>JAWNOM010000199.1:4680000-5280000 GCA_035045965.1 Drosophila aldrichi
CTTAAAGTGCATCATAAAAATCACATTTGGCATTATAAAAGAAGTAAGAAAAAAACAAAGTGAAGAGTCAAGATAAATGCAGCTGCGCCTGGAATCAGATATGAGGCAAGCGAAGGCAAGCGAATCCAAGCCAGGGGCAGCCTGGACGGCGCGCCGTCCTGTTCCGTCTTCGTTTTGCTATAAAATTTGGTTTTACGAGCTGCTCCTCGTTCTCATTTACCTTCTCGTCCTGCTGGCCCAGGTGAGCTCTGGCGAGGATTGTGTGCTTTGGCATTACAATGATTTTAATGCCTTTTATGGGCCAGAGCCAGAGACATTGCACCCATATGGGCACGCCGCTGGGATTATGGGATTATTCGCCAGGTCGCTCGTTACCATTAAAAATGGTTTTATGCCCCAAGACTCGGCCATACCAAAAATAACAACAACAACAGAAATCATATATTGAATTTTAAGCTAATTGCTAAGCAGGCAGTTCCCTAGAGCTTGTTTCCCTTTTACGATTTTACGTTTCAACTAATACATTCCGCCCATTTCTCTTCCACACTTTAGCGATAATTAACTAAACAAAAAAAAAAACTGGCTGACCTTGGAGCCCGGGCGACGATCTTTCAACTGAACTCGACTACAACTCCTCCGTGGTATAGATCTATAAAAATAATATTAATATTAATAATACTTATAATTATTATATACACAATTATATGATGAACCCACACACACACACACACACACACACACACAGACATTGTTTTGCTCTAAACTTAAACTATGACATGCATGCAAATACTATAGCGAAATCTGTAATACCCTGTAAAAGCAGAGGTACTCCAGCCTAAAGAATATATATTCAACTTGATCTCAACTTAAGTGTAAAGCAAAGGTAATCAAAATCAAAAATGCGCTGCTAATAATCATTAAAAAAATTTATATATACATACATATAAAGAGATACATATAAACGGAGTACAGTGAAAACTCTCTAGGGCGAACGGGTAAGTAATCAAGGAAAAATGGAAAAGCAATTATGGGCTTACATATAGAAATATGAAACTGTTGTTTATTTTTGTATATAAACTAAAAAAAATATATTTTTTTTTACTTTTATTTTATTAGTTTTGAAAAATTAAAAACTATAAGGCAACTTCAACTTAATGTTCACCCTAGGCCATTTTCACTGTACTTTTGCATAATAATCTGAGAGCGCTGTTAAATAATCAAGACTTCCTAATCCGAACTGTACTTCAATCACACACATACACACTTTAAAGATATCCTAGTTCTAAGTCCTGGCACCACAACATAGAAGGAGCACCATTTGAGCATTTGGATAAATAATATTATATGTGCATAATACTTGATATATGAGATTACAAATGCTTGCAGCAAAAAAAAAAAAAAAAATATTTACTTTAATTTTTAAAACGAAATTTCACATTTCTATTATTGTTTTACATCTATTAATAGTTGTACCCATCTCAACAAAATGTTACATTTCCTTGGGCTGTGCACTGTCGTGTTGGAAAGGAAAGCAGACAGTTATCTATTACATAATTCCTTTCTTTTTTGTTAACTTTAAGTAATTCGTAGACTTAAGTTAGGTTTTTACAAAACATATATACATACATATAAAGTAATATATTATGCGTATTTGATGCGTGTGTGTGTATGTGTGTGTGTGTGTGCGTGTTACTTAAGATTGACATGAACCAAAAAAGTTATGCTATTCAAATTGTAGTTGAATTTCTCATTCATTTCTTTTGTATTTGCTTAAATAAAAGAATTTGCTTTCATCTAAGTAAGTAAATCAATTAAACAATTAAACATTAAACATTAAACACTTAAATTTAAATGCAACTCACAAATTGTATCTTAGCTTAGGCCTAAATGCAAAAATCATAAACAAATTTTAAATGCTTCAAAAATAAAAGTTTCAATTGAATAAACAGATTCGTTTCGCTTGACGATATTTTTATGGATTTTCAGTTTTCGGAATTCATTCGCTTTACATGCCAAAGAGACCCTTCAGATCGTCAATGGTCAGCTTGGTGCTGACCTTGCCGGTTAGCACACCATCGGCCAGCTCAAGCTTGCGATCCTGCAGTGCTTTGATGCGCTGCTCGACGGTGTCCACGCATACAATCTTGTATATGATGACATCTTTCTTTTGGCCAACACGGTAGATGCGATCCTGGGCCTGCGCCTCCAACTGTGGATTCCAGTGCAGATCGAGCAATATCAAATGATTGGCACCAATCAAATTGAGTCCAACACCGCCAGCAGTCAGAGAGAGCAACAGAATGCGATTCGAGTTGCTTGGATCGTTGAAATCGTTAACAATATCCTGGCGATTCTTGACGGGAATGGTTCCATTTAGCGACAAGGACTTTAGCTTCTCCTTCTCCAGCAGATCACGAAATATGTCCAATACCGATGTCCATTGGGACACAACGATAGCTTTGTCCTTGGTCTTCAGCACGTTTGTCTTTAGTATTTCCAACACCTTCAGCAACTTGGTCGATGGACGCTTCAGATTGAATACGGGATTGCTGCGCTTCAGCACGTTCTGCGAGGCCTTGGCAATACGTATATCGTCGCCACTGCGCCTGCCCTGGCTGGAACGACGCGAGCCTGTTGAGCTGCTGCTATCATTAATGGTCATCTTGTTGAGCTGCGCCAGCAAATCGATTTCCGGTGCATAGCTGTCGCTCTCATCGTCCATTTTGCCAGTTCCCTCATCTTCCAACATCTGCATGTGAAACCAAAGAGAATTACACAGGGTCAACTATTAAATAAAAAAGAAGAGCTTACCGAGTCTATGAGGCCAGGATGACAGCATATCTGTCGCAGGCGCAGCAGCAGCACCAGAATATCATGCGACTTCACCTCCTTGTTGTGGCCAGCCATGCGCGAGAATTTCTCATGCATTTTATAGTAAGCGCCATTTGGATCTTTGATCTGATTGTAGGTGGGCTTGCGTGCGTCATTTATGAAATTGGCATCCGAGTCCTTCTCGGCGCGCTGGAACAGAAACTGTGCGAACAGCGTTTGCGAAAAGGCCATGACCTTCTGGTAGACATTCATCTCATCCGTATCGAGATGCATTTCAATTAAACGAACTTCCTTATTGGGCAAATTGTTCAGCTTGCCATCCAGCTGCAGCTGCGCCTTGGTCCGTCTCAACATTATGGACTTCATCAGCAGATTCAGTCGATCCTGTCCGCCGGCGCTCTTGTTATCGATCCATTTCTTCCACGTGGCCAGATCATCAAAGGGCGAACACCTCAAGAACTTGAGCAGCGCATAGACATCCAACTCCTTGTTCTGGATCGGAGTGCCCGTCAGGGCCCAGCGATATTTGCCTTGCAGCTCGCTAACAGCTATCGAGGACTGCGCCTTGTGATTGCGCACCACATGCGCCTCATCCAAAATAATGCGACGCCATTTGACGCCATACAATGCCCCATTCATTTTGTGCTCCCGGGCAACAATGTTGTATGTGGTTACCACGATGTCGTAGGTGCGTAGATGTTTGCCCTTCGACTCACGATTGTTGCCATGATGGACGCAGACCGTTAGTTTATGACGTGATAGCTTGGAGGCCACCTCGCCCTCCCACTGGCGCAGCAAGCTTGCGGGGCAGACCACCAGGGTGCCGCCCTTATAATCTGAAAGAAGAGAAATGTAGTTTAGAACAATAGTTAAGCGAAGATTAATACTCTTGCACATAATAAAAGATGCCAAGACATAATACTGAGACACACCATAAACTCTATAAAGCACTTACGATCCTTGCGGCCCTTGGATGTCCAGCCGCCTACACTCTTGCGCTTCTTGCCAAGGTCTTCGTCGTCGTCGCTGCTGGCAGAATCGGCGCCAGCGCCGCTCTCCTGCTTATTCTTACAAGCCAGCACCAGGGATATCATTGTCAGCGTCTTGCCAAGACCCATGTCGTCGGCCAAAATGCCACCACGTGGACGCTGCGTCTCGCGCCAGAACATCCAGGCGAGCGCATGCCTCTGATGATCCATCAGCTTCACCTTCAAGCCCTTCGGTTCTTCGGCCAGCACATGTTCAGCCGGACAGCCTTTCAGCGATCCATGCAAATCCTGAAAGCAAATAAAGATGCACATGAGAGTCTAGCTAAATTAGGAACTTAGAACAGGCTTAGCTGCTGGGTCAGAGGTGTGTGTGTGAGGATTTTAATCAGCGCGTGCCAATGTCAGACGCCCGCACAGTAACTCGTGCCCAGGCGCCAACAGTCAAGGCACGCATCTCAGATATCCATTCTAGCAGAGCTCATCATTTGACAAATAAAGAAAACAGCTGAGCGAGCATCAATTTATACGTACCTTGAGGGAATCTATGGTGAGCGCCTTCATGGCATTGAACGTGGCCAAGCCTCTGGCGCCCGTGTGCGTGGGCTGTATTTGGTTAACGGCTGCGGACAGCTGATCCCAGTTGGGCGCCTCGCTTTGCGGTGCACGTGGATTGGAGGTACGCGGCTGGGTGACCTTTATTTGTGGCTTGTCCTTCATTACGGTGAGACCATTCAGATACTTCTTTTTGATTTCAATATCCTGACGCAGTGCTTCGATCCGCTTCTTAATCTGAGTGCCCTTGTCGGGCAGCTTGTGAGCCACCTTCTCGTACAGCTTTTCTGCCTCGTTTAGCTGAACGCCCATTTCGGACATTTTCCGCAACTCTTTGTCATAGAATTCGCGCGACACCTGCTGACCCTGGCTTGCTCGCCTTGATGGGGACTTCTTTATAGCCGCCTTAATTGTGGGCTGTATTAAATTGTTGCCTGATCGCACTCTCGGTGCTTCGGAACTGGTGCGTGGAGAATAGCTGCGTGATCTGCGATTCGACGAAGACGTCGATGGCTGCGGTGCATTTTCCTTATTGTAACTATCGTCGTTATCGGTGCTGCTGGAGATTTCAATGGGCGTCTCCTTATTACTCAATATCAGCACATCGCTGCCGGACGAGTCGTTGGTGGGCGACTTGGGCAGTATCTGTTGATGAGCAATCGGAAACAGGGTCGAGTGCAATGTTTCCTCAATGCTGCTCACAAATTGGGTGCTGTAACGAGGCGAAGGCATGCCCGTATCGGTGGCCCGACGATAACGATCCGCAAGCGCTTGTTCACGTTCGACTTCCTCATCAAAAGTCGAGTCCATTTCATGTATACTGCCATTCTGCTCCGGCAGATCCGACAGCTGATGTTTGGAGTGCTGCTGCTCCCTCTCCTCATCGCTGTAATCGATCTCGCTGGAGCCATCGCCTAAATCGTCTGGCCGCACACCTGTAATGCTCATGCGCGTGCGCGGCGACAATGCGCGCTGATCCAACTCATCCTCCTCATCGCTGTCGGAGTAAATAACAGCTTTGCGGCGTGCTCCACCCAGCTGTCCCTTTCTTTTTGGCTGTCCCAAGTCCGTATCGTCAGAGTTCGTATTCGAGTCCGAATCCGCAACAGTCACATTGCTAGTGCCGCTATAGCGACGACTGGTAGCTGCGCCACGGCCAGCGTTGACGCTGCTACGGCTTGAGCGTCCTTATGAAAGACAAGAATTGCTGTATTTTTTGCATTTGTGTATTTAAATCCATTTTTCTTATTTTGCTTACCTGATGTAGTGTTGCTAACGACATCGTCTTCGTCGCTGAAGTACTCCTCACTTTCGCTGCTCATTTATGAATATGAATGTTGTGTTTTTGACGAATATCACGCTACTCGCAACGATTTGGGCGCCAGTAAATTTCAACAATGTAGCTGTAAATGTTGCCGCTCTTTGCGAAACAAGCAACGGCTTAGTATTTTATTGGTAAACTTAAGCTATTTTATTCATAGCATCTGGTCACACTTTAGAAGACCAAGCAATTTGTACTGTAAAGCCGCTGTAATGATGTTGCCACACACCTAAAAAACAAAAAAAAAACCAAAAAAAAACTAGCCTACTGCCATCAAATAATGAAAATAAATACCGGCATTGTCGTCAAACAGCGACGCTATCACTGGGTAAAATTTCAGTACTACGGTCACACTGCATTTAAAACACGGTTATGTTTAAATTAATAATTATTGAAAAATCTTTATTCTGAAAGAATCGTAAGAAATGTAGAAACAAGTGGATGTTGAGAAACAGCCTGTGTTTACTTCTTTATGATGCCATTGACGGCAGCCACAATGTGGCGAGCAGAGATGCCATACATATCAACCAGCACGGCAGGTGGGCCAGACCGCGGCACAGTGGGGACAAACAAATGTTTCACTACGAAATTACGATGTTCAGCCAGAGCGCTGAGCACAGCTTCGCCCAAACCGCCTTGCCTGCAGAAAGAAAATGATATTAGCAATGAAAGCTTTTAGCAGACGAAAGGTGTTACACTTACTGATAATGATCTTCAACAACAACCACACGTCCTCCGCACTGTTTGCCATGCTCCACAATCAGATCCACATCGAGTGGCTTGATGGTGAAGGGATCGAGGACACGTGCCGTAATGCATTCCTTCTCCAGTTGCTCAGCAGCGCTAATACACTCGTCCAGCGTAATACCAGCGCCAATGAGGAGCACCTCATCAGACGGCTTCTGGCGCACCACACGGCCGCGTCCAATAGCGAAGGTGTCATCGTTGTTGTAGTGGACACAGGTCTCGGGACGCGACGTGCGGATGAAGCAAATGCCCTTTGTATTAGCAGCCAGCTCGACGGCGCGTTCAGTGCTCACCGCATCCGAGGGATAGAAGACGGTGCTGCCGGGTATGGCGCGGAACATTGCAATGTCCTCCAGACCCATCTGTGAGGGTCCGTCTTCGCCAATGCTGCAGCCACAGTGGGAGCCAACGAAGTTCACGTTGGTCTGCGAGATGGCGCCCATGCGAATCTGATCGAAGGCGCGAGTAAAGAACGTGGCAAACGTAGATACAAATGCCACAGTGCGCCGACGGCAAGTGGCGCCAATAGCCACGCCCACCAGATTCTGTTCGGCAATAAAGCACTCAATGTAGCGCTCCGGATAGGCGTTCCTCAGCTTATCAGAGTACGTTGAGTTCTTTGTGTCGCCGTCCAGGGCGATCACACGATCATTGTCGGCCGCCACCTTGGCCAGGGCCGTGCCATAGGCCAGGCGAGTGGGCACCTTTTCGCCAAGCTTGTAGTTGGGTGGGGCGCACAACTTGATGTTGGTGATGTCCACCTCGGGCGCCAGACTCCCCTTGCACATCTTCTTGGGTGTCAGCTTGACATTGGGATTCACGATTTGGCTCTGCAGAGACTTAACCACACACGCCGCCTTAGCGCCCAATGCCTTGCCGTGCCAGTTGTCCATATCCTCAATATCCGGAAAGTCCTTGCCCTTCAGCGTCTTCGCGATGATGGCTGTGGGTTTGTTCTTTGTGACGGATGCACAGTGGAAGGCTTTGCACAACTCCTCGACGTCATGGCCATCCACGACAAGGGCATTGAAGCCAAAGGCTTCCAGGCGCTCCCGATACACGTCCATCCTGTGCTGCAGCGAGGTGGGCTCCGACTGACCCAGTCTGTTCACGTCGAAGATCACGCAGAGATTATCCAGTTCGTAGTGGGAGGCAAAGTGCAGAGATTCCCAAATGGAACCCTCAGCCGATTCGCCATCGCCCACAATCACATAGGTGCGATAGTCGGCCTTGTCATAGTTCTTTCCTACGTACGCCATGCCAGCGCCCACGGCCACGCCCTGACCCAGAGATCCGGTGCCGACATCTACGAAATTCAGACGAGGAGTGGGATGCCCTTCTAGATCGCTGTCGATTTTACGCAAGTTCTTCAGTTCCTCTACGGGAAAGAGTCCAGCCTCTGCCCACGCAGCATATAGAATTGGACCAGCGTGTCCCTTGGACAGGACTAAACGATCACTGGAGGGATCACGTGGATGTTTCATGTTCAGACGCATCTGCTGGAAGAACAGCACCGACATGATCTCGGCCAGGGAACTACATGACGTCGGGTGACTAAAAGAAAGAGTAAAACATTGAGCAGGGATTAGTTTAAAACGTGAAGAAGGACATACAAATAAAGGACATACAAATAAATATGTATGTATAATGTATACAAATTTCTGGTAATAACTTATTGTGGCATCTATGGAGAGCAAATATCTTTCTATGGCTTCCACCTCATTTTATATACTATCGTGAAGTTTTTAAAGTGCCTACATATATATGTATGTATATATCTAAATACATACATATGTATGTAATTAAATGAATTTGATATGCTGTGAATACTTCAAAACCAAAATGGAGGCTCGTCTTACCCACCGCACATATGTACATACATACATTATGTATGTATGAATGTGTTTCTATGCGATCGTATATACATATGTACATATGTATGTGTGTGTTAATATAAATAGACCTTATCGCAGACACATTTTTGTATACATTTGGGCATTGGAAACCGGTTGGTCGATTTTGCACGTTTTGCAGAAATAGATCGATGTGCGCAGATGGAAACGTTCGTATCTCACATGGAATTAATTCAAAGAGCCCTTAGCGACGCCCTCTGAGCAGTAAAGAACTAATGAAGGTTAAGTAGAATATTCGTTAGCCGGTCACCTCTATATAGCGTCGAATCGATCATTTCTTTGGCTGACGAACAACTGTAGGTTATCTGTTAAGCGAGGGGAGAAACAGAAAGGTCACAAGCGCACACATACATACATATTTACTATACATATGTATATATATACAAATGCATATTAGAGTGCGGCTAATCAGTTAAGTGGAAAATTAAGATGCGATAACAAATGGCAACAGACAAAAGCCATTGAAATTATTTTATGATAAACTCGCACTACTTATCGTGCATTTAGTTTAATTACATAAAGGTCATAAAAACGTCAGCAAATTAAGAGGCATTAAAAATTATGTTTATATTGTTATTGTTTTTGTCACTTTTATTATTGTTGTAAAGCGTTGCCAACTGGTCGCAAAATTCTAAGAGCTTTCAAGCACTCAAATAAGTTTGAAGCGGCAGCGGCTCACGCACGCTTTTATTTACACATTCATACACGCCATACAAACATGTGCGTATAAGAGCGTGCAAACTGGATACGCTAAAAATTTACTAACCCATAAGCGATGTTTGTGAAGTGTGTAGTTGTGAAGGTTAAGGAAGGTTAATCAAAAATGTTGTAATTGAACGCTAAATAAATGAACGCAGCTTATCTGCAATAATTTAAATAGCAACACAACCCCACACGAACACTCGCAGGCTTATGTATGAGAATGTGCACACCAAAACGTGAGTTTTTTAGAACGGCGTTGCATTGGGCGAAACACGTGGCCTGACAGCCTTAAAGCCGGGGTCACCTTTGCAACTTGCGCGGCGTTCGAATGTGCAAGGTGCACAACTATTCCTCAGGTGATTGTCAAATGCTTACCCAGACTTAGAGGCCTCCGTCGCATTGATGGAATGAATACGCAGCTTGTGGGCCATATCCTTTAGGTCCTGCACAGTTTTGGCTTCGGGCTTGTGGTACGCCATTCTGAGTTCGATTCGAACAGTGGATGGTCTTTGTAGAAGATTTTGAAAATTGTTGACTGTCAACCAGTTGGCGAAATTGTAAGTTCTGTAAACGGTATAGCACAATTGTGCCGTTTTGATGGCTCAAGTATCTCTGGTATAGAATGTGTCAACAGCACTAAACCTCTGCAGCCGGCGGTTAGAACCAAACTGCCGACGCTAAATATCTCGCTCTGTATGGAAGCAATTCTGTCTGAATTACGCGACGCTGACGTCGCAATCGCAAGCACGCGATGTGGAAAGCTTTGGAGTAGAAGCGCGTTCACTGAAGCGGCTTGGTTTGCTTGCAGCTGGAAAGAGATAGAGATACATACATAAACTTCGACGTGCTTTTCAGTCTTAAGCGCTGCAGTGTGAGTAAAACAGGTACATATCTTTCCATTAAAAATAAAGTGTTCAATAAGCTTAAAAAATTAACTTCAATTTGCTGCGCATTTTATTATGTTTACATGTGCAGCAATTATTTTAAATGAATTATAAATGTATGTAAGAGCAATTGCTTTTATACTATGTCTTGATATTAGACTTTGGCTGGCAGGCATGTATGCCTTCGATAGCTCAGTTGGTAGAGCGGTGGACTGTAGAACGGCAATTTGCAAGAAATAGATATCCATAGGTCGCTGGTTCGACTCCGGCTCGAAGGATTTAACTTTTTTTATTTTTTTCCTTATATATATTTTATAATTTCTTATTATTTAGTTAATTACCTTCAAATTCGTTGTACGCAAAAATAGATACACTGAAAATTTTGGTTATTTGTGAATTTTTGAATCGCGTGTAATAAGAAAAAATATATATATTTAATTTGTAGTCCTAACGAATGAAATCTATTTGAAAACAATATAATTTGTGAGGTAAATACTAAATTCATAAGCCTACATTGATAAGTAAAATATTTAAAAATAAAACAATAAAAAAATCGAATCCTTCGAGCCGGAGTCGAACCAGCGACCTATGGATGTCTATTTCTTGCAATTGCCGCTCTACAGTCCACCGCTCTACCAACTGAGCTATCGAAGGCACATGGTCGGCAGACGCCAAGAAGCGCATTCATAGGGGCTCTGATAATGTGAACTTATGTAGGTGTGGCTCTGCCATCTACTTTTGGTGGCACATACAAACAAATTCGGACAATTTAGCGTGTTGTTTTATTCTCGTTATGCGCACAATTTGAAATAGTTATTAATAAATACAAATAAATATGTAGATCTATTTTGAATATACATACATCGTTTTCTTTTAATATCATTTTTGCTTCCCTTATCGATTTAACTAATGCATAAATTAGTTAGCAAAATAGTTAACATTAACAATACATAGTTACATTAAAATTTACATGTTCTTGATTTTGTTTTTGTCTTTTGGTACCAATTTTATAAACTTTTTCAGTAGCTCTTTGTTCGAAAATGTTGATACTTATCTTTTCTAGTACCCTAAATAAAGTTTCGACTATATTTAATATGAATTTATAAAAATAGGCATATGCTCTAAACCATTTACGCTAGAATCAATTTTGTGCACACTTTACAAACGGTTTTGGTTTAACGATTAACAATATTACACTTAAAGCTGCTTGGCGTGCACAGAGATTGTTTTACTTTATTTTTATAGACGAAACGACCTCTTAATTAGCCAATCGTTGAAATATGTCATACAGTTTAAGTTTCTTGATATTGTACAAGCGGATTTCTAGAAGCTGTTCACATAAATGAATGCATAAATAAAATGAATGCTGACTGGAATCTGATATCTGACAGTAAAAATCAACAATAAATTAATCCTGTATAATTAAAGAAATGCTAAATGAGGAGTTAAACAGAAAAAACAAGAATAAATACACTGAATGTGATATCACTAGCTAAATTGCGATAAATAAAAGCGTTAAAAAAAATTAAACATGAAATTATAATACAATAATTATGACGAAAAGGTCCTCGTAGATCGTAGCTTAGTCCAGGGCGATGCCTTGCATCCAGGCGCTCAGGTCGCTACCATCGGATTCCATGATGATCTCATCGGGTTCGTCATTAGCCAGCAAGTACTGTGCCGCCGTCCGACCGCTCAAGTAGGCGCCATGTACGGTGGAGTAAAAGCTGGAATGCGTGTGCTCACCGGCAAATACTATCGCAGGCTGGAATGGATGGAAATAGGTAAGAATAAAAGATTTAATTGGAGTTTTGGAATTACTATAGTACGACGGACCTTTGTGGCCTGCGGGTTTGCATAAAGAGGCTGTGCCAGATTCTCAATATCCTCCTGGGTAGCACCCACGGGTATAGAGGTGTATGCGCCGCCTGTATACGGTTGCGATTTCCAGCTGGTACTAAATATAAAACCAATTATTAGCATAATTTAATTAAATTAATTACAGGCAGATCTACTTACCATACACACATTTTGGGCTTGGGTACGTAAGGGTCCTGTAGGAAATTGCGCAGAATTTCTGTGCATTTGTCAGCAACGACCTCATGCGGCAACGTTTCCATATATTCCGCTTCCCGACCCGAAACCCAGCCCAAGAGCAGCGTGTCCGTTATCTTGGCAAATGAGTAAATCTTCTTGTACCAATTCTTGCTCAGATAAGCCTCTGTAGTGCTCTCTTGCTCGCTGACTGCATCCTGCTTGTCATCGTCCCAGAGCAGCATCACCTCTGATACGGCCGCACTGAGAAACGGACGCTCGTAGACCAAAAAGATTTTGTCCACAGTGCCAAACATGAGATTCTCAATGGATTCCTGTTTGTAGTGCGGCAGCTCTGGATCGAACAGGGTTCGATGCGTTTGCTTCAGCACGCCCAGCGGTATGGTGCATATCACATGCGACGCATGGAACACGCGTCCGTTCTCGCAGTCCACGCGCACTGCGCCCTCAGGCGCGAAATCACAATTGCTGCTGGCATTCGATTCTACGGAGGCGCCGCGCATGGCGCTGCTAGCCGCCGTTGGCACTTCCGTTACGGTCTTTTGCGAATCATCGGAATCCTCATTTTCGGAATTCTCGTCGACGGTCTCCAGGCCGGTGAATGTCTTTTTTCGTTTCCAGTGTATCTTTTTCACCGGACACTTGGTCAAGATGGACTCTTTGGGTATCTGAGCGCTCAGCGGGCGCAAAATAGAGCTGTAGCCTGCGGGCAGCACAATATTACCGCCCTGCAGTTCCGTATAGCTACCTGTGAGTGGGATATAAAAAAACTTTCAAAATGCTCTTTTTATACTCTCTTAGCTTTGTCTACTCACCCAGCTCCAGCAAATCCACCTCGTTCATATTATGGCAGCCTGTAATGCAGGTCTCGCGCTTCAGCAGACAATTGAATATCAATTGCTTCAAGCGCTTCTCTTTGGGATCCTGCACCGAGCTGAGATAGATCTCTATCTCGTAGTTAATGTGCTCCCCCACGCTGTTGATGTCCGGCGGCGGGCTGTACTGGCAGAGGAAATACTCATCACAGCGGCGTAGAAAGCAGACGTACGCCTCGTAGATCTCCTGCAGTATGCTGAAAGGAACTTGATGCCCATCCTCGGTGGTGGCCACCACTTTGTGCGGCTTCGGTACGTTCACAACGCTGACTAGACCATGATGCACGGCTATTTCGAATATCGGGTTGCCAAGAACGCCGTGAATCCAATTGGCGCCCAGTTCCACCTGAAGAATATAATTTCAAATTAGTCATTACCAAATACACCTAATAATGTAATCTGATAAAACTACAATTAATTGCGCGAAAATTAAATCAAACAGTTAATGGTTTGACATTTAATAGCATACAAATAAGTTAAACAATATATCGAATAACCTTAATCTAATTCATTCTACTGTGAAATATAGAAAACCATATTGTAATGAATACCCCTAATGCCGACTTCACTCCCTCTCCTAGCAACTGTCTTTATTATTATAAGTTAACAGATAAAATACAATTTACTTTCCGTTAGGGTAGATAAGAACTGACCTATATGATTATGTTTAAAGATAATGCATTTTTTTTTATTATTTTAATTTTAATTAACTTTTTCTTTGGTTCCGTATTTATTTATCATTGCCTTTTACACTGTCTACGTGATTATTAACTCGTGGCTAAATGCAACGCCCCCTGAAACGTCATAATTCAAACATCTTATCTTGAAGTCATTAAATTGTATAACAATTGGAAAGTAAATAATTTCTCTTGCACGATATTCAGCTGGAAGACTCGGTTGTTATTAATTCCGCTAAAAAATCATTAAACAAAAGCAACAATTAAATGGCAAGGACAAGGACATTCCATACGCAATAAAGCAGGCCATACGTAAAAGGCAATAAATTAGGCAGACCATAAAATAACAACAAGGAAACATTAAAAAATACTAATTACAATATTCATATTCAAAAATTTACATATTCAACTATTTCTAGTATTTTCAATTATTTAAATATGTTATTTTTAGTTAAGAGTTTTTTTCGTCGCCAGCTTGTTGAAAAATCTATAATTTTATATTTTGTAATTTCGTGCGCCCTTCCCCTTTGGGGAGAGAAAAACCGTTGCTCAACAGCAGCAAGTGGACAAAAATACCAATACACCCCCTTCCTTTCACGCACACAGTACTGTTGCCCCTTTTGCGGTAGCCGACAACACACATATTGCTTCTTACATAATGGCCTCTGCAATACCTTTTGATTGTTGCCGAGTGGTATGGACACAATACGGCCACCCACCCGACCGCGCGCCTCTACAATGAGAAAATCATCGCAGCCGTTTTGCAACAGATGATTGGCAGCGGACAGGCCAGCCATGCCAGCGCCAATTATCAGAACCTTCACATTTGTGATGCCGCCCTGAGCGGAGCTCGTGCTGGATGAAGCGGCGCCATCGTCGCCGACGCGACCAGCAGCCGCTGCCGCTGCCGCCGCTGCTATATCGGCCAGGCCTTCCTCTGTGGGCGATGGTGCGGGCGTTTTTGGCTCTTTATCAACCATTTTGCTTTGTTTCACATATGCAAATCAATTTTGCTGTTTTTAATCACTTTTGGTGTTTTTCGTTTGTATTTTGACTCCTCATAGCGTTTTTGCTTGCACTTTTCTATATCGCGACGGCCACGAACTGTTTTGACGTTTCGTTGACAGCGCCGTCGAGCATGGTTGGTTAGTCAAATGGGGGCGGAGATTCTACGCAGCTGTTCACAGTTATGACAATGCGTTGATTAACAAATTTATCTACGAGCTTCAGCCTGAGTATTTCATATATTATTGCATTTAAAAGCTTGTTTTAAATTAATTTTTACATATTTGCCACAAAATTAGAAAAACAGCTGTGAATGGCCAAACTGCCAGATGGTTGATTATTCAATGTAAACAACTTGTTTGTGCTGCCAGACAGTTTATTGCTAACATATTGGCAGCACTGACCCAACATCTGTACAAGTTGCATTCCTGTGTTTGTTTTTTTTTTTTTTTTATTTCACCACAACACCACAAATGCGTTAATATTAAGCGAAAATTAAGCCGTGCAGTTCGCCAGTTGAGTGTGCGAGCAATGTGAATACTCTTCTGTCAGCTAGTAACAACGAGCTTCAAAATGACTGACGCCTACTGTTTGTCCAATTTTATTGATTTTTCACAGCATTTGTCACAGCCGCTGAGGCACAGCAATCGGATCAAGGTAACAAATTTGTTGTAACTTAATACAGAACACGCTAACTCAGTACTTCTAAACTCCAAACTACAGTATACGTGCTTTGATATCTCTGACAACTATATCATCTTTGGGGCCACCTCCGGCTCACTGTACTTCTTCAATCGTGGCGGCAAGTTTATGCACCTGATCCCCAATAAGCATGGACCGGTCACACACTTGAGCATCTCGGCCAACAACAAGTATGTGGCCTTTGCCACTCAGCGCTCTCTGATCTGCGTATATGCGGTAAATCTGTCCGCTCAGGCCGCACCTCAAGTGATTGTCACCCACCTGAGTACCGATCAATCGGTGCAAGTGAGCTGCATCCATTGGACGCCGGATGAGAAGCAATTCTACTATGGCGATACACGCGGCCAGGTCAATCTGGTACTCCTCTCGTCCTTCATTGGACACAGCCTGCTGTTTAACATGTCCGTGCATCCACTTTTGTATCTGGATTCCCCCGTTGTCCAGATCGATGACTTTGAATCTCTACTCCTGGTGTCCAACAACACCAAATGCATCCTATGTAACACCGAATACGAAGAGTACAAGCAGGCAAGCCATGATCTTCTTGAAGTTAGTCCTACTACTTAGCTAATTGGGTCTTTTGCTTGTAGATTGGTAACCGTCCACGGGATGGCGCCTTTGGCGCTTGCTTCTTTATATCGCCGCACGAGTCCGTTCAGCCGTCGCGCATTTATTGTGCACGTCCTGGCACACGCATCTGGGAAGTGGACTTCGAGGGCGAGGTAGTGCAGACGCATCAGTTCAAGAGCGCATTGGCCACCGCACCAGCCCAGATACTGAAGCCCAGCGAAGGGGATGCTTTCAGCGATGACGACGCGGATGCACTGGAGGCCAACGATGAGTTGCTGGACTATCAGCCGCAGAACCTGCAATTTGCCAAGCTGCAGCGTCTGGGTGAAAACTTTCTGCTGAGCTATACCGAACTGGGCCTCTACATCTTCGATGTGCGCCACTCGTCGGTGGTGCTGTGGTGCAACAAGTTCGAGCGCATTGTAGACTGCCGCGTCGCCGGGACCGAAATCTTTGTCTTCACCCAGACGGGTTCGCTGTATAGCGTGCAGCTGCAGACACTACAGTCGTACGCCCTCTCCCTGATACAGCAGTCGAAGCTGCCGCAGTGCGCCCGACTGCTGCGCCAGCACGTGAAATACTTTGCGGACAAGGCGCGCGAACACTACGAGCTGAAGCAGCTGAATCAGCTGAAGCAACTGCTGATCGAGCGCCAGCAGTATGAGCTGCTGAATGATATATCCGTGATCTTTGATGCCATTGCCCAGTGCACGGGCAGCGCCATGGACACACACAGCTCCGGCGGCAGTTCGGTGACAACAGAGAGAAGCCTCAGCACAGCTGGCGGAGTGTCTGGCATTAGAAGTGGAGAAAGCGTTGGAGGCGTCGCCAGCCCAGCACCACCGAAAGGCGTGTATGTGCTGGAGAATGCATTCTGCGATAATCTGAAGCAGCCACCCAAGTCGGGACACTTCAAGGATGCGCTGCTCACTGTTACGGGTAAATTTGGCAAGAACATCATCAAGTACAAGTTCAACATATTCGCCGAGGAGCAGCAGCAGCAGCTTGTCCGCGAGCTAATCCCCGCTAGTGAGCGCTCGCTGCCCTTTAAAGACATCAAGGCACGCTACGAGACGCAGGATGAGGATGAGGAGATTGTATGCCGCAGCAGCAACGGACGCAAACGGCAGCCAGCAGCTACGCCACACATCAGTCCGGAGGAGAAGACCATCTACAATCTGTACTTGATCCACAAGGGCGCCAAATTCAGTCGCACCCATTGTGTGGAGCGCTATCGCGCCGTCTTCGATGAATATGCGGCCAGCGAGCTGATCCAGCTGCTGGCGAAGCTCGGCCAGGTGATGATGGAGCATGGTGACAGTCCCGAGCAGGCGCAACGTAATTGCTACGAGATGTACTTCAACTATCTCAATCCGGAGCTCATCTGGGAAATGGATGATGCCATACGAGATTATATAGCCGACGGCTTGGCCCTATTGAATGCCGGCGTCGAGATTGTCCGCTGCACCCATTGCAACTTCCCCCTGCGCTTCCACAGCGCCTGTCAGTATCATGACCTGGGCGCCGTGCTACTACGTTACTTTTGGTCGCGTAACGAGCAGCTGAAGTGTTTCGATGTGCTGCAGTCGATGCCGGCGCTGCTCGATGTTCTGGCCAAGTTCTATCTGGCCGAGCACAATTTGGACAAAGTTGTGCCCATTGTCTTTAATTATGGTTCCGTGGAGCTGCTGCAGGATGTTGGCAGACAATTAAATGGCGCCGCCTGGGCACGTTGCTTTGAGCAGTTTGTGGAACTCCAACGAGGACGCTTGACCTGTGTCAACTGCGAGTGCGTCAGCACTGTGGAAGAGGAACAGCTCTCACGGCATTTCTTCTACACATGGAACTGTTTTCTTAACATTGCTCTGGATCATCTTACAGCCAGCGAGACGCTGGCCTTGATCTTCAAGTGGAGCTCTTATATACCCAGCGATGCGATCGATCGTGAGTTCTACAAACGCTGCCTACTTAAGGGCTGAAACTCATATTAAATATATATATATATAATACATAGATTTATGAATATTATGCAAATACTGATATTTATTGTCGAAATGTTAGCTGCATGCAACTTGCAACATTCCCTGGCCATGATCCTAAAAGTATATGTATACATATATATAAAGTTTAGCTAAAGCTACAGCCAATACCAAAAGCATTTATTCTATATAAAAATATATACATAAAACCAAAAAAACAAAAAAAAAAAAATATATATATATATCTATTTACATATGTACCAATTGTATGAGTTTGTGCATAAATTATAATAAAAACCCATATCAATATATACTCTGTGCATACTTCCTTGAATTTAGCTTCAAATTTTCGGAGCCTAAAAATTAAACAGTCTACACTCGCACATAACACAACAAGTTTTGGCATAATTCATACAAAATTTCAACTGCAAAGCAAGCATTTCTCGAAACTAACAACATCAGCCCCACAATAGCGAAGACATCCATCTTAGCATTCGAAGTTGTTGAAGGATTTCGCAAAAACGAACAAATTCGAGGCGAGTTGCGAAAAGAAACGCTTGAAGCTATAATAAAAGAATAAAACAAACAAAAATTAAAACGAGGTAGACATAACGGCTACCAGGATTTGATAGGACTATCGATTTAACCAATCGTGAAGTGAAGCGCAAAGCGTGAAGTGAACAACAATCTGGTAACACATTTTGCTATGCAGCTCTGTCATAATCAACTCTGAACACAGCGATATCGATAAATAACAACGCTGACTCACGCGCTCCCATCACCAGTTCTCCACCATTTTTCCCGTGTGGCTCGTTTTCGCCGTTGGTGTGGATAAGACACGCGTCTGAAAGTAGAAAAAACGCGAAAGCGTATAAAACCATACATTTTAAGAACAAGCATAATAACTGGCTTGTGATTGTCAGTAGGCACAAGTAGGCCTAGTGAAGCATATAAAAATTAAAACTTCTTATTGGTCGAAGAAACTTATTGTGAAAAGTACAACCTCGCTCTCTCCACATAAGAACGTAGTAGCTTGTGGAACGTAAGAAGTTGTCGAAAAAAAAAAACTGAAAGAAAAACGTATAGACACGAAGTGCAACACAAACATACATAAAGAAAGAAACACAATTTACAATTAATTTTTTTTGGAAATTGCAAGTGTGCGCAAAATCGAGAACAATTCCAAAATTTTCCTAAACGGAAAGAAAGAAAAAACAAGCAAGTGATTGGAGGATAATATGAGTAATGCTATTAACCAAAATGGCACAGGTCTAGAGCAGCAAGTAAGTATTGTACTTGTATATGTGAATGTAAAATGTGGTTTGCTGCAAAAGAGGGTACATAATGGAAAAAAAAATGTACATTTACCACTGGTGTATTTGTGTGTGTATGTGTGTTAGCTTTGTCAGCTAAAAGTGTGTCTTTGTGTGAGTGTGCATGTGTGAAAGAGTCGGCGATGCTCATGCGGTCTGCACACGATTATTGAACAGTGTTCAGTGGGGTTCTAAAAAAAATTTTTTTTTATTGATTTCATAACATACAAACCGTTTGACCGTGGAATTCGGTGTGCTTTTACATATTGCAATGAGCAGTGGCTTGCATATGTATTTACGTGTGCGTGTTTGTATGTGTGCTTGTAAGTTCATTTCATTTGTGTAATTTCTTTGTATAATTTTTAGGCTGCCTCCAATTTGACATGTTCATTGCTGTGCAAATGTACGTGTATGCGTGCGAGAGTTTTTCTGCTAATGTGTGTGTGTATGTGTAGCCGCAATTCTAAACCAGTGCATACAAATGTGTGAGTGCGAGATTGCGGCGTTCTCTTTGCATTGTTCTCGCTCACACACTCATGTGGAAGCTGAGTATATTTGTAAACAGGGTTGCCAGACGGTCATGTAATCTGTGCATTGTGGGCGACCTCCACCATACGTTAGACAATAGCACCCTGTAACTGATTGTATGGCGAAAACAAGTTCCACATTTGTATAGTTTCCATTGCAACTCATTCCACGAAAACTTTGTACTAGAGATGAATTTTGCCTTTGTGTGGGAGGCTTCCCATTGTTTTTGTTGTTGCTAGGCCGCTGTCAAAGCCTCTCAAACTAGTTGCGCTTATTTTTCGCAACTATTGTGTATGCCTCCGTTTGTTTGGCTGTATGTGTGACTCTAGGCGTCGCGCTTCACATAAAAAAATACATGTTGCTAACCGGGAATACCAATAGAATTGCGAGAGATTGTGATTTGTATGTATTTGTGAGTATGTGCGTGTCTATGCTCAAGCGAGAAAAAACTTGTTATTACAATACTCTCTTTGGCAACGGCTTGGAATTCGTTGAACTTGATCCCTTGTACGTGTGTGTGTGTGCTAAAACAAAAAGTCAACGCTTTTGTTTATTTTTAAAGCTAAGAAAATCGTCCATAATGAAAAGTTGCATTTCGGATTAATCTTGATTGCGAATATACAATCTGGTAGATTAATCTCATTGATTTTATTCTATACTAATTATGTATCATGATTTTTTGTAGGTTGCTGGTCTGGACTTGAATGGCGGCTCGGCTAACTATAGCGGCCCCATAACAAGCAAGACTTCCACTAATTCGGTCACTGGTGGCGTTTATGTGCCCCCGCATCTTCGAGGTGGTGGTGGCAACAACAACGCGGACTTAGACAATCAAGGTCAAGGCTTTGATTCAGGTGCCGCTCCGCAAAGGGAGCAGCAGCAACGCGGCGGTGACTATCGCAGAGGCGATCGCGGCGGAAATCGCGGCTACAATCGCCAGAGCGGCGAGTACGGAAGTTTTGGAAGCGGCGGCGGCGGCGGCGGTGGTAGGCGCGGTGGTGGCAATCGCTACGAAGATAATTATAACGGTAAGTCGAAGCAGTAATGTTTGGAATTGCAGGAATTATCCTTTTCCATACAGGAGCATCAAATTGATTGAAGAGAACTTTATAAAAATAATTGCATCTGTAATGTTTTGTTCGCAGGTGAATTCGACTCGCGCCGCGGCGGCGACTGGAATCGAGGAGGCGGACGCAACTTTGGGGATCGACGCGGACCATCTTATCGCGGAGGCGGAGGTGGTGGTGGTTCCTCTGGAGCTGGAGGCAACGGCCTCAACGAGCAATCGGAGGAGGTACAGCAGCCACGCAATGATCGCTGGCAGGAGCCTGAGCGCCCAATTGGCTTTGATGGTGGCTCCAACGAAGGTGGTCCACCAGGCGGCGGCGGCGGTGGTGGCGGCAACAGAGGCTACGGCAATCGCGGGGGCGGCGGGGGTGGCTACAACAACAGTCGCTGGAAGGAAGGCGGCGGAAGCGGGGGCAACATCGACTACACAAAACTGGGACCACGCGACGAGCGCTTGGAGCAGGAACTGTTCGGTGTGGGCAACACGGGCATCAATTTTGACAAATACGAGGATATACCCGTGGAGGCGACGGGCCAGAATGTGCCGCCGCACATCACATCGTTCGATGATGTGCAGCTGACGGAGATCATCCGGAACAATGTGAATCTGGCGCGTTATGATAAACCGACGCCGGTGCAAAAATACGCAATACCAATTATAATCAGCGGACGTGATCTGATGGCGTGCGCGCAGACCGGCTCTGGCAAGACGGCCGCCTTTTTGGTGCCCATATTGAATCAAATGTACGAGCACGGATTATCGGCGCCGCCGCAAAGCAATCGGCAATACAGCCGACGCAAGCAGTATCCGCTGGGCCTGGTGCTGGCGCCGACCCGTGAGCTGGCCACCCAAATCTTTGAGGAGGCCAAAAAGTTTGCCTATCGCTCGCGCATGCGTCCCGCCGTCCTTTATGGCGGCAACAACACCAGCGAACAGATGCGTGAACTGGATCGTGGTTGTCATTTGATTGTGGCCACGCCCGGTCGCTTGGAGGATATGATAACACGTGGCAAGGTGGGATTGGAGAATATACGTTTCTTAGTTCTGGACGAAGCCGATCGTATGTTGGACATGGGCTTTGAGCCTCAGATACGTCGCATTGTCGAGCAGCTGAACATGCCTCCGACGGGCCAGCGACAAACATTGATGTTCTCGGCCACATTCCCCAAACAAATCCAGGAGCTGGCCAGCGATTTTCTCAGCAATTACATTTTCTTGGCCGTGGGACGTGTTGGCTCCACTTCGGAGAACATAACACAGACCATATTGTGGGTCTACGATCAAGACAAACGTTCGTATTTGTTGGATCTGTTGTCATCGATACGGGATGGGCCCGAGTACTCGAAGGATAATCTGACGCTCATTTTTGTGGAGACAAAGAAGGGCGCCGATTCTCTGGAAGAGTTCCTTTATCAGTGCAATCATCCGGTCACCAGCATTCACGGTGATCGTACCCAAAAGGAGCGTGAGGAGGCGTTGCGCTGCTTCCGATCGGGTGATTGCCCGATTCTCGTTGCCACTGCTGTGGCGGCACGTGGTCTGGACATTCCGCATGTGACACATGTCATTAATTTTGACCTGCCTACCGATGTGGAAGAGTATGTGCATCGTATTGGCCGCACAGGTCGTATGGGTAATCTCGGCGTTGCCACATCGTTTTTCAATGATAAGAATCGCAACATTTGCTCTGACCTTCTGGAGCTGCTGATCGAGACCAAGCAGGAGATACCCGGCTTTCTCGAAGAGATGCTTAGCTCAGATCGCGGCCATGGTGGCGCCAAGCGTCGTGGTGGTGGTGCTGGCGCACGTTACGGCGGCGGTTTTGGCTCACGCGATTATCGTACATCTTCTGGCGGTGGTGGTGGCGGCCGCAGCGGTGGCGTTAGCGGCGGCGGCGGTGGCGGCGGTCGCAGCAGTGGTTCCGCCGGTGGTGGTGGTGGCAATTATCGCAGCAATGGAAACTCGTATGGTAAGTTTGGTGAGTGAACTGCGCACATTATCCAAACTTGTTGCATATATTATGATAATGTTTGTGTTGTGGCAGGTGGCAGCTCTGGCGGCGGCGGCGCCTATGGCGGTGGCTCGTACGGCGGATCGTATGGCGGCGGCGGCGGTGGTGGCTCTCACTCAAACAATGGGCCGGACTGGTGGGGTCAATGAGCAAGGCTTGTCAGCCATAGAGGCCGGCAGCATCCACAGCGACCACATCATCCCGACTAGCGTCAAATAGAAATGCAAACAAAATAATAGGAGAGACACATACCACAACAACAGAGAAGAGGATTAACAAACAAAAGCCCGGAGAGAAGAGTAGAAGTTGAAGCAGGAACAGATACAGAAAAAGGAAAAGAAACAGAGCCTCAATGCGAAAATCTTTTGATAAACCGATCGATATAACAACTTAATTATATTTGCATATTATATGTATCATCTATATATGTATACAGATATGTATATATATATCTATATATATAGGGGCAGCAAATGTGAAAGAGAAACTGTCTGTGCGCAGCGCAACACTCAACACACACATACACACACCCACACACACTAGCACATATAAACACATATAATCACGCCAATACAGCAACACATCCATACACACATCAACAATAGCAAAAGCATTACAAATAAAATAAAATTGTTTAAAAATAATATTTAACATATATATAGAAATATGCTGGAAAAACAACACACAGCCATTACACAAAAGATGAACACTGAAAAATGGTAGTTTATAAAACATACACACAAACAAACAAACACACGCATAAAAATAGGTTCATTAACAAATATTATTAATAATACAAATTTATATACATAGATACGCTAGAGCAAAGCTGCACGAGAACGTGAGCCAGCAACATTAAGGATTTAATATAAAAGGGGCAATTTATGAATTACTAGTGTCCTTTCCCCAACACACGCATCCTCTCGCATATTTTTCTCTTTCAAATATTGAAATCGATAAAGATAATACAAAACATAGAACCTAAAACGATAAGCGATTTTCAATTGATTAAACATTGAACATCAATGATTTTAAAGATAACAAAAAGATAACTATTACATATACATATACATATATGTATAAAAATATAAATCACGAAATACGAAAAAATCATTTAAAACCAAAAAAAAAAAAAAAAAAAAACAAGTTTGCTAAAAATAAATTGAATAATTTAGCAAATGGAAAATCCAAGAGTTTTATTAGATAATTTAAAATAGAAAGAAGTTCTGAAATTAACAAAGTTGGAATCTATGCGAGTTAACTGGAATTCAAGTTATTGCTAAACTTGGCGAGAGGGCATTATGAATTTGTAGTTGAGTTTGCAACGTATTGATAGAAAGCAGAGATACTAAATTATAGAAATAATTATTTAGATAATGCTACACGGCTCTTCAGAATATCAGAAATTATTTTAGACAATCTATATACATATATTACTGGAACAAGCATTCATTTTGTATATCCAAAGCGCTAGGGTATGAACTCTTCGAGACTCTTTTTTCCTATAAGAGAACAACAAAGAGAGAAACCTGGAGTGGAGAGTTGACTGGCCTTGCTTGACTGTAACTTTTTATGATGATCCGTCTGTTAATCGTCGAGTAGAGCATTCGCATATGCGCAGCTGTTCTTTATTCATTTGGAATTCCAATTTGTCAGCGGTGTGTGTACGCGGATTCCATAAATAAAAGAATTTCTGGTGGCGCACGTTACGTCCGCTCTTCAATTAACATAAATTTGAACGAAAGCTCGCCAGATCGTTGGGCTGGAAGCCGAGTCTAGCCACTAATTTGATTAGATTAGGAAAACCTGATTATCTGCTGGGCTGCATTGCAAAATGAGGAGCTGCCTTCTTTCAGCTGCTGACGCTGCTGCTGCTGATGATTTTTTTTTTTTTGTAGTTAAATAGTCGCGTCTGCTTATTGGCTAAAGGTGTGTTTGTTTATGGGAATGTGGAATCTTATTTATTTATTTTTATTTTGTATCGTTCGGTTTGTGCTGGCAGTTGGACGCGCAAAATGCAAAAGTCACAACGCGAGCAATGCTGGACGCTGCTGCTGCTGGGCGCGCTGATAATCTCGTTTGGAATAATGTTTAGCTATTGGTATCTGGTGCCGCATGAGCTGCACTTCTGGCAGTTATTCGGGCGCAATGAGAGCTCAGCCGGGGAGCCGGCAACAGCGGAGCTGAAGTTTTTTATGCCGCCACAGCTGATACCTAAGGAGCTGAAGCTGAAGCGTGGTGCGCCTTATATATATCAGATATTTCCATAGATATTTCAGACATATGTACATACATTTACATATATAGTTTATATTCTTAAACTATGTTAACAATAAATTACAAGTATCATTTATTTTAGAGTAATTGGTGGCTTAGTTAGCATCACAATCACATTGGAGATACCATTACTATGTCTTGGTCAAGTCAAACGTCTGACTTCTGATTGAGCGCAGCATAGCCAACGGGAATCTCTTTCATTTCGGTTTGCAGGCACAGAAACTCGCCGCCAATGCACATTATGGTCGCAGTGATAACATTGAGCAGCCACCATGAAGCGCTCGCTGGAAAGGAGCGGTTGTACCACCAGCAGATTATCAGATGCAGCAAATGGAACGTGCAACTGTGGGAGAGTGAAAAGGTATATCAATGAAATCGCTCAAGAGAAGGGAGGGAGGTTGTATGATTGGTAGCTACCTGAAGTCGAGGCACAGCTTTGCCCGACGCACAATACACCAGAGCGCCAAAGAGGCCACAAAAGCGTTCAAGACAAATGCGCAGATAACCAGCTGCCCACCCAGATCATATATATGTATTTCCTGGAGAAAAAGCGCATTAGGAAACACAAAACACTTAATTTAATATACCACTCACATGGTATTCGAATAGATGATCCAATGTATAATTGTCGCCAGACAACTTGTTGGCTATAAAGACGAGCAGGCCAAGTGTGAAGTACACGCAGCACTGCATGGACACAATCTGTGATGTTAGTAGCGTGGGATCCCATTGCGTGTTCCGAAATGTGCCACCTTTCATATTATTATTATTTAGAATTGTTATTATCTATTTTTGTCGCATATGTGCACTTGCTATTGGTCCAGAGATGCAAAAACAAAACGGTAAAACCAAGGCTGACTCACCCTTGGAGTTAACTAGTTCCGCTCATAAAGTAGCTCAGCTGTTAACGAAAGCGAAGCCATGATGTCTACATATGTATGTACATGTGTATGTTGGATTAGATCAATTTATATGCATGTATAGAATTATATATCTACTTATATACACACAGGAATTCAAACACTTCGAACACACAGAAAATTGTTCTAAAAAAAATTGCTTTTATTTCTATAAATCCAAACCACACAATTGTTTCAACAGGGCAAGCACCTGTTAACTACTGTTAACAAAAGTACAATATTAATATTTCAGTTCTTATCGTTCTTAAGCATGGTGCAAGCAACGCGCAAATTTGTAAGCTTAAATATTTAGAGATCTTAAATTAAAAATTGTAAACATTATTAAAATTCCAGAGCCGCCTACGATCGTTAGGCATTGTAACAGCAGGTGCCGCAGCCCTGTTCATGGGCATAACAGCCTATAATAATCAGGATAATTTTTACCGCTCATTTGTCATGCCCGTTGCTCGTATTCTGCCCGCTGAAACAAGTCATAATTTGGCGGTGTGGGCCTGCAAGCACCGCCTCTACCCTGCCTCTGATTACACAGATGATCTAAATTTGCACTGCTCCTTCTTTGGTCGCCTCATTAGCAACCCAATTGGCATTGCAGCCGGTTTCGATAAAAACGCCGAGGCTATTATGGGACTGAAGGATTTGGGTTTCGGCTTCATTGAGGTGGGCAGCGTGACGCCATTGGCCCAGAGTGGCAATCCAAAGCCGCGCGTATTTCGTTTGGTTGATGACCGGGCCATAATCAATCGCTATGGCTTCAATAGTGAGGGCCACGACGTGGTGTTGAAACGTTTGAGGGAACTTCGTCAGCGCGAAGATTTTAATGCTATTGTGGGAGTAAATTTGGGCAGAAACCGCGACACGATAACCCCAATTGGCGACTATGTGAAAGGCGTACGTACCTTTGGGCCCGTCGCCGATTATTTGGTCATCAATGTCAGCAGTCCTAATACAAAAGGACTGCGGGAAATGCAGAGTAAAAAGGAGCTCACAGAATTGCTGGAAGCAGTAAATGCAGCCCGTGGCAAACTTAAGGTCAACCCAAATGTGCCTATACTGTTGAAGCTGTCGCCCGATCTGGAACGCCGTCAGCTGATTGACATCATCTCCGTCATCAGCAATAAGAAATGTCGCGTCGATGGTTTAATCGTCTCCAATACCACGCTCTCCCGAGACAATATCAACGATAATTCATTGGCCAACGAGGCGGGCGGCTTGAGTGGCGAACCGCTACGTGAACTCTCCACCAAGATGATTGCTCAAGTCTACTCGCTAACCAAAGGTAATATTCCCATCATAGGAGTGGGTGGTGTGGCCTCTGGAAATGATGCGTTCGAAAAGATCGAGGCTGGTGCCTCGTTTGTTCAGATCTATACAGCTCTCGTGTACGAAGGACCCGAAGTCGTGGAGCGCATCAAAAGCGACCTCTCGCTGCGGATTAGTGAATTGGGCCTGGCCAATGTTGGACGTGCTGTTGGTTCCAACTACTCCAAATATTTGTCTTAAGACATCGTATAAAAACAATAAAATTGTTTGTATATTTCTCATAACAATGTGTTGCTCCACTTAAAACTATGCGTGCTCGTTGGCACGTTGGACGTTGAGCACACGTCCATCCAGTAGATGTGTATTCTGGTTGCTGGCACTGTTGTAAGCGTCCCTTTGGCTAAATATCACGAAGCCGTAGTACTTGGACAAACCCACTTGCTTGTCAAATACGACCTCGGCATTAGCCACATGGCCGAAGCGGGAGAAGTACGTACGCAGTTCCTTGCTGCTTATGGTCCAAGGCAAATTTCCCACAAAGAGCTTGTAGGTGCTTCGGGCTGCGCTGCCGGACATCACTTTTAATTTATGTAAGTTTTTTTTTTATTAAACCCTAAAACCTAATTGTTTATTGTTTTAACATAGCTCGTAAATTTAAAAGATGGTGGTACTGTTATTAACAGAGTTCAGAATCTTAAAAATTTGAATATAAAATTTTCTCTTATTTGGTTATTATTTTAAATGACTTCAATTTAAAGTATTTTAGAATACAAAATAGAATTATTATTTTTGGGTAATGGCTGGATTCTTAATTAAGTTTGGTCTTTTTTTAAATTTAACAGACCTATGGGCAACATTACAGAATGTGGCTGTACATCTGTTCTGTTAAATTGTGTTTCTGATAATTTCAGTATTTATCGATAGCGTTTTCAGTTTTTTTTTTGCTTGTGGTCACATTGCATATTTTGTTGCATTGCTGCCTTTTTAATGTTTTTTAGTCTATTTTTATGTAAAACGAAAGTGTGAAAATGCAAAACGCATAGATGTGCACTCGAGAATTAAATAAATAATTGAGCTGTGCACTCAAGTGTGACCACCTATAAAGTGTGCGGCGAGCGGTTATGGTGTAGTATATGTTTTGCCAGTAGTTTTCGCTGCGAAAATATTTTCGGCGCCCCCTTTTGAGCGACGTGTATTTGGGGCGCGGCGCCCACCTGAAAAGAAGAGAACGACGTCAATAAAGCGACGTTCATAATAAAATTGCTACCGGATTTAGCGCCAGGCATACACAATGGCAGAAAGGCCTAAAAATTTGTTTGCAAGTGAGTAATTTTTTGCCTAACACTGCCCACGCACACGAACACTCACACAAACTCACAAACACATAGTATTTCGCTGTTACATACACGCACACACGCGTATGAACACAGCACTGACGCATTGGATGGGCGCAATGCAGTTGATAAGCCGTAGATCATAAATAACCAATTTTCCACACCTTATCACAATGATAGCTGGACCTAGCCGTTCCCGTATACCGCCTGACCAGCTTAATCTGAACCAGTTGAGCATACGCCATCCGCCTTCGTCAACGTCGTCCACATCGTCGGGTTCCACGTCGTCTGGCTCCAGTTCCTCGTCGCAGCAGAATAATGTGGCTATGCGGTTTGGCACCCAGCCTAGCTTTGTGCCAGCGGTGCCGGTACCAAGCTGCAGTAGCCACAGCAACAGCACTGGCTGCACCAGCGGCATTGGTAGCAGCAGTGCCACAGATCGTCACCGGGAGCGGATTAGGCAGCAGGCCTGCGGCAAGTTACAGTTTGGCGAAGGTGCCGCTAATACGCATCAATTCACATCAGATGATCTTGAGGATTTGGGAGAGATTGGACGTGGAGCATTTGGTGCAGTAAATAAAATGGTATTCAAAAAACTGGACAAGGTAATGGCTGTGAAGCGCATACGCTCGACGGTAGATGAGAAGGAGCAGAAGCAGCTACTCATGGACTTGGAAGTGGTTATGAAGTCAAATGAATGCATCTACATAGTGCAATTCTATGGGGCACTCTTCAAGGAGGGCGACTGCTGGATATGCATGGAGTTAATGGACACATCGTTGGATAAGTTCTACAAATACATATTCGAAAAGAAGCAGCGACACATACCTGAATCCATATTGGCCAAGATCACGGTGGCCACAGTCAATGCCCTAAACTATTTAAAGGAGGAGCTCAAGATAATACATCGTGATGTGAAGCCGAGCAATATTCTTTTGCATCGTCGCGGAGATATTAAACTGTGTGATTTTGGCATCTCTGGTCAGCTAGTTGATTCGATAGCCAAGACCAAGGATGCGGGCTGCAGGCCGTACATGGCGGTAGGTTTGCAATTAGTACGTAATCTTTTTTATCAGCTTTGAATATGTGTGTTTTACAGCCGGAACGCATTGATCCGGAACGTGCCAAGGGCTACGATGTGCGAAGCGATGTTTGGTCTCTGGGCATAACATTAATGGAGGTGGCCACAGGCAATTTCCCCTATCGCAAATGGGATTCGGTGTTTGAGCAGTTGTGTCAGGTATTTGTTCGTCATTTGCAAAGGTTTAGCAATAGATGGAATAAATAATATTTCTTGTAGGTTGTGCAGGGTGATCCGCCGCGTTTGCATACATCCTACAATGGCATGGAATTCTCAATGGAGTTTGTAGAGTTTGTTAACACTTGGTAAGAGTTGAATATACCCATCAGATTGTTCAAATACTTATTCCAATGAATGTTCACAGCCTAATCAAGAAGGAGAGCGACAGACCCAAATATAGCCGACTGCTGCAGATGCCATTCATACGGAGAGGCGAGAATAGCCACACTGATGTCGCCGCCTATGTGGCTGATGTTCTCGAGTCTATGGAAAGTGATGGCATTACGCAGTTTACAACCAACCAGCCCGCGGAAAGTTAATCTGAAGCGAGTCAAACTAAAGTCATAAATTAACTAAGCAAAAACCAGTAGCAACAAAGGCAAATTATTAAAACTAAACTAAAAAAAAACCCAAAAAAAAAAAACAAATATTGTTGTCTACTTTGTAGCATTCGTAGTAAACGTAGCGCGTATTTTGTTAAAGTCGAAACAAAAACAACAGCGTGTAAAAAAAAAAAGAAATCAAACAATTTGTAAAGTGCGTATATATATTTTGTATTTTGTGAGTACTGTCTAGGAGGAGAAGTGTCTCAAAGTGTTTTTGTTTTTGTATTGTAGCGAAACATTAACCAATGCCTTTTCTCTTTAAGTTAGGTGAGCTAGCATTTGATGAATTGATGGCTTCTGTTTTTAATTGTTAACTGCAAAACTGGCAAAAATGAAAAGCAATATTTGTAAAGATTTTACACACGCAAAGTAAATGGAAATTGTTACCTATAAAGAAAAACTATATGAGAAATGCCAACTACAAAATAGCCATAAACAATAAGAAAATGCAACATTCAATATATAATTTATATATTTAACTTTTTTTTCGATAACGAAATATTTTATAAACATTTGTTTTGCGTATGCAATTTAAGTAAAAGCTTTAAATATTTGCCAAGTGGCTGCATTTTTTATAAATTGTAGAGAAAATTTTGCAAATCGATACAAAATTATTTCAATAAAATATAATTATAATAATAATTTAAATAAAAACAAATCAACATACACAAGCTGACCGACAACTACACAAGTTTTTATGCGTAGAAATTAGTTCATAAGACTTAAAAAATATTTAGTGAAAAGAAAAAACAAAAAAATAAAAAAACAAAATACAATTGCAGCTTGTGACATATATAAACAAAACAAAATAAATGTATTGTGCCTAAGTATAAAAACAAAACAAAAAGCGATATCAACTGAATACATAAACAATTTAATTAAATAACAATATGTAATACGCGGCAGTTAGTTTTTATGAAATACCTTAGCCAAGCTTACACACACCACGCTTAAACACATGGCCATGCCACACCCCAATACACAAACACACGCACGCAGACACACACACGCATACACACACACACACACACACATGTAATTGCACCGTCTAAGCTCCCGTCTCAACAAAAACAAAAAGCAAAATATGAATTTGCCAATGTCTTTTCGATTAATATTTATGCAAGCGCCAATGTGAAAGGAAATGCAAAAGTTTATTTTGTAACCATATACATAAACTATATATTTAATGAATATGCATAATGAAGAGAGTGTAGAAAGAACAAGAAAAACTACAGCTACACACAGCGTCCAAAAAAAGAGAAGAGAATAATTAAATCCATAAAAAAACAAAAACAAACAAACATTTGTGTGCGCCCGCAGCATATTTATGTATGTATGTATGTATGAAATGTAAGCAATGCATATGTACATATACATTTATTTACAGTTTTTTATTCGTTACTTTTTTTTGTGTTGCTGCATTTAATAAACGCATATTAATGCGCATTAAACCGCAACAACAACAACTAGCAGCATAGTTGAATAATATAAACAAACAAATATTTTTGTATTACGCGCGAAAGGAAAACAAGAAATGCTTTGCAATTTAATTTGCACAGGCAGACAGAAGTTTATTTTAAAAACGATGCATATTTAAATATGTAAGAGTATGTAAATTCGGCTAGCCGAAGCTTGTATACCCTTGCCACAATTATTCGATAGATCGGCACACGGTTTCCCTGCCTCTGCAGATGAAAACGAATTTGATCTCGAGTGGATTTTCACTAATTTAAGCTGATCTTGAGTCGAATTGAATGAAAATTCAAAGTGAATAGGGTATGCTATAAGGCAAAAACAAATCAGAATTACAGCTAGGATAAACTATCACTAAATATATATAAATAAACTAGTAGAGTATTCGTAATCTCACCTTTCCCTGCCGTAGAATCGTAGTTGATGCCTAATATCAATTTGCAGCATCAAGCGATGCGATGCATCTGTGTGTGTCTATGTATTGTATTTTTAAAATGGTGAACTAACTAAATGATTAATGATTAACGGCAGTTGCAATTAGTGAGCAGGTTGTTAATAACTGAGCTAATGCAATCGTTGGGTCGCGAGTCGTCATATTTTTGTTGACAATAAAACGTGTATAATTTGTTTAAATTATCAAATTATTGAATGTGTATATAGGCATATACTACAAATACAATGATAGTTATATCTAATTGCTAACGTATACAAATACACACAGACACACATATATATATATATATATATACATATATAAATAGTAGATATATAGATATAGTACTATGCTGTCAAATCAGTTCACGTAGTAAAGGCATGGAAGAAGAAGCAGAAGAGCTGTCTTAATTATTAATTGGCTTTCAAATGATCCCATGGCCTTTTAACTAATACTTGCTTAATTTAAACAAAAGGAAAATCCTCTAAAAAATGATAACTCTAAGTGAAAAACGCAACGTCCATGAAAAAAAGAAAAGAAAATATTCGCATACAATTTTTAAACATACTCAGCTTATCCTCAAACTGTGCTGTCTGCCTAGGAATTAAGCGAAGCTCGATATATGATATATGATAAATGATATACATATATGTATTCTATATATATATATTTACAGTATGCATCCTAGAGGACGGAGATGGGCTAAAGCTTATTAAATGGGTCTCTACGGTACCCCAATCAGAGTTATTGCACTAAGTTTAAGCAAAGCAACTAACTAACTATACAAAAGATAACCAGCTTATAACTCTCTCCACTCGACTCGAGACAAATCCAAATAAAGTGAAAACAAAACACCACAAATGAAATTAAACATTAATAAAATAATTAACAATAATTAATACTAATTATGGAATGAGTAAACGTGCACGCACGGAAAACAAATTATATTGTTAAACTTAACTTGAAGAATTTGTATAAAGCAAAACAAATGGAATAGTGAATAAATAATATATTTGAAAACTCTAAACAATGACGAGCCGCACCTTTTTAATGTAGCTGACACCCATATCTAAAATAGATATTGTCGAACTATTAATTAAACAATTAGTCAAATCAAAATCAGCCCATAACATGCAATGCTCTTTGAATTGCTGTTGCCCTACAACTAGTGCCAATGGGGTGTATTGGCTTGGCTGGTAAGTTATTAGATGGTTTTGTTGCAATGTATGTAACAGGCGTAGCAGACCCCACAAAGTATATACATATATTCTTGATGATTTAGCACTATTTTTCTGCCTATTTCTTCTAAGTATTCCCTCTACGTATTTCTTCTAAACATTTTCTCAAAGGATTTCCGCAAAGTAATTCCTCTTTCTTCTAAGTATTTCCTCAACGTGATGCCTTTACGTGATTCCGCTAGTTATTTCCTTTACGTAATTCCTCTACGTAGTTTCTCGACGTCTTTAATGCTTAGCTGATCGATCACACACTCTGCTTCCCTTTATTGCGCTGACCTCCACCAGGCGTCGACGACTGAAGACTGATTGAAGAAATGCTGCAGCTGCTGCCCTTTATATACGGCCACTTTCACTCAAGCACTCTCTCTCCCAAATGCTGAGCCCAACTGCAGGTAGAGCTCGCTGCAGTTGACCTTCAAGTGAGCAATGGGAACGCTCTCTGCTGCTGTGAGTGTTCTAGCTTCGTTTTGCCGAAATACAAATACCAAATGAGAGCTGCTGCATACATGTAAACAACTTTAATGATCTTCTCTTCTTGCTTTTACTTTTACTCAAGTACTGTCTCTCTCGTTACAGTCGTGTTTCAAGTGACCAATGGAAACGCTCTCTGCTGCTGTGAGCAAATTAATACTGCTACATACACATAGACAACAATAATGATCTTCCGCACTCTCTCTCTCCTTGCTTTTACTTTTACTCACTCACACACTTTTACACTGTCTCTCTCAAATGCTGAGCCCGACGGCAGCAGCTCTCTGCTGCTGTGAGTATTCTAGCTTCGTTTTGCCTAAATACAAATACCAAATGAAAGCTTCTGCATACATATAGACAACTTTAGTGATCTTCTGCACTTCTTCTCTCCTTGCTCTTACTTTTACTCAAGTACTATCTCTCTCGTTACAGTCGACCAATGGGAACGCTCTCTGCTGCTTTAATAATTTGTTCGGATGATTTGCTAGTCTAGCAGACTCGACTTGAGCTTTCATACTTGTTATGTATTATAGAACTATATATTTTATAAAATTTTATAGTTTAAAAATGATTAGAGCTTTTATATATTTTTGATTATTCTTATTCTATTCTTCTTGTTTAAATTTTTGACTTAATATTTGGTTTCATTAGGTTAACGAGCGGAAACAATGTTTGCTGTTTGAATACTTTTGACTAAGGCTGTCTATGCATCTAAAACAGATACATATACATATGTATATCTTGATACATATATATTTCATATAGTTCTGCGAGGGTAGTCTAAAGTGTTGTCAACTTGAAATATTTTTAATTTTTATATTTAATACCCACATATCATTAAATTAAGTTAGCCTCCTCTCTAGTTTAAAATATATTTAAAATGCAAATCAAGCTCTCTACATTTAGCTAACTATAAATATCGCTTATCTGATATTTCTAATCTAATTTCAGCAATTTAAAATCTCTACTAATCAATTGTGCACTATCTCAAGATCTGCTTAATTACATTCACCTTTAACATTTGGCTATGAGACATTTCGTGTTGTATTCTCGAGCCCAAGACAGAATAGTTTCGATTATCATGTTTTACCGGTTTGTGGAGTGCCCATGGCATATTATCGACTGGATGTACGCGACCCGCATAGCAATGTATCCATTTGCGTAGCGTCCGGCACGTGGTGGGCATAGATATCGTCGCATTAGAGAGCCCAAGTGCGTAATCTTTTCGACTACATATACAAATCTCAATGGGCCGAGCTGTCATAGCCCCGGAGTCTCAGTATTACTTGGAGCGTCTTACGCTTAACATATTTTTTGTACGATATTTGATTTAATTCAATTCAATTCGATACGATTCGACCCGATTGCTGGCTCTTGGCAGTTCAACGACATGCTGGCCTGCATCATTCTGGTCAGCTGGCTGGCTTTGTTGTGGCTCTATTTTCTGTGGAGTCGCAGACGCTATTACAAGGCGGCCTGGCAGCTGCCTGGTCCTGTGGGCTGGCCCTTCATCGGCATGGGCCTGCAAATGATGAATCCGCAGAGTGAGTGACTCCAGATCTCTATCTGGGTGGATGCTGCAGTTATTTATATGTAGTTTGCCTGCAGCCTTTCTGCAGTACATGGATGGACTTTCGCATAAGTATAAGGCGCCCTTCATCTCCTGGATGGGCACCAATTGTTTTCTCTATGTCAACGACCCACAGACCGTGGAGCAAATCTTTAATTCGACGCACTGCACCAACAAGGGCGATTTTTATCGCTTCATGAGCTCGGCCATTGGCGATGGACTCTTCACCTCCAGCTGTGAGTACACTGTAAAAAAAAAGCTGAAAATCAATGGAAGTTACTCGAAATCTCAAGACTTTCAGCTATGCCGTGGTTAAGTTTTCTTAACTAAGAAGGATATGGAAACCATTCCAGTAATACTTCGATTCCATCTTGAATTTACATAGTTTATGCTAAATATAATATAGTGCATTTTTATCAGACTTTATAATGCTTCTATAACTTAATTCGCAGCTCCACGCTGGCAGAAACATCGTCGACTCATCAATCCCGCCTTTGGTCGTCAGATCTTGAGCAATTTTCTGCCCATTTTCAATGCCGAGGCGGATGTATTGCTCGAGAAACTGGATGTGGAGGGTGTGCAGCGCGGCAAAAGTCTCGAGATCTATGAAATACTCAAGAAAATTGTGTTGGAGGCTGCGTGTCGTAAGTATAAGCGGAATTATCAGGAATACATAAGACTGATGTGGGCCTTGATTTTACTTTGAAACAGAGACAACAATGGGCAAGAGGATGAATTTCCAGCACGATGGTTCCAAGGCCATTTTCGAGGCATATAGTGGGTGAGTTATTAGAAAAACGTTTTATAAATTGAATAGAATCAGTTATGAGCTGTGATATCAAAAGAGGCTGCAAGGAGGACTCTAATAACTTGGGATGTGTGAGATGAGAGAGGATGAGAGATTTGTATATGCACACAACATTGCATATATAATATATATATTTTCCTTACTGTGCTTATATGATTTTCTGAAATACATAGACGACGGCACTATTCATACAGATGGACGTGCCGCCATTGTCTAAGTTGCTGTTAAAGAAAATATAATATCTGCGCATTCTATTTACACATAATATATAAAGAAATGAAGATATTCAAGGCCATTCCCATTTCTATATGAGCTTAACTACTTAATTCAGTGCACAAACTAAGCACGTATTTTATAAGCCTCTTATTCAAGCCATACGCTCGATTGCTTTTGAAATCTCTTTTGCAGACTGTGAGTGAGTGCTTCAGCTAGTAGGGGCTGGTTTTTGTCAGAGATATTATCTGCTGGCTGAAGCGCTCTGTTGCCTTGTTTTTACCTATTAGCTAATTACAATCTTTCAGCTTCGCTAGCCATTCAGCCATGGCTAATACCTTGCGACATGAGTTGGCGTTCTCTCTGCGTTTCCGCTGCTGTTAGCTGGTGGGAGTATTCTAATTCACTCGCAGCTACACTTGGCGAAAACTTACGGTCTCTATTGTCTGAACAGCCAGCTTTTTTTTCTAACCTTGAAAATTTCTTGCTATCAGAGCTATTCTCCGAAAATTGAAAAAAGTGAATAACAAATCTGGAGTTAAATGAAGCCGATGCTTGTTCCAAAAATAGCGTACGCCTCCAGTAAGTATAGTTAGAGGAAAATAGGAAATTAGAAATTCATGTATTCCATTTTTATAAATTCGAGTTAATTTTATTTGAATAATATGCTGATTTCACGAAGTGTAGCTTAACTTTAATCACTATGCATCCCTCGGTTTTGCTTTCAGGATTACGGAGGTGTGTGTGAAGCGCATGCTGTCCCCCTGGCTCTATCCGGAGCTCATCTATCGATGGTCGCGACTTTTTGACCGGCAACAGAAGGTCGTTGGCGTGCTGTTTGGCTTTGTGGAGCAGGTATGTTAGTGGGCGTGGCCCAGAATCTGAACGCCTTCTACTCGCTTGCTGCCTGCTCATGACTTGCTTTCCCTTGGCGCCACAGCTGCTGCAGCCAGCTGTATCTGTTGTGGGCGTGGAAGATTCTGTTGCTAACAAGCAGCTGGAGGAGGAACAGCCTCAGCATCAGCCTCAGCATCAACGACAGCAACAGCAGCAGCGTCGCATCAAGTCCAAGTCGATATTCATTGAACAGGTGCGGGAACATGTGGAACGAGGCCAGCAAATGAGCTGGCAGGATGTGCGGGACGAGGCAAATGTAATTATTGCGGCGGTGAGTAGCGTCTATAATACATATGAAGGCAATTATAGGGATGATATGCATGGCATTGACGTTAGCTGGGGAATGAGTATTAGTCGCATTGCTTTAAAGAGGAATACGTAGTGTCTTATATTATTAAAGTCTGTACGGCGTGATTTAAATAGTATACGTATTTTCATTGGAATCATATTAAATCACAATTCAGATGGAAATTGGGCTAAATTTCGTTCATTCAATCAATCACTCAATCATAGCAACAAGATTAAATCCAATTATATTTAATGTTATAGACATTCGAGACAACCTCGACGGCCTTGTACTTCACCATTCTCTGCCTGGCTATGCATCCGGAGTATCAGGAGAAGCTGCACGACGAACTCTGCGCAGAGCTGCCGGAACACGGTGACATTAGCATGGAGCAGCTGGAGCGACTGAGCTATACCGAGATGGCCATTAACGAGTCCATGCGTCTGTTTGCGCCCGTGCCCATGGTGCTGCGACGTGCTGGCCAGGACTTGGAGTTGCGGCGCGACGATGGCGTCTACCTCATACCGAGCGGAACACAGATCGGCATCGACATCTACAATATGCAGCGAGATGTGCGCGTTTGGGGTCCACTGGCCAGAACCTACAATCCGGAGGCGCATTTCGGCCCCGATGCGCCCGCACGTCACGCCTTCGCCTTTGTGCCCTTCACCAAGGGACTGCGCATGTGCATCGGCTATCGCTATGCGCTGCTGCTGATGAAGCTGCTGCTGGCCAAGATCTTTCGCTGTTATCGCATTAGCACTGCGGCACGGCTGGAGCAGCTGCTGGTCAAGGGCAACATCTCACTGAAACTCAAGGAATATCCGCTGTGCCGCGTGGAGCGTCGGTAATGCATGTCCTCTGCGCAATCTTCCAATTAAAAATGTAATTTTTGTTTGTAAATTGTTTATGCAATTTATGCAATTTATTCCAAACTTGTGCAATAATTGAATTATGCTAAGGGCTTCGTTAACTGGAAATTGCCTCCATCAGCTGCAGCGACTTGTGCTTCTGCTTCTGCTCCTGCTCCTGCTCCTGTTCCTGCTACGTTTCATGGCCAGTTATGGCTAGCATCCGCCACGTTGCGTATACGTAACGCAATTGATTTAATTACATTGAACTCGACAAAACTCGGATGCAGTGAAAATGCTCTTCCTGCTGCAACTAATCAGAAAACTGGAGGAATATATATGTATATATGTATATAGTTAATAGGTGCTGCTACAAAACAATTTTCCGCTTTCTATTAGCAAGACATTCATACGGCTTCATTACATATATTTCTGTGCGTGTGGATGTGCATGTAATTATATATATGTATATGTACATGTATACATATGTATGTGGGTATATTAGTGCCTTTCCGCACTCGAGCCCGAGCATCATTTCAATATTTTACACAACATTTGCGATCCGTTTAGCATATTTTTGAACCACTTTGCATTTGCACGCTTTATGAATTTTTATTTTAATTTTTTATTTGTTTTAAAGGCATGATAATGTTTTCATTAAATTGTTTGACAAATATCCATAAATGTTAACAGAGAGCGAGAGAGAGAGAGAATGGCTTTATTTCGCAATTGAAAAATATGAAATGAATTTTCTTTAGAAATAGAAAAGCTAATTTATTTTCCTTTCATAACGGCATTCAATCATTCAGTTTTACTTTTCTTGGCTTGACGTCAGCTAAATGAATAAATTGCCACTGTTGCCGCACTCGTTGCCGTTTTGTGCAGTGAAATATGCATAATTCAATGCCTGCCCCCAGTCCAGGTCCAGCCCCGAAATCCCCTTCGACAGGATTCGTCTGCATTCGATGCCTGCCGGAAGCCGTACAACGGGCCAAGCACAAGAAAAGTACGGGGCGAATATGAAATATGCTAGGATGGGCTCGTTAACGCTTCAGAACACAGCTAACTTTGTGCGGGTCGTGCGGGCCGCGGGCAGTTTTGTGGGCGTGGCACTTGAGTAATCACAACATTAATCTAATACGCGTGTTTAGTGCGGCCAACGGGCATTCAACTTAATAATAGCTTTTGAGCGCTTTGCAATAAGTAATTAAATCATTTCCAACAAATCAAACCAGACAAAGACTTCTCAACTCGGATACTTGGCAAACACACGGTGTGGAGCATGAGGCATGGCAAGACCCTTCGCTTTCCCTCTGTTTCAGCTGTGTTCTGTTCTGGCTTATTATTAATGAACAAAAGTTTAGCAAGTTTTCAATTAGTTATGCGCTCGCCATACTCTCGCTTCTCGAATAATCTGGGCTAACGTCGCGAGGCGCCAGCTTCGCCTCGTCCTGGTAATAAAATATTTAGCAGATATCCTTAATTGACTAGCAAATGACCTATTTGTATAACAAGTATTGCCAAGGGCTGCAACTTTAATTCCTGCTAGTTGGCCGACGTGCAGATAGACCATATGCCGGGTTAATCAATCGGGCTCAGGTTTAATAGCCGTTGCAAGGACACTTTGTGTAAATAAAAGCAGGCATATGCGCTAAACTTCAGTTTAAATAAAGTTTCTCTTTACGCAGGCATTAAATGCAAATTTAATGAGCAAACTTTTCAAGTTTCCACCGAAAATCATAGCACTTTTTAAATATTCGCAAATAATTTATTTTGTACTTGATGTACATATGTAGTTTTTGTTTCATTACACTGTTTTGTGTTAACAAATATTTGAAGCAATGTTAGAAAATCACTTTATGTATTTATTTTAAGGAAGTATTTACCTTATAGACTAATATCACTAACCACTAATATTTTATAAATAAATACTAAAATTAAAATTATAAATAATAATTATATTATTTTATTTTATAGACAAATATTTGATATATACAGACATTATCCTTTTCTGCTCTGGCATCTCGAAAAATTCTCTCGCCTCTTACTCTTTATATTTATATACAAAGAAATTGGACAATACAGTGATATTTTTTAATTGGCTGGTATTTGTAGTTTGACTGACAGTTGTTTGCACGATCTTTTTGCTTTCACCACTCTGGTCACACTAATAACTGCCACAAAGCTTTTAAATATAAATACCGAAGCATTGCCAATACAGTGATATTTTTACAGAGTTGAGTTAAAGCTTAACAGTCAACCAATACACACACACACACATTCACACACACATAATGCAATTATTTTCTTGCCGAAGTGTTTGTATGTGTGTGTGTGTTAATTACAGTTAAACATTTAGCAGGGCAACCCGCATGTGCGTTAACTGCGGACAAGAAATAAACAAGACCAATGCGTATACCGCTTAAGCCATGAGGGTAAACCGCATTAACACACGCACATGCACACACACACGCACACACGCACACGCACTCACATACAAAAACAATTGATGCTGGTTTAAGTCGCTGCAATCGTGAGCCTAATTAAGTTTGCTTGTATTTTTACGAGATACAGCCGCAAGCAAAATAAAATAACTGAAATCCTTACCAAATAAAATGCTTAACCAATAGCAAAACAGCTGGGCTCATCAATGTGGGTTAATGCTAATTGTTATTGTAGTTTGATGTGCAGTTTGCAGCAACTGCAAATATACGTGTGTGTTTGTGTGTTGGTTTGTGTGCTGTATACGTGTGTTTATTGGGTAACAAACTTAAAGTGGCTGTCGCTTTACCTCAAATTGAATTTGGCGATGTGTGAGGGCGTTGCCAGACAGTTTCAATCGCTTAACTCAATTTGGAGCCTCAAGAAGTTTTTGTGGAACTGACTACCCCGTCACTTGGAAAACAGTATACTCGTATGTACGAGGGCATCAATTCGAACTATTTTTGTGCTTGGCCTTCAACCGAAATCAGTGCAAAAATATTTAGCAAAATTGCATTAGAAAGTTAACGAAAGGCTGGCGAAAAGCGCAAATTTGTCAAAAACTTTTATTAGGGTTAGTTGAGTTAAGTTCTAAAAGTCCGAAAGTTGAGTTTGAGCAAAGAAATGTTAGAACTTGGAGAGAAAAGCGATGTAAATCGTTTTATTTCGGTGGAAAAAAAAGGCAAGTTTTATTTATAGTCGATGATCACATACAATTTGTTTGTGAGATTTAACCTTATAGATCTTAAAGCTACAAATTTTTAAGATTATTATCTTAGTTTGGCTGTAGTCTTAAGTAAATCAAAAGGATATTTGCCAGGCAAGTGTTGGCCTGCCCTTGAGTTGGTAAAGTTTTTGATAGAATTTAAATTGCGTTTTATCCCATTTTCGCTGTCATAATGTCACCTGTTAGCTTTTTGTTTCTATTATTATTATTATTTTTATCTTTATTTTTTGTGACAAATTGTTTTTTACAGTAGCTGCAAAAAGAATGGAAACTTTTAGCTATTGTCGAGTAGACGGAAATGCGAACTGCACAGTGGGCGGAGCTGGGTTGAGAGGTGAAGTATCGAGGAATCGAACAAAGTTTAAACAAAAACAAGCAGGGCGTTGCTGTCAACTGGCATGGGGGCGGACTTAAAAGGGACAGCCAGAGCTGACACTTCATTGCGATCTCTCGCGTTTTGTCCCGTGTCAGATGGCAAACTTTTTGCAGCGCGGCCGTCGCCTGCGGCTGCCGCATCGCATAAATTAGCGAACATGAGGCGAGGCGCGTGACTGTTGCCTCTGACTGCTGAACAACCCCTTCCAACCCCCCGTTCCCCCCAGGCTACACACGCATACAAATGACTTACTGATTGACTCGCTGCGCGAACTGTTGTGACCACGCGCTCGGTGCAAATTAGCCGTGTTCGTGTGGTCGAACGGGTCCAATGTGAAAGCCATTGGCACTGCAGCCAGCAACCCAACCCTCTACCCTTTCGGCCCTTCGACTAGCTCTGCTTCATTTGCAATTAAAGGCTAGCCTGTGTTTGGCCGAAACTGGCCGGCGCAATTAATTAAAAAGTTTGCTGCATAAAGTGCAAGGCCATCGGCTGTGTGAGGCGCAGCGGGGCTTTTTACTTTGATGGATAGAGCTCTAGAAATATTTTTGCAGCTGGCAATAAATACATAGTAACAGCTCTCACTCCCACTCACTCTCCCCCGTGTAATTTCACAGGAATTGTTGACAATAAATTGAGTAAAAAAATTGATTTTCATATGATATATAATAGAATTGAAACGAAATTGAAATTGAAATTCTACAAGCAGTAATTTTAAAAGAAATTTTATAACGAATTTTTAAATCGCGCTGGACAGCAGCAAAAAAAACTTTCAAAGACTCGAACAATGGAAATTCCTCAGATAGCTCAGCTTTAGCTGTTAAGTGAATTATATTGATGTTTGCCGTATAGGAAAGCATGCAACAAAGTACAAATTTTTGGGTTTGAGTACAAATGTAAACTAATTGAATTTTTGTTCGCCTACGCTCGACACGAACACGAAATTCATGCGAAATTGTTGCACACTTTTGCGATAATGAGGCATCAGCTACAGCTACTGGCCGCGTTTTACAGCGTCTACTTGGCCAAATTGTTGCCGGGTTGTAAAAAAGTTTACAGCAAACGCCAGCCAGTCAGTCAGCCCAACCTGGACTTGAGCATACATTTTGCATGCCACTCAGCAACATGTGAAGTCTTCACTTGCCTTTGCCTTTGATAAGACTCTGGAGAAGCAGAAGCTACAGAAGTCTACCTGCTGTGATTTATTCAATCAACTTGTGCGTCGCACCAACAGCTCAAGTTCCTTTTATTATTTAGACATCTTTTGTGCTGCTGGCTGTTGCCTTATGCTGAATTTAATGTCATATGGCTGCCTAAGATGGAAAATGTTGCTGCCACATTTAATCTGCATAATTTTTATGATACAACAACAACAACAACAGTGACAACGACAACAATTGCGGCACTTTCTATGCCGACGGCACACGTGCCGTATACGCAATATGCCAAGCGCTTCGCATATTATGTTGCATACTTCTGGGGTCTGATTTATTTAATTGCCCGCGGCACACGAGCCGCGTGTAATGAAAACAGAAATTGCCAATGATTTCTTTAATGAGCGACAGGCAAATTTATTGCCTAACAACGTTGTTGATAAATCTCAATAAATAATAATAACAATTGCAGATAATTGATTGCCATTAGCGCAGCTGTTACGGGTACGGGCTTCTGCTTCAGCTAATCCAGTTGTTTCATTTGAAATTTGGAATTCGGTGTTATCTATGAATCAGGTGATTCATGCACTTTTATTTTCCATCCCATTGCCCTTAATATATGCACATTGGATTAGCTCTGGCCTTAACTTTTGGCATTTGCGGTTTTTCGCTCGGTTTGCTGTTAAATGGCATCAACTTAAATTAAATGCTCGTCATGTTCAACTGCTGTTAATCCATAAAATATTTGTAACTCGCTCGTTGCAATCAATTTAATTGACAGCCGTGCTGCAACAGTTGTAACTTTCTATACGATTTTCGCACGACAACAGGTGCAACAAGTCAGGCATTTAATATGCTAATTGCTGCCTGACTATGGAAGGCATTGTCATTGTCGCAGGTGCCACTGACGTCAACAAAAACTGGCTACGTCTTACACTTTACCCTCCCCCCCCCCATCGCTGAGCTAATTGCTATCGTTCAAGCACTTTAATAGCTCACTCAGCTAAATCAACTTGGGGAATATATGAAAAAAAAAACTGAACCGGAAATTAGTTCGAGGCTTCATACTTAGGCATAAATAAAAACTCATATGTATATACATATATATTATCCACACATCTATATTATGATTACCTCTAAAAAAAATCCTTTTTTTGTTGTTATTATTGTATCTTGAATCCATTGTACATGGGAAATCGTAGGTATTTAGTGGTTTTTATTGAAATTAATGTGTTAGGCAGCAGGAGGCGTGGCAAGGTGATGTACTACGCTCTGTCGTCTGCCTGTCTGTCTGTTCTTCATGTTGATCTCAAAACCTATAAGCGTTAGAGACTTGAAATCTGTATAGGTTCCTGTAAAGCATGCGTAGATCGACTTTATTATAATCGATATTATATTTAAAATCGATAAATATTTTTGTTTTAGCGTAATCGATTAAAGACCCTTATAAAAGCATTTCTATAGATTCAGGTTAAATTTACATAATTGATTTGCTTTCCTAAAAATTAGATAAAATATACGTATTTCAAATATTAGAGAATGTCATGATCACATTCGGAATGCTTGATAATGAAAGTTTATCAACAAGAAAATTTACGGCATAATAGTAAAAGTAATGCAGAGCTAAGATCTAAATACATGTTTATATACATAAGACATACAAGTACATTTCTCCATTTTATTTCCACTGAATATCCTAGTGAAAAACATACTTTTATTTACTTTACTTTATGGTATCTGAGAAAACTCCCGCAGCTTAAATTACAGAATACCTATAAATGTTTTTTTTTTACCGGACTACGAAGACAAAGTGATTGGGGAACAGCTCTCTGACGGCGACTATTTAGTGAACTTCAGGCGGGTAATTAAACATTTTCGAAAACTTAGCGCCTGGCCACGCCCACCAATAACAATTAGGACTCGCAAAGCGCGACACTTGGCTGAAAACTTTTAAAAGCTCATTAATACATAAATTAGGCTTCTCCCACCGCCCCCATTCGAGTTCCTTCTATTTTTTTTTTTTTCGTGCAGCACAATTTCGTTTAAATAGCTGTGAGCCACACAGAGATGAGCAGTTGTTGACTGGCAAAGAGCTGAGGGCATGGCGAGTCTGCAGTTCCACGGCGGCATCGATGAGCGGGACGTGCCGCGGGTGACACAGCTGTTCGGAGTCCACCTGAAGATCCAATGGGCCATTGGGATGATGCCGATGCCATCGCTGCCAGCTTGCGTGCCCGACTGGCTGCAATCTCTGCTGCGGCTCTTCACCGTCGGGCATTGCCTGCTGGTGCTGTTCATATCACTGCATTTGGGCGTGCTGTTCTGTAAGACGACACTGGATGCGATGCCCACGGGCAAGCTGGAGGACATCACCGATGCGCTGACCATGACCATCATCTACTTCTTCACGGCGTATGCCACCAGCTATTGGTGCCTGCGCTCCGAGCGCATGCTGAGATTTCTCTCGCACATCAATCACGACTATCGACATCATTCGCTAGCCGGCGTCAGCTTTGTCAATATGCATTCCACTTATCGCTGGTTTCGCAGGTTCACCTTGGTCTGGCTCGCGGCCTGCATGGGCGGCACCATCTCCTGGGGCATCACGCCCTTGGTGCTGCGCAACCGGACGCTACCATTGCACTGCTGGTATCCCTTCGATGCCATGGATGAGCGCTTCTACTCGCTGGTGTATGCCACCCAGCTCTATGGCCAGATCATTGTGGGCGCCGTGTTCGCCTATGGCGGTTTTATGTTTGTCTCCATCTCCTTCCTGCTGCTCGGCCAGTTCGACGTGCTCTACTGCAGTCTCAAGAATCTGGATGCACACGCCCGGCTGCTTGCAGGCGAGTCGCTACAGGCTTTAAGGTATATATATATATATATATTTATATTACATATATGTATGCTCTCGCTTCTTCCACGGCCAGTGTTGTACAACGCGATTTGCTGCTCGATGATGCGACCTGTGAGCGTGGCCAATATGCAGTGCTGCAGGAGCATGCGACGGATCTGAGCTGCTTTGAGTCGACAGGCGGGCAGCAGCCGCTTAGCTTGACGAAGGCCGCCCATGAGGCGCTGGTGGAGTGCGTGCGTCTACATCGCTTCATACTGGGCTGTGCCGCGGAGATGGAGCAGCTGTTTAGCCCGTACTGCCTGCTCAAGTCGCTGCAGATCACGCTGCAGCTGTGCCTGCTCGTCTTCGTGGGCGTGTCCGGCTCCCGGGAGGCGATGCGTGTGATCAATCAGCTGCAGTACCTGTCCCTGACCACCGTCGAGCTGCTGATGTTCACCTATTGTGGGGAGCTGCTGCGCCGGCACAGCGTACGCGTGGTCGAGGCCTTCGGCCGTGGTGCCTGGTGGCAGCACGCGTCTGCCATGCGCAAGGACGTGCTCATCTTCCTGGTGAACAGTCATCGGGCCGTGCAGGTCACAGCCGGCAAGTTCTACGTTATGGACATAACTCGACTCCGATTGGTGAGCATTGCAGATGACTGTCGCGAATGGACCCCATAGACTACTGTACAGTTTTAAACGCTTCCAGGTTATCACACAGGCCTTCAGCTTCCTGACGCTACTACAAAAGCTGGCAGCCAAAAAGACAGTCGCCGGGTCGTAACCCCATTGTTGGGCTCTGCTAATATTTATTTAGCTCATTAAAAACATGTCAGAGTAAAATGCAAATAATATTTACGTACGTTTCCGCCTCGCTAACGTATTTGCTTAACAATGGGCTGTGTGGGCGTGTGGGAGAGGTCGTCCAGATGCCAACGCGCCTTTACATGAATACATGTGTGTGTGTGTGTGTGTGTGTGTGTACATATAGGATACGCCTTGGGCCTATCTCTGATAAGAGCCTGAACGAACAACAAGTCGAAAATTTAATGCTCTCCACAATCAAAGAGTATATATGACAACGAATGATTAAAAATTTCCATTTAAAGTTTCATGATTAAAGCCATTCGCATGCAATAATAATAATAATGCTGGCTGTGACAGTGTAGAGAGTAGCCATAAGCCATTTTATTCATTTATTTTCCTTGCTCAAGTGCCAGAGCAAATAGGAGAGCATCGTGTCTATCTTTAGAGCAAAGTTTTTCAGATTTGCCAACAGCCTAAAGTCGACTTTAATTTTGCTGTTCGCGCGACTCACGTACGAAAACTTATGGAAAAGTTTTCAACTCATTTGCGCTTTGTATTTTTCATACTGTGAAAGACAGAAGCACACACGCACACACACACAGAGAGATGTACATATGTATGTATATGTATGACTGTGTGCGAGTGTGTGTAAGTGTGCTGGCAACACGCGTATTTATAGTGAGTCATTTGTTTCTGTTTTTTGTTGCCGCCTATTTTGAGGCACCCACGTACTACCATTTTGGTGAAATACTCATTGAAAATGCGCATGAATAGGGTATGCTGCACTTGAGTTTGATTGCCGCATTGAAAGATCTGAGCTAATGAGATTTTAATAGAAGTTGTTTTATATTTGTTCATTGTTTTTCTTTATAAGTGCAGTCAGGTCTCGCTAATTTGTAGTTAAATCGAAAATCGTGATTAATCGAAAAAAAAAAAGTTCTTTTTCCTTTGACAAAAGTTCATTGTCGATAGTTTGACTTTCTATGTAAATCGAAATATTATTATATATACATATTATATGATATATATTTATATTATTTTTATTTAATTCAACTAAAATTAGTTAAATGAGTAGCATACCATATTATGTTAACTTAAAATTCCATTTATGCCATTTCTGTTAAAAGTTCTTTCTATCTATAGGGTATTTTTCAGTATTACTCTCTACGTTGGTATTTTTTTTTCTGCTCTTGCCCGTCTGCTGGATTATTACCTTTTTGCTCATTGTACTTTTTGGTGTTTCGTGTCGTTTCCGGAAATACCTTTCACTTTGTCGATTTGTTCCTTTGCCGGCTAACTACCTTTATGCGTGTCTGACAGCGAGCCAGGCAGCCAGGCAGCCAGGCAGCCAGGGAGCCAGCTACATTTATATTACATGCTATTTGATAAGCACAGTGCACAAGAGCAGCTGTAGATAAATGTGATTGCCATATTTCGCTGTCATCCATGCAGCAACGCAAGCAACGGCAACGGCAGCAGCCATGCCAACCAAGTCGCAATTGAGCTGATGCCAATAATGAGACGAAATGCTTCAACATTAAAGGCCAAGGAATTTTGCATGCAGTGCCGGCTGCAAGCTGAGACTTTAATGGGCGCCATGGCGATTGCTTGGTAAACAAATAATCGTAGCGTAATGGGAAACTGACGGATTGAGCAATCACAGCGAATGGCCAATCACATCTGCTGCACCCAAATACAACATTGTACTGCTTGACTTTAATTAGTTTCTAGACCATATTCAATATACATTGGGCAAATATACAAGTGTGGTAGTGCATGTAGTTGCCAGAGGGAACAGGCCAACAAGGGAAATACAACAAAATGTTTGCGGTCGAGCGCAGAAATGCGCGAAAATATGTTTATAAACTAATTTGTTTTGTTTTCGAGTTGGCCTCACTGAAAAGTTGAGTGAATGAATAACAATCTTCTGCTCGCCGTGGTTGAGGCCATTTATTTGTATAGCGAATGCCAGCTGTCTGTCAATGAATGCTGTGGCAGTCAGGCAGCCTGGCAGCCTGGCAGTCATCCAGACAAATATCTAGGCCCGCATGGCATTTGCCATTGACGAGCCAGCGCAGCGGGCTGGGATCTTCTGTCGACAACTTTGAAGTAGTATCCGCCAAATTAAATTAACACAAAGGCATCTCTTGCTTCGCGCATTTTGCAGTGACAGCTGGTGGCATTTTAATTGAAAGCAATCAATAAAAGCGCGCCAACTCTTCCAGCTTAGACCGAAAAATCACTGTCAGCAGAGCGTTGTAATGACAGCGTTTACGATCACATACACGTATATCAAAATACTCGTACAACAGTCAGCAAACAATGCCGTTTAATGAGCTGGGCTTTATTGACTTGAAAACGTACAGAAATAGCCCAGCTGCCCTCAGTTATTTAATAATCAATGCGAATATTTCAGCTCTTCTTGGAACTGAACTCAACTGCTATTTAATGAAATAGCTGCGGTTCAAAAAATATGTTAACAAAATATTTGTGAATTTGTGTTAATAATTTCTTAAAGTTAATAGAATAAGCTACGATGATAATATCATACACCCAAACAGACAATTTAATGAGTACGGCAGGCATTTCCACACCTATTTCCATTTTCCAACACTTGCTGACTTTAAACGTTGCCACCTGGTTGCATTTTGTGAATGTAAGTAAGATTGATTAAGTTTAATTGAGCGTATTCAAGACTAATTTTATTATTCCCTGCTCAATAATTGCTGTTTGAGATGCAGATGCCGCTCACATGTTGTGCTGACAGGTTACTTCAATGAAATTCACACAATTTTCCATTGCCTCCGAGTTTGTCATATAATCAAGTTAAACGAGCTGATATGACAAGTCAAAAAGGGTGGCTTATTGTTATGGCTTTTGGCTAATTGAATTTACCTTTTACCTGTGAATATTACATTTGCCATTCCAGCTTTAATTTGCTGGCCTAAAACTTGATGTGATATCTACTGGGCGTATCAAATTTAATTGGCCAGAGCCACATGTCGTATACGTAATATGCGTATGCTTATTGCTATTGTTTGTGTGGAATGCTTTTGTCAGTTAGTCGCTGTCATAAATTGCAAATAACCAGCAGGGCTGTGCCCTGCAGATGTGTACAAATACAAGCAGACTAACAAACACACACACACAGTCACACAGACACAAATTGACTTTGACAATTGAAATGACTAAACAAAAGCGTATATAATTTCACATCGAGTGAGCCAGGTAGCTGTGTGTCCTGAGGGTCATTTAAGCTGTATGTCCATATGCTAAATACGATGATAGAAATACCTACACATATATACATATACTATATGTATGTGTGTTTGTGTGCTCAATCATTTGCTAAGCGCGTTGAAATGCAAGCATATAATTTCATCAAGCCAACGTACTGCTCTGATTGCTGTTGTTCTCTTTGGGTCTCTGGGCGTTATCTGCATATTTGATTGTGATTGGCATAATGCTATTATATATGTATGTATGTATGTAGGTGCTCCGAAGCTCAGGTCCAAGCGGCTTTGCCAGTGCAACGGAATTGCATTGCTGCGGAGACACAAAATCGAATTGCCCATAAAATGCGCAACAAGCAGCTTTGGCCATAAATCAATGCAATCGGGCGCACAACAAGGACTCGCTTACCAAGCGGACCTCCTGCAGTTGATATATGGATATCTGCCTTTTCATTTATTTTATTTTTATTCCCTCTCCTTTTTTTTACAAACAATAAATTGCTTTAAATGGCCAACTGGCAGTCGTTGAATGCTCTGCAGATTTTTCTAGCTCTATATATACTATAAATAAATATTTATGTATAAATAATATAGAGATAAATATGCTTGACTTGTAGCTTTCATTATTTTGATCTGCACTCTTACTCTCTCTCTCCTTCTCTCTCTCTCTCTCTCTCTCTTTTTAATGTGCAGGGCATTGCTTAGTCGTTCAGTTTGCAGCTTTAATTCTTTTGTTAATTAAGCGCTTTTCATGCAATTTAACCAAAAATATTTCACGCCATTTTCTTTTGTCTGTAAACAAATGTAAATAACAGTAAAGGTAGGCATGTGTGTGTGTTTGGCTGCACACGCTGAGTACGCGAAAATTACGACATTATACCAACATTACACACGCCTTTTGCATATGTATGTGTATGTGTGTGTGTGTATTCATGTAGAAGTGGATCTTGCATTGCACAACGTTGCGCTTTGTCCAGCTTATGAGATTTAGCCGGAATTCAATTAGTGTTTGCTATTATAATTCCCTTGTTAGCTGATCCTCAAGGACCTTGGCAACTGATGGCTAATTTGTTGCTCAACTATTGTATTTGCATTCAGTTAACCAAGTGCTGTGCGCTATATTCGCAAGGAGAGCGCCTAAAAGTGCACTACAGACTTTTTATTTTAATTTGTTGTTGTTGTTGTTGTTGGTGGTGGTGGTGGTGGTGCCTGCCCTGAGGTGCAGTTGAGCACAAATTTTGAAGTTGCCTTCGCAACGCCAACAACAACAACAACATCGAGAAAACAGTGGAGAAGCGTTTATTGAAGGATATTCCACTTTATTTTCGCGCTGGGGTCACAGCTGTGCTCGGCCCCATAGTCCGAGCTCTGCGCTTTACGAGGCTCTTAAAGCTGAAATAGAATTAAGAGGCGCTGAGTAGTCGCAATTTTTGGACTTTGCTCATTTTTTATGGCTTTTGGCCGCCACTTTGTTGGGATTTACTTTACGTTATTTTTTTTTATATTTTTTATTTGTTTTTGTTGGCTAGCCAGAAGTTGCTCACAAATTTGCGGGGCATTAGCGTGCATTCATTTTACAAGTACCGTCAAATAATTATCATAATTATCATTTAACTAATGATGATCCTCTCCAACTTTTGGCCAACTTTATTTGCTATTTGGTGCACGGTGCACAACCTGCCGCATATTCGAAATGTACATTAAAAATGCAGTAAATCGGATTACGTAAAAAGCTTATGTTGTTAGAGTTTTTTAAATCGCAAAGTACTTATTTTCCCTTTGCATAAGTCCCAATTAGTGAAAGCTAATTTCTATGTCATCAACTTCCAGTTGTTAGCCTTTAAGCAATTTTCCACATTTGCAGTCCAATTAGCTTCAGTTGATTTCCTTGAAAAACGTTAAAGTCTCAATTTGAGTATTTTAGCTCAGCTAAATTAGCAGATATAAATTGATTAAAATCTGGTCACACTGCTGTTTAGTTTTTAAAAAGCCAGCCATTTTAAATTACTTACCAGCTAATGGAACAATGATACCATAAACATTTATTTATTTATAGCTGAATCACAATACCGTCAACCAATTAATTTTCTCTCTCTTTCTCTCTCTCTCTCTATATACATATATATAATATATTTTCATTCGTTCGTTCGTTCGTTCGATTGCTGTTTAATTGAGCGCAATTCTAAATGAGCGCTTGGCCATGACAATGGCAAATAGTATATTTGATTGGGCCAATAATGCACTGTGGAAAATGGTCTAGTGCATTTGTAATAGTAAAACAAGTGTTTGTTATTGTTCGATAGAATGCACATTTAATATAGAAGTCATAAAAGGCTTCTCAAACACACACACACACACACACACATACATATATGCAAGTTAACATTTAGTCAAACATCAAACATGATCGTCAATATATGTTAAACATATATGTATATATATATATTCTTTTATATCTTAATATATGTATATGGTTTTAGATTTAAGTGTCTTTGACTGTGTTGCAGCTAAATCTAATATATATTTCAATATACTATTATTTATATATATATGTACATACATCCAATAATAACGCACAGAGATATGTCATTCAGAAACTTGATTATGCTTCGGCTTATTTTATGTTGTTTTATAATACTTGTGTGGCGGTTTTTTTTCATCGGATTATCGAATCAATTTGTAGAGTTCTTTGGGCTAAATTCGATTCTGTTTTTATTGGGAAACAAAAAGATATGCTCTGTCGTCATTCTCTTCTAATGGGTTCTACTAGTACTCAGAGTACATTGATAAGTTGATTCAATAGCTAAACTAATTTTACACTAATCAGATCATAGCTAGTTGGGTATATCTATAGTTTTTATTTATTTAGCACACCCTATGGGTATTATTGTGTCTGTGTGTGTTTCTGTGTGTGTGACAGTGTTACATTATTTTGTATTTTCAGTTTTTGTTGTATATTATATATACAGCAATCGTTTCCTAAACTTGGACATTCACAGTGCCTACCGCACAACTACTTACAGTTTAACTAATGCATTTAATAATCAATAATCTAATACAGTGCTCAGCTGGATTGCAACTGTGCAATGCTTTTCGCTTAGCTTAGCTATTGGTTAAAAGCGTTTTGTGACAATGCTCTCCCCTTTGGTAGTACAATATCCGAAGTATATGTACACTTTGATTAACTACTTAGTAATAAATAAATACATTCATTTAATTTGGTTAACATTTACCATGTGATTGTAGTTTACATTTATGAAATTTAAATTCGTATTTGCTTAACTTATTTCAAATGTGTCTGATTTGCATTTATTATGTTTTTTCATATACTTTCAGTTGAAGTCACGGATCGGAAGGGCAAGTACATCAGTTCTTGAAAGACCTCATCTGAGCTAAGTAACAGTGACTTTATTTCATTTTTTTTCGGCTGGTGATTTTATACTTTAGTTGCCTAAAAGGCAACATATGTTGGGCGAGTGCTCAACGGAAACGGAAATTGCCGCCATTGCGTTCATTTCTCTTCATCTTTCTCTGCTGTTTGCCCTGCGGCCAGGCTATTAAAGTTCAATGAAGTTTCAACGGCGTGCGACACTTAGGCCCGGCCTATCAGCGACCCAAGCCCTAAGCTAGCCGGAGACAGACTCGGCGTCAATGAAGTGAGCGAAAATATTTCCTCTGGCCATCAAACGGCCATAAATTCTCAAAAGTGTCGCGTTTCGCTGCTGCTGTCGCTCTCGTCTGTTGTCTCTGTTAAGAATTTGTCAACCTCTCCATCTGCCAGTGTGTTAAAAAAAAAAAAAGAGAAAAGAGAAAAAAGAAAACACTAAAAATGTTGGAGGCGCGCGCTGCAAAGTGTTCTTCGAGCTCTTAGTGAGTAGGTGCTACTAATGGCACCATTACCTGCTCCTTCTGACTGGCAGGCCTCCTACCCTCCCCCTTCCCCGTTGCGAATTTGTCGCTTACTTTGTAGCCACATCACAAAATTACGCTTTAAACTTGGCCCACATTGAAACTTTCTGAGCCAAATAGCTTTCATTATGGCTGCTGCTGATTGCTGTTGTTGCTGTTTGATGTGCCTGCAGCCTCAAGCAGCTGTTTCAGCTTCCTCAAGACCTGGCCGTAGCCTCTTGCCGGGGCATTTTTCATTTTGCCACAGAAAATAAAACCGAATGAATCAACTTTTCAAATAAAAATGGCAATCTGTTCAATGCCAGCAACAACAACAACAACAATCAATACAATAACAAGAGCAACGTAAACAACAACAACAACAACAACGCTTTTATAGACATTGCGTACGTGAATTTGGCAGGTCGCTCGCATTTGCGGCCCGAAAATTTGCCATAAATTAAACGCTTAATTGTGAAAATCGCCAAATAAACAAATAAACGAAAGTTCGGCTTATGTTGATTGCAATTTACTTAATCAAATTTGTAGCGACAACAACAACTGCAGAAGACAGTTTGGCGCATTTATTTATGGACTTTAACAGCGCCAGGCAATATGCAATTGAATTTGATGGCCTAAAAAAAACAATTTAACGTCATGAAAATATAAGGCACAAAGCCTAAAATATTGATGTGCTAACTGAACAGCGTTGCCAGAGTTCTAGAACAGACAGCGATAGCACTGACTTTGGTCACTGGCGATAGTTATAACAGTGTGATGCCACTTTCTTCACGAACAGATTTTGGCGATCTGGTAACACTTGAGCTGAGCTGCTAAGTCGAAGACGAACATTGTGGAATGTAAATTATTTAAAGTGTTATTTAATTTGATTTTCATTTACATAGGAAATGCATAAGCTCTGGTATTAGCTGTGTGAACAGTTTATTACAAGCTAAGATCACTTTCTTGGCTACTTGAAGAACTTAATCTACATTACAAGATAACTACATATGTATACTAACAAACTTGAATCCCGACTTCAGTTTGCTTTGAACTAAACTGTCCTCTATGATTCCATAGTTTCAGCAACAGCGTCGGGTCTACCCAGTGCTTGATAGAAGCAGGAAAATACAGATTCTTTGCATTTTCCGCCTTGAAATTCCTTTGACGCACATTTGCAAAATCTGCTATGCTTCGTTTAATAATCCCATAATGGAATTGCCCAGCCGCTGGGCGGAGATGGTGGCGCTGTGGGGCGTGGCATTGAGCAGACAAACTTAATACACCTTGAGCAGCACAATTAGAGAACTAGACGCCTGCGGCGGCAAAGCTGACCAGCTGGCTGGACTCGAATGGGTACGAATGCGAGTGGGTTGTTTGGCGGTTAGGTGGTTAGGTGGTTGTTCCATCGGGTGGGTTAACAAGCAGCAGTTGTCTGGTTTCGGTTTGTCCGGCACAAATGTGCTCAATGGCTGTGCAAATTGAATTTGAAATTAATTAGAGACTTAAGCCTCAATACACATTCACACACACGATTCCGAGCCGGGCCGGGCTGTGCGTGCCGTGTGGTGGTGGTCTGTGGATGTTTGCCGAAATTTCGAACTGGCGAGCTCAGAGATTGGTCGTTGAATCGCTGTTCGATTGCGCCTTGAGCAGGCTCGAGGCTGGACGTTGAGCGTGTGTCCTGGCATCGGCAAAGTCCACGGCGGTGCATTTGATGGGCGGCGGCTTGAGATTTGTCAGAGGATTGGCGTTTGCCTTGAGCTTACCGGGCTTCACCGGCGTCTGCTATCTGCTGGGCCTCCAGGCACTGTTGTTCGAGTAGCGGCAGAGCAGCACCTTCTTAAAGGCCTGCCGAAACACCTTGTTGAAGATCGTATAGAATATGGGATTCACCATGGAGCTGGCGTAGCCCAGCCAGGTGACCACATCGAACACCCAGTGGCTGATGCGCTCCTCGCACTCCGCGCACACCGTCGGCAACAGGTTGAGCACAAAGAACGGCGACCAGAGAATGACAAACGTGAAGAACACCACGCCCAGCACCTTCGTGGCCTTCTGCTCCAGCCGTATGATGCGGCCGTGCCGCGACGAGTTGCGCGAGATGACGCTAGAGTTGCGCGAATGATGCGAGCGAACTGTCTGTTGGCGCTGCAGCAGGCAGGGCGACGAATGCGGCGTTCGCGCCTTGCCGCCCTCTCCTCCGCCCTGGTAGTTCATGTTCTGGTGGCTTCGCAACGTGGCCGAGCGGCGTAACGGTGTCGTTGTTGTTGTGGTTGTTGCCGTGCTGGACGCCGTCTTGGTGGGGGTGAGCAGCAGTGAGGTGCGTGCACCGCCAAAGCTGCTGCCACGCCGACGATGCCGACTCGAGTCCCACGTGACCACCGATGCGGTCTTTGAGATGCTCAACTTACGTCGCCCAGGACACGGTGTACCGGGCGCGGCCAGAAAGCCGCTGCCATCACTGTGCACCGTCAGGCAGCTGCCCGGCGTCTGGTGGGCCGAGTTGGGCGACAAGGTGTTCGCCGACGCACCACCAGGAGGAACAGCTGTGGCCGCAGCTCCCACACTCACGCTGCTGGTGAGAGCGCTCTTGTTGTTGCTGGCGCTGCAGAGCAGCAGGTCCATTTCGCTGGGCGAGCTGCTCACGGCCGTGGTCGTCGTCACGGTGGTAACCTTGAACGCGGAGGATATGATCTTCACCTCGGCCGTTTTCACACAGCTCTGCAGCGGCCGATCTCCGAAGTAGGGGCAGGTGCACACCGACGGCAGCTGCGGGTAGTCCGACTGATGATTGGAGCTGCTGGGCACATTATATAGTTTGCCTTGTTGTGGCTCCACCTCCGTGTCAGAGTGGCAGCTCTTGCTCATGGACGAAGATTTTGATGTCTTAGCTGCTTGCCTGTCCAGTCTTTCGTCGTCGTCCTCCTGCTCAGCAGCCGCCGCCTCGTTGTCATCGTCGTCCTGGCTCTCGTGCAGCGTCTTGTGGTGCGTGTAGAGCGCATTTTTGGGCAGGCTATTGTAACGCTTGCAGCGGCGTAGTGTATCCTGATCCTCATCCTCGGCATCCTCGCTGCCAGCGCGTCGCTCACGACCAGAAGCTGCCGAAGAAGCGCGCCGGCGCTTCTTGTACGCGCGCAGTCTTTGCGACAGCTGGGAAAGTGTGCTGCCAGAGATAAGAAAAAGACAATGGAAAGAAATTAAATATATGATATATTTATATAGTATTAACATCAATTGTTAAGTATGCCTGGCAAGAGCTCTTCAAAGTTTTTTTCAATCGACTGCAATTCTGATATGCAAATGATGGCCAATGATCCATCAGTTTCCAATTTCCCAAATCGAACCAATTTCTGTCATGAATACCGTTCATTGTATTTAAGCTCTAGCACAAAAAATTGAGCTGGCCTTTTTTTTTATACCCTGAACCCATTGAAAATGGGAAATCAGGGTATAAAGGTTTTGTTGATATGTATGTAACAGGCAGAAGGAGGCAGACCCCACGAAGTATATATATTCTTGATCAGGGCGACGAGTTGAGTCAATTTTACACCATTCTTCTGTTTATTTCTTCTAAGTATTCCCTTTACGTATTTCAAAGTATTTCTTCTAAGCATTTTCTCTAAGTATCGTCTCCAAGTATTTCCGCTAAGTATTTTCTCTTTCCTAAGTATTTCCTCTACTTATTTCCTTTACGTAATTCCTCTACGTATTTCCTTTACGTAATTTCTTCACGTACTTACATTACGTAGTTCCTCTACGTCTTTAATGCTTAGCTGATCGATCACACACTCTGCTTCACTTTCTTGCGCTGACTTCCAACAGGCCTGGACGACTGAAGAAATGCTGCAGCTGCTGCCGTTTATATAGGGCCACTATTACTCAAGCACTGTCTCTCTCAAACACAGCAGGCAGCGCTCGTTACAGTCGAGCTTCAAGTGACCAATCGGAACGCTCTCTGCTGCTGTGAGCAAATTAATACTGCTACATACACATAGACAACGTTAATGATCTTCCGCACTCTCTCTCTCCTTGCTTTTACTTTTACTCAAGCGCTGTTTCTCTCGTTACACTCGAGCTTGAATTGAGCAACTGGAACGCTCTCTCTCTCTCTGCTGCTGTGAGTGTTCTAGCTTCGTTTTGCCTAAATACAAATACCAAATGAGAGCAGTTGCATACATGTAAACAACTTTAATGATCTTCTTCTCTTCTTGCTTGTACTTTTACTCAAGTACTGTCTCTCTCGATACAGTCGAGCTTCAAGTGAGCAATTGGAATGCTCTCTGCTGCTGTGAGCATTCTAGCTTCGTTTTACCTAAATACAAATACCAAATGAAAGCTGCTGCATACATGTAAACAACTTTAATGATCTTCTGCACTTCTTCTCTTCTTGCTTTTACTTTTACTCAAATACTGTACGCATGCGTGCCTATGTATGTCTATGTATGTGTATGTGTATGTGCGTCAGAAAGACGCGCAGAATTATTGAAATATCAGTTCTCCGAAAAGTTCAGGGGATTTCCTAGTCGAGCAGTCTCGACTAGAGCTTACTTACTTGTTTGTTTGTTTTTTTTTTTGTTTTAAATATATTTTGGCAGTTTCATGCGCCTCTTAAGCTTTTTCCATACTGAATATATATTTTATTTTTTTAATTAAAATTGCTCAGTCAATTGGCAAACAGAGTGCCCGAAAACATGCTGCCTGGCCGAAAGCATACACACCCTTACACATACACACACCCACACACATACGCATAACAGCGCACGCTTTGTGGTCACCTGGCTTTGTGTGCGCTGAAAAGTAGGCAACACTTTTTGCTGTTTGTGTTTACAGTTGCGACTCGAACAGAATCCACAAAATGCGCTTTGTGGCGCGCACTGTTGTTTTTTGCTCTCTTTCTCTCTCTCCCTCTCACCTTTTCTTAAAGCAAACACTTTTGTGTTCACTCCCCCTCCCCACGCTTTGCTCTCATTTGGAATTCATTTTAATAAAGGGCACGAATTTGAGCGCTGGCTTTTGCGGCTGGCTTTCAGCTTTCCGCATGCCGCATGCCGCCATTTGTTTTGCATGCAAATGTTGAAGCAGCCGCAACTTCATTTGCGCCTAATGAAGGCGTCGCGCAACAGCTGTGGGCGTGGCACGTTGCCCCCCGTCCTCCCCCCCCACTCATTGTGCATCCGTGACACTTTCAGATTTCATCCACGTGAGACGCGCGCACATAAATTGAAATGCAGTAAATGACAGTTGCCAGTTGCCAGATTGAAGCCACTGTGGCGTGCGGCTAAAAGGTGTCCCATCTCATTATGCAGAAGCCAAACAAAGCCAAGCCAAGCCAGGCTACCAGCCGAGTTTGTTATTGTTTCGGCCTCAAAGGAATTAAACAGCTGCCAAGCTCATCAAGTCAAGCTAACGGGCGAATCGTCAGCCTACTCTACTCTCTGTTTATGTATGTGTTTTGCTTTCTTTTACGTAAACATGATAAAAAAAAAGGGAAGTAGAGTGAATACCCTAGTGAGAGATTTATTCATATAAGAGATGTGACTGTCGATGGAGTATATTTATATATATTAAAAATTGTAAAAAAAAAACTCAGAGAACTTCGTTCCGGCAGCTCTTCAAATGAAAAGACATTTAGTCAAACAATTAAAAGCCAATACGACAATTCGCCAGGACACAAAGGCAAAAAACCTCTCAAATTATTCATTTATTTATTTGGTTGTTCTTTATTAAAGGAGACACCGAAAAAAAAGCGAAATCCATTTATTGATTGCGCAAATGCTTTCCACTATAAAAAAGAAAAAACTGTCAGATATGAAGGCCAAAATAATAAAGGAAAAAAAAAAAAACAGCAGCAGCAGCAGCTGAGCCTGACAAAGGGAAAAACTGAAGCCATTAGGCATTAAAGTTTATGGCATAAAGGAAATGGAAATTAACCATAAAAAAATATGGCGAATTCATTTCGAATTTGGGCAATGCATTTTTTTTTTTTTTATTCTCGTTGAAGTTTAAGCCATCCGGTTATTTATAGTTAAAATTTAAAGATTTGCTTATTGTTTTGTACAAGACAGATTGCAAAAAAAAAATTTAAAAAATAAAAATAATAATAATTATTTTTTTTTATAGCTGTATTCAGTTATTTTAGCTTTGAACTCATTTGCCGGGGGATAATTTAAATACTTGGAATATCTATTAAGTAAATCTGCTAAATAAAGAATTTAATTTGTTTTGCTCCTCATTTTGTACTTTTTTTTTTTTTTTTGCTCTTTTTGAAATGAACAATTTTAATTGGGTTTTCGCTACTTCTTGCAGTCAACTAAAATAAAATCATTTGAGTGTTGTTGTTGCCAAGCGTGGCTAAAATCACTTAAGAGAACCTTTTTTTTTCTTCTTTTTTTTTGCTTCATTCAAAATGAACGAAAAAAAAAAAATTAATTATTACAAAAAATTTCACAACAATTCAAAGGCGGAAGGACAATGAAAGGCGAAAGCCCAAAAAAAAAAGAGAAACAGGCGAAGAGAGAGGCCGAAAGAAACTAAATAAGTACGAATTGAGCTGTTGGCTTGGCTTTTGATGCGGTCAAGCGAGAGGCTGTGCATGGGGGCGTGGCGGCACCGACAAATGCTCGGGGATAATACGCTCGCTCGCTCGCTCGGTCGGTCGCTCTCCTGTGCTCACTTTATGCCACTGTATGTATGTGTGTGTGTGTTGTTTTTTTGTGTGTGTTTGTGTATGGCATTAATGTTTGCAGCTGTTTGGCCTTTTGTCAGGCAAAGAAACCTGAACTGGCGGCATTTAGCTGAGTCCCTTTCACCAAAGGACCCAGCCGCCAGGAGATGTTGCTTTCTAAAGATTCTCTCTCCCATTCTCGCTCTCTATCAGTCTCACTCTCTCCCTGTGTGTGGCAATCGAGTTTCAAGTTTCAATTGATAAAGTACAAAAGTAAGCTATATAGTCAGTTACACCCTGTGGCCATAAGGAAGGGATTATTTTGCTTGTATTTCTGCATTAAATAAAGACAAATATTTGCTTGCATAGAGAATGAAAGCAAAGTGGAAGAGAAATTAATACCCTGTACATTTCATATATATAGAATATTTTGTACGTATAATTAAGAGAGTGTAAGTACAGGGTATCTTTAAGTTGCCTCACTCTTAGTGTTTGCTTTTCCCATTCTTAAGCTCTCATTGAAACTCGAGCGTTTTGCATTCGAGATTTGCTAGCATAAAATCTGATTGTTGCTTTAAGTAATTTCTGCATTTTGGCCTATTAGTGAAATGTCCTTTGCAGGGAACGTCCTTGTGCCTAATTTTCGCCTTAGAGCATTTTCAATTAGGCTCTTCCGCGCACTTACCCATCGCTCTGCTCGCCCATGCGGCTGCTGGCCAAGGAGTTGCGCGTGCTCTCGCGCTCCAGACCGAGCGTTGTGCTGGACAGGCCCAGCATGTTGCTGCTCTGCCTGCCCTTGGGCGACGTTTGTTGCAGGTAGCTGCTTCCGTGAGCATGTTGCAAGTGCTGCTGATGCTGCTGCTGTTGCTGATTATGCTGCTGTTGCTGCTGATGCGTCGAAAAGCGCTGCGGGCTGCTGGAGTAGGGTAAATTGTTTGAGATGGAAAATTCGGATTTTGTGGGCGAGCCGGTTGTTGAGGACGAGGCAACAGATTCCAGGCCACGCGATAGCTTCAACATCTCCGCTCCAAACTGATGCAGCGCCGTCATCGTCGTGGGCGTGGGTTCGGGTATGCTAATGGATGGCCAATAGAAACAGATTCCTAGAGGGTAATGTCATCACAATTTGTCAAGTCTGGCTCTTACCTGGAGTCGGGCAGCCAGAGCTCGTGATTGTCCAGCGTGCTGAGATCCGTGTCCGTCGAGTTGGCCGAGTGGGCGTGCAGCACCGTTGAGGCATGACTCTGGCCCGGCTTCAGCAATCGGCGCCAAGTGCAGCGACGCTCTGCAATCGAACAGCGTATAAAAACCATTAAATTGTAGTCAGCGCAATCATATGCTAGGGCTCGAAAAAAATCACATGCCCGCTTTAAGCCAACTAAATGCGCTTATAAATTCGCACGACTACACACTCACACACACAGACAGACACACACACTCACACAGTTACAGGGAAAAGCTTTGCTACGTGCCTGCGCCAATTTCAGCTGCCTTACAGCAGATTTAGCTTAAAATAACTGCACAGAAAATAACACACTCGTGCTCTGTACTATGGGCATGATAGTCGGTTTTATGGATAAAATCTCACACTCTTTGAGTGTGCATAAATCATGAATATTTGTATAATATTAATATATGTACGTAAAAATAAATGACTCAACATGTGTATATAAATATCAATGACTGGCTGTTAAGTTAACATAGCCGACGCGCTGTTAACATAACAGCTTTTAGCAATAGCATTTATGGCATCGCACAGCTTTTATGGTTAATGCTATAATATTTACTTGACCTTGTGTGTGACTAATTCATAATTTTATAAAATTAAAAATTTAAATATAATATTTAATAATATATTTTACAAATATTTATACAAAATTTAGTGACAACTGGAATTTTCAGATAAATATGAGCATTGCCAAAGAGCTGGTTCGCTCATTGAATGGGTCGAGTATAGACTCGACTCTCTGCTCATGTATCCCTACATAAAAAAAAAACATAAATCTAGCATTCCACTGTACACACACATAGTGAGAGCTGCATTAGCATTATAAAATCGTCGCATTGCGCTCGACCCACTGCTCGTGCTCTGTTTCCCATCGTCGATTAGCTATCAAACGGAACTGCATTGCAGTTCAGCAAGAGCAGGAGCTGGAGCAGACGCAGAGGCAATCACAGTTGCACTCACTGCTAAAAGCCCATTAAATATGTTAAGTTCTCATTTTTATTTCCATTTTGATTTTGATTTGGATTTTATTGATTATTGTTATTGGCGCACGAATTGCGCTTCCGACTGCAGTTGTTGAGAAATTTCTATTGGGGGCGTTTAGTCTGAATGCTAAATGCTCTACCGAGAGGGCAACCAAAACAATTCGTCTACGTGAGAATTGTTATAGGAAGAGCACGACTCGAAGCTGGCCGTGATTTATGTGTGTACCCACGTACACAGAATATATGTATGTATGTGCGTGTGTGTGTGTATATGAATCAAGTGCACATTCGTAGGGCTTTTAAGTATTCTGTATTGCATTAGATTCAATTAAGCTGTGAAATCAATATCAGCTCGGAATTGTACATTACTTTGCACTTGGACTGTCAGACAGATTTACGTAATATGCCAATGCCTGGCTGCTGGTGGCTGGCAGCCCTGAATTTGGTTATAAACTCATAACATGCTCAAACCACACTCCTGTCGATAGCTGGAAGTGTGCATTACTGTGGCCTAGACGCCCCACCCGCTCCCTGCCTAGAAAATTCGTAATATTATGTTTGAACTAGCTGCAAATCATATTAAATGTCGACAGCTGTGAGGCAGTGGGCGTGGCGAGTGTCGTAAATGCGCACATGCATGTGCACTGCGAGAAATGCAGAGGTAAGTAGCAGCTGCTATTACTACATATATTTATTTACGGATAATCAACTGAATAATAATGTAAAATGATTTTGTGCTGGATCTATGTGCATGCACTTACCCAGGGCTGGCGCCTGACCCAGCCAGCCGCTGGCCCAGCCGGGCGTGACCGCCGATGTGGGCTGGCCGCCGCCCAGGTTTTGGCGCTGCCTGGCCAGCAGTCGGACGGTCAGGCAGTAGGTGAGCAGCATCACGCCCAACGGTATATAGAAGCAGACAATGGAGCCGACCAGCTTGTAGACCGGATCCGGTATCTGACAAGTGCCATTCACCAGCACCGAGGCATGATCCTGTCAAGAGAACAGGATGTTAAGCAAACCGAAAACGGCGAGAGATAGCATCCGGCGGATGCTCACCTTCGAGTACATCAGGCTGAGCGGCAGACTCATGGCGATGCTCAGCAGCCACACAAAGACAATCTTGAGCGTGACACGGCGTCTGGTTTTGTTGCGCCCGAAGCGCATGGGATAGCGCAGCGACAGATAGCGATCCACGGATATCGTGCACAGATGCATAATGCTGGCCGTACAGAACAGCACATCCAGGCAGATCCAGGTCAGGCAGTGCTCCGAGCTCAGTGGAAAGTGGCCTGCAAAAGCATATCAAAAGTGAGAGGGAGAAGAGGATAAATAAGTTTGTCTTTGACTTTTATTAGACGGAATGTGCTTATAAATAGCAATAAGGCAAATGTTTCTAGGGTCGACTATGAGATACCCTGCACTGGGCACTGTAGCAGAGTCCAATAGTAATAATAGTATCTTGTTCCATTGCAACCAATATACCCCTTTTAGTTCTTGAATGGATATCAAGCGGAAAATATATAGTGGTCCAAGTGGCTGCAATATTTTCCAACTAGCCACCAAAATAGGCGGCCAACTGTCGCTTGGCCATTTGATTTGATTTCGTTTTGCTTCTACACTTTCTCTACTCTCTCCACTTTCTTTCTGGTCTATATTGTGCCACCTTCGGCCTTATGACCACGAGTGCTGCTGTTGTAGCCGTTCCCTGCTGGCTTATGCAACATATTTGTGGCAACGCCTTCATATGAACAGCCCCTCGACCGGAACGCCTCTCGCGACAGTCGTTTGGCGCAGCTGTTGGACGTCATAACTCAGCGAGAGATGCTCTACAAGCCAAGGATGGCCGACCATAATATGTTCTACAGTTGTATTATGCCCCCCAGGCAATAGCGCGTGTGTGTGTGTGTTTGAAAAGATTTGTGTGCTGGATTTGGGGCTGAAATTTGAGTGGGCATGAATATTGTATAGCAGCTGATATAGGATTGCGCTGGGACTAGAACAATATGAAATATACGAGTCGAGCTGCGAAATGTGAGTATATGCAGACAGGTGATTCATCGTGCGGAACAGGTAGCCAGCTCGTATTGTAAAATAGTGCATAGTATGGCTCAGATTTCCTGTCTATCACTTATGTATGTTTGGGGAAAACAAACTTCTCGTCTGACAAACTGTTCCATTTGGAAGAGCTCAAAGCTTAGCTTTCACACTTGATTTCCAAAGATTTTCCGCTGTACGTTTTTGCCTGTGTAGTTTTCTGCCTTTATCCCTGGCTATTCAATTGAGTAAGTGAATTGACACTTTGAATGCCCTACAATCGTGCTCTCTAATCCTACCTCTACTTATTCATCAAAACTACACCTACTATATATAGCAGCTATTCAGCCCTGTGGCACCTTGACAAACTGCCTGCCAATCAACTGTTGCTGGCCGACGACATTCATAATTCCTGTTCCTGTTTGGCCATCAGCATTTGTCAAGCCCTCCATAAAACCGCTTCAATTGCAAACCATTTTGACCCGGGCGTACCGGGCGTACCGAGCGTACAATTTGTTCAGCTGCGTTGTTAGGTGTTGCAAATGGAAATGATACGGTCGTTGAGCTGGGACCCCCAACGATTTATGAAGGGCCTAAAGTGTCAATTAAATCGATTTGGGACGCACTGAAAGCCAAAGCGTGGGCACATCCATTGAAAATAAATTTGCTCAGGCGGCGAGTCAAAGGGAAGCAGCTTGACTGAAATCTATATATATATAGAGTGAGGGCAAAGCGACTTACTGGGGGTAGCTGGCAAGTAACAGACCTATAACGGATACGCATGCTACCAAAGTTTCGTTTCCTTCGATTCCTGTTGCTGCGAGGACCAACAAAAAGAAAAAACCAAAAACACAAAAGGGCCAAACTGCATGCCTGAGGTTGGAGAACTAAGGTTCTGGGTCTGAGGTCAGACGCCAGCGACTTGGGGGTTACGCTTCGCATTTATTTGTATTTGTTCTCTTTAATTTTATGTACATCTCTTTCCCTCTCTCTCTCTGTTCCTTTCTTTAGTTAAGTTATGTTGTGTTTTGTTCATTCACAAAAAAACATTTCAACTTACAAATGCGAAACAAATTTCAAACAAAAGTGCAAAGTTCTGGGCTCCAAATAAATTTTTAGCTGATTTCTTTTGTGTGTGTTTTTTGTTTTGTTTTGCATACTCTTTGGGGAAAGGAGGCGGCGAGGCTTCCAGTGGCAGCAGGAGAACGGGCCATAAAAACTAAACTCAAACACAAATAGCTGCTAAAAGCTGGGCGTCGCAACTTGCCAACCGAAATGACTTTCTAAATGCGTTGAAACTTATTTAATTTGCAGCAAGGTTTAGTGGGTCAAATGGAGGAGGACGGGGGAGGGTGGGGCAGTCCTAATAATGACTTTTATATTTGTCAAATCTACTTAAGGGCCATGGCCTAATATGCCAGAACGCCCAAAAATCAACTCATGATGGAAATACGTTGAAATGTCTGCTGCTTCATGCGAATACCCTGTAAACTGTGGCAAGTGGGCGTATGCACATCTGTCAAGTGGCTAATTAGATGTAGAAATATATGTTAATAGATTATTATGAATTTTAAACATTTTTAATTTAATTTATTTTCTTTCAAAGTATTGTAAATATATTTAAAATGATTATCAAAAGAGAAGCCTTAATAATATTTGCATAATTGCCTTTATTTACTCAACTGGAATATCCTTAATTCAATGTACACAAATCAAATATTGCTACGAGTCCTTGCCAAAGTCCTATAGAGTATATTTTAGTCGATCACTCTCAGCATGAAAGTGGTTTTGGTTTTATTTTGCGTAGCTTTTAACACGACGCGACGGATCGCTGCTTATGACAACATAAGCTGTTGTAGCGCCAGCCCAACAAACGCCCGGACAACAACAACAACAGCAGCAACAACATCAACCAACAAACAACAACAAATATTTGAACACTTTTCTGGGTTGGTAAACAGAATGCGTACATCGCTCCAAACGGCCAGAGGAGGCAACAATGAAGCTCGGGGAATATGCCAAAAGAGAAAGAAACGAATAATGATTTATGATTGGGCTAAAATGCGCAGTTGTTGTTGTTGTTGCTGCTGCTGCCAAGCATCGATTTCAATTTGAGTTCGAACTTTCATTAGAGCATCAACAATAATTAGTCACATTTTTGCCCAATGTTTACGGTAAAGCTGAAATTATTCTCTTCTAATTGGCTGCAAGTGAATTTGCTCAGCCAAACTATTTGCATTGCATCCTTCAGGTTAATAATTTCCTTATAAAATTCAACATTTACTGATTGAAATCTGCCAGTGGCGTGCTTCAATGGCCATAAAATTAAATGTACAAATCTCGAAACTCGAATCTCGAATCGTAAATCGTAAACCAATCAGCGCAGTCAAATATCAAATACATGAAACCCAACAACCACAACACGAAACAACTTGTAGCACTTGACATCTCAATGATTTGTGTCAATAAAAAGCTGACAAATAAATATACATATACATGCAAGAATAACAACAACAACAACAATGACAAGAATTGCCTAAAAAATATATAAATACAGAAATAAAACGTTTTGTGTGATATTTTCAAAAAAAAAAAAAAAAAAATTTCTTTGCGATTATAAAATAAGCCGAACATGCCGAACATTCGGCTTTATTTGCTATTGTTGCTTTTGTTGCTCATGTCACGCACATTCGCCTGGCCAATTTGCAACAATAACAATTTCCAATAACAAATCATAAAAAAGGCAAAAATAAAAAGGAAAACATTTCGTTGGCATATGACAGCTACTCAGGGATTTGAGGGCTCCAACATTGGGGGTCTCATGTCGCGCTGCACGGCTAAACAGACAGCTGGCAGACAACACGTTTTGAGTTGCAAAATGTTGGCCAGAAGGTAACATCTGCGTATCTACACTCGCACACACACACACACACACACACATACAGCAACACACGCGTACACATACTGTCACAATTTGCCGCACATGACTAATAATCAATCATTTAAAGTGTTGCCTGCTTTTGAGTGCACGCTTTAAACCTCCCACATAATTGGCTTGCCTGCTGTTTATCTTGCCCTTTCCCTCACACACACTCCCATTCCATCCCTCTCCCGCTCTCTCTCTGCATGTCTGTCTGTCTGTCCGCCTGCGTGTGAGTGTGTGTGCGTTAAGTACCCGCGGCGCTTGTTGACATGTTGTCACCTCCGCTGTCAGCAAATTTATGAAATGGCATCACAGCCAACTCCATTTCCTTAGTTTGCATTAGCGCACAAAAAAAAATAAAAATAAAAAAATCCCACTGGGGTGCACACATACACACGCATATAAAAATGTATGTCTGGGGCTAACCTTTTTTTTATACACCTACATTATGTGGGTGTATTCATGGTGACTTTTGGCGCATCTGCATGTAAATATCAGTTTCATTTCTCGCACCCCGTTGACATATTTGCATGCATATGCATATGAATTTGCTTACACGCACACGCACACATAGACATAGAAATAAAATTGTATATATATGGAACATATATTTGCTTGTATCGCTGGCCCCCATGAGATGTATTTGGTTTGCTTGTCGTTTCCTCTTTTTTATTGGAATTCACTGCACCCATTGCAAGTGATTGAATGGGGCATGTACACACATCAATTTGATCATAAGAGAAAGCTAAGTTGCGATAACAGCTCATTAAATGGAATCGATTGTTAATGTTACTACTGTCTCCTCTCTTTAACAGAATTGCTCCTCCCATCCCTTTTTACATGTAATTAAAAGAGCTTCTTCGTGATCCTGGTATGTTAAAAAGAAGCTCGTTTACTCCACTGTTAATGGGTGGAGCAATTCTGTTAATTGGAGAACCAACAACATTAAGAATCGATAGTTCTGCAGGATTCACTTGTAAAGGGTATCTCCTAGCCTAATGCTCGTAAACACGCCACTCCTTCCTGTTTGATACTTGTAATACGGGATTTTGCGCAAAATTTTCTGTCAGCTCAAAAACTGAATTCGAATGTTGTCGCAGCTGCTGCTGCTTCTATTATCGTTGTAGTTGTGGCAGGCGCGTATACAGGGGGGGGTTTTGGGGGTTCAAACCCCCCCCGAAATAGTCGGAAGCTCAACATCCACTCTAAAATTGAAGTCACTCCAGAGGATATTTTGAACGAAATGGCGAAAACAAGTCGGAAAATAGACATTCTTTTGTAGAAAAAAAATTTGAAATAAAGGTCATCCATTATATTATTAAATACGAATATGTGTATTTAATATTTGCTGAAAACCCCCCCCGAAAAAATTTTCTGGCTACGCGCCTGAGTTGTGGCATAGGTTTGTGCGTGAGTGGGTGTATGTGTGTGTGTGCGTATATGTTTTTGCGGTCAAATATTGGCGCTGAATGCGGCGGCAAATGTTGCCATGCGGCAAATCTCCAAAGGCGCGAAGTATGCTGATGGCAAACCATAATCAAAACACTGAGGCCGGTCAGAGTGTGAAAGGACTCGCCGGCAGGACATACATATGTGCACAAATAAGCTCAATTATGTAGCCTAATGATAATTTAATCAAACAATAAAGGCATATATATATGAAAAATCAAAGCTGGCGATATGTGGCCAGGTGAGACAGCTCGTGCTGCACGGCGTTAAATACACATTACGATGAGCGTCGCCCTCCTTCGGCACATTTGCATAAGTGAATCAGATATGACGACTAAATATGCAAATATGCAGAAATAAGAGCTCGAACTATGTGACTATTGCGCTTTAACAAAGAATTTAACGAGATTATCTAAGCGACAGCTTCTGTTCGTCAGGGCCAAGTGTTTCGGATAACATTGAGAGACATCAAACAGTTAAAGCCATTTTTTTTTGTCATATCTGGCAACGCCAGCAAAAAGTGAAAGCAAAAATAAGAGTGTCAGCGGCATAACAAGGAAAGGCCAACAAAGGCCGTGTCCTGGCGGCCCCATGCGGAAGCCAAAGTCATTTGCATTATTGCCCCCTTACCACATGCCACCTGCTGTGGCACAGTGAGCGTGTGTGTGTGTGTGCGTGTGCTTGGGTAAAGTGTGCACACCTGTGTAGCTGTAGCTCAGAGCGAATGCCAAGAACTTAAAACGAAATCGAAAGTCAAATGCCAAAGAACACAAATAAGAGGATGACACGACGGGAGCCGCTGTGGCGCAGCTGCCCCGCCCACAAACTCAAATTGCGTAAAATTTGTGCATGAAAATATATATGTATATGAAAAAAAGAAGAGAAATAAATAGAAAATGGAAAACAGAAAATAGAAAAGCAAATGAGTGGCAGCAGCGAGCGTGGCATAAGGAGATTGCAGACAAGAAGCGAGGCCAAAACTAACCAAACAAGCTGCCGCTGTTGCCTGCAGGCAGCCCCATTTCTAATGGCTTTCGATTTCCGCTTGGCATCCAGCCCCCCCTTAACCCAATACCCCCCTCGCCCAGAGTCTATTGAGCTGATGGCAGTCAGCGTTAGCGAAAGTCCATTAAATAGTTTACTTTATGCATGGCAGGCACATTTTACCCTACAGTTATTTATTTGATTTGCCGTCCATTTGCTGCGGATGATGATGGCGATGATGGCGAGATGACGATAATGACGATAATGATGATGCCGTTGATGAACCCGTCAAAAGGATAAAGCAAGTTAAAGGCCACAGCTACAACACAATGGCTGAATGGCCGAAGATGGCCTGCACAGAAACTAACAACAGCTCCGGCAAGTTCTTATACTCATTAATATTTCAATGCCATGGGGTCGCTTAGCATTGACTTTACATAACAAGCAAACGAATTCAACTGAATTCTTGATTCGCTGATTGGATCAATTTACATATTTACAACTTCTTTATGTTGACTGCATATAGAAACTAAGCAAAACAACATTTGCGGTAATCGTAAGCAATTTGGAATTTACCTTTGATATTTGCGCTTTAAGCCTTTTTCAAAGTGTACTTCATATTTTTAAGTATTAACAAGAAATGTGGAACAATTTAGCAGTTTTGTTGGCAAATATTCAAAATATATATATAATATTTACAGGGTATTTAACACCTCGATTTGATCACATTTGCTGCATTCTTCCATATATTTGTTTAAGCAACTCGAAAGAATAACCAACACGTGAAGTGTGTGTGTGTGTGTGTTATTATGTGGCTTGCGTTGGCTGATGCACGTAGTAACCGCTTGTTCCGCTTTGGCTTTCAGTTCATGTCCTCGTGCGCGTCCTGCCACTTGTGCGGAAGTGTCTATCATATGCATGTTAATAGCTTCTCCCCTGCTCAAATTTAGCACAAAGTGTGTCTATGTGTGTGCGTGTGTGCGTGTGTGAGTTTTTAGTTGAGCTTTGGCCCTTCTATTAAATGGGTGAAGAATTGTTTTGTGGTCACAAACTAAGAATACTGATTACGATTACGATAAAGCGCACAGCTCAACGCATTTGATAAATGACTTTAATAGAATCTGGGCATCTGAGTTCGCATCATGCCGAAGTTAGCTGAAAACCGATTTGAAACTCCACGAATTCCCTTGGCTGCCAAGCGAAGCAAAAGTAAACAGGCACGACGAAAAATTCAATTAAAGCGGCAACAGGTTTTTTCTCTTTTGTATAAATTCATTTGTATTATAATGGATAACCCAGAGAATATTTAAAAGCGCAGCGGTCGGGTCGCAAAGGCGACAGCAGGCCACAACCTCAATCTATCTCTATGTTTCAATTTCCTTCTCGCACACACACACACACATACAGCAATACACACATACAGGCATAGACAGACATTCAGTCTGGTGGCCGCTGAGCCGCTTTTTTCGCTTTATTTTCACACTTCAACAAACTTAAGCGCTAAACAAATACATACAAGACAAAGAGAGAGTGAAAGAGCTCGCGAAGAGACACACAAAGAGCAGAACAATAAAAACTCACATCAACACGAACGAAATCTCTGCCCGTCTCGCTCACTCTCGCGCGCTATACATATTAATACTCTTTAATGTTAAGCATTCCCTCTTGCTTTCGGCTACGCTGGCATCGCTTGTTCTACATTTGCGACTTAAGTCAATACTTTATTCAGTTTAATTCCGATAAACTCTAAAGTCTAGTAAAACAAAGCTTTGTTTCGGATTTCTTTTCCATTTGCTGGCCGTTACTATTTAACGCTTAAGTTTTATGATAAAATTCGACGCTTCAGCTCTAGAAGAAATTTCGTCTGCATTGAATTTTATTAGCGCTGTTGTAGCTGTTGCGGTTCTCTTGATGTCTTCTCTCCTTCAGCCACACAGCGTAGTGCTTTTCTCTCGCTCACTCGCATTTACTTGTGGCCTGGGCCGCACTTTGCTTCGGTGTACTTTTTACGTTTTAATATTTACACAGCATTTGTCATTGCTTTATTTTTGCATTGTTAACGCTTCGCTTAATACGAACAGCTACCTGGCTGCAGCTCTCCCTCTCCCTCTCTCTTTACTTACTCTCTCTCTCTCTCGCCTTTTGACTCCACTTTTGATCTGGCAGCTATTGTGGGAATCCTCTTACATGCGCTGCATGAAAATGGCGCCTGTTTCGATTTGAGCTACGGCTCCCCGCCTCCCCCGCCATTATATGGCATGCAGTGTCATTAAGTTAAGCGCCCAGCTATGCTGTAACAAGTCTATTCAAGTTTCTGCTGCGAGCTGGCTGGCAGCTTATACAAATTGCTTGGGACTCGTTGTCTCATTATACGCGCTGTTAGCGTTTCATTCTGTTTATTGTTTGTCTATTGCAGGAGCAATTTCTTATTTTTTTAGTTTTAGTTTAGGGTGGCTGTGAGTGTGAGTGTGCGTGTGTGAGTTGTTGGTAAACTTCTCAAATGGATTACCCAGCACTTGTAATACCTTTCGTCTTACGTTTGAGTTCTAGCAATTGGCAAAGTTATTGCAACTTTGTTTAAATAGCCGCGGCCACGCCCCTGGGCTCTCAGACCTCCAACTTATTGATGTGCACTCAGCATTATAGCTCTCCTGCTGTTGTTGTTGTTTGTCTGTTCATCGCCAACTTTTGGCCAAAGTTTTGGTCCACAGCGAAAATTACAACAAATTTTCGTTGCATCCTCCGGGCGCACGCAACGGTTGAACTCACAAACAACGAACTTGGTCGATCGGAGTGCAATTGTTTGCGTTGGAAAACTTTCGCTTGACATTGTTGTGAAATGTATCCATTGGAAATATAGTCAAGGGATTACACTACTTAGCAAACTCTGATATTTTGCTGATGCTCTCATATTATCGATGGCTGCGAAACTAAGTTCGATGATAATTGATTTCAGCAAGACTTTTGCTAGTCAGCTTAGGTTAGGTAAACAGCAGACCCCACAAAATATATATATTCTCGATCAGGGTGACGAGCTGATTCGATTTAGCACTATTCGTCTGTCTATTTCTTCTAAGTATTCCCTCTACGTATTTCGAAGTATTTCTGCCAAGTATTTCCGCTAAGTATATACTCTACTTATTTGCTTTACGTATTTCCTCTATGTAATACCATTACGTGATTCCTCTACGTAATGCTTAACTGATCGATCACACACTCTACATCACTTTCTTGCGCTGACTTCCAACAGGCCTGGACGACTGAAGAAATGCTGCAGCTGCTGCCGTTTATATAGGGCCACTATTACTCAAGCACTGTCTCTCTCAAACACAGCAGGCAGCGCTCGTTACAGTCGAGCTTCAAGTGACCAATCGGAACGCTCTCTGCTGCTGTGAGCAATTTAATACTGCTACATACACATAGACAACTTTAATGATCTTCCGCACTCTCTCTCTCCTTGCTTTTACTTTTACTCAAGCACTGCCTCTCTTAAATGTTGAGCCCGATGGCAGATAGCGCTCGCTGCAGTTGACTTTCAAGTGACCAATGGGAACGCTCTCTGCTGCTGTGAGCATTCTAGCTTTGTTTTACCTAAATACAAATACCAAATGAAAGCTGCTGCATACACATAGACAACTTTAATGATCTTCTGCACTTCTTCTCTCCTTGCTTTGACTTTTACTCAAGTACTGTGCCTCTCAAATGCTGACCCGGGCCTGTTCATGCGTGCGTGCCTATGTGTGTCTATGTATGTGTGTTTACGTGTGTGTGTTTCTTTTTGAAATATCAGCTCTCCGAAGGGTTCAGGGGATTTACTAGTCGAGCAGTCTTATTGCTCCTTAGTTTCAATTTTGTTTTAATCTTTGTATTATCAATACTTTGGGTGATCTTTGGGCTTCCTTGAATTTGCTAAGACAAGCAACAAACGGAGCAACAATAACAGCCACACATATTGTCAGCAATATGGAGGCACATGCAAAAATATTCAAAGTTTCCTTTGTCTGGCTGCTTCGCTCGCTCGTTTTCCCCAGAACATTTTGAGCCGAGCCCAAACGAGTTTTCCTTTTTCCTGTCGTTTTCTCTTTCTTTCTTTTTCATGTGATAAAATAAAATTACCAAACATCGACTAGCTCAAATATGTGAGCAATATATGACAAAAGCCGTACATAACTTATATTTATGCCTTTGCATTTGCTTTTGGGTAGAGTTTGGGACTAGGCAAGGCGTATTCAGAAATATGCTATTCAGCATTTCATAGTTTTTTTTTTTAGTATCCATTGAAAGTTATTGAACCGGTCTATGAACTATGCCATTTCATAAACGTTCTTTAAAGCTGTATTAAATTTAGTTGAATATTAAAGCCAACGGGGAAAGCAATACAAATACAAACTGAGAGCAAAGACAAGGTACGGTATTTTATCGCGATTTGCTTAAGGCAACATGTGAAATCGCAAATAATATACATCTGTATAAATATATGTAAGTGAAATAATTTACATTTTTGGTATATGTTTCTCATACCTAACATTTTCGCTTTCATCCCATATGCTTTGATATTTTCTTAAAGTATTCAAGTTGTCTTTGCTTGCATACGTTTATTTATTTTCTTATTTTTGTTTTCTTTCTGGCTGAAACTGAAATATTTGACTGCAGCTTCAGTTAGCACTTGGCCAAATCAAGTGCAGGCTGCGCTATTTTCTCATAATGGGCGTGCCAGCCTTTTTTGGCTGTAGTCTGTCGACAGCCATATGTCAGTTGGCAACTGGAAACGCCTTCATGCCAGGCACTTCAAAAATAGTCCTGTTTAATTTTATCGAGCATTCCATGCCAGCGGCCTGTCAAAACTTAGTCTGGCTGGTCTACAAAGCGTACGGCGACTGCTCGGACTGCAGTTATTTTTAGTCCTTTTTCCGCTGTGAGCTTTTGAAAGTATTATGATTTATGCATAATTGCGGTAAATTGTCTGCTGACGCGTTTTACCTTTTAGCGTAATTGCCGTAATTGGTTATATAGACAGCCGCTGCCGCTGTGGTCAATAAATATATTTTTGTTAGATTTCTAAATTTAAAACACAAAGAGCAGGCCCCAAAGTAGCGATACTTGTAGATTAAATTAGATTAGCGTTATTTTCTTTTGGTTATTTGATTAGGCATTCGCTTGCAAGTGCAAACTGAAATGAAATTTAAAGTCCGAAATGCGTACGTGCTCTCGGTTAAGCAAGCTAATCAAAACCTAAATTAAATTTAACGCTCGAAACATGACACCTACACAATGCACATAACCTCACAATTGGGCACACATATCCTTAAAATTTTGTTATGATATGCATGTCTCTGAATGTAAACACAAATACATACATACATACATACATACATACAAATATGCAGATTTATATTTATATAGTTATACCTACATCTGTATGATGTATTGTTGTTATTGTTTACTCGACTGCTTCTGCTGCCATTTTAATGAAAGTCCAAAAATGTGCAAAACAAATAAACAGCAACGAGGCAAAGGCAGAGGCAGAGGCGTGGCCGGGTCTGGGCAAGCCTTGGCTAGCCAAGGGCGGGCTGGACATGAGCTGTGTCCATTTAATTAAATGAAAATTGCAGTTGTTCGTGCAATAATTGAAGTGCCGAGAATTTCCACATGCCCCATGCGGGAACAGATATCAGTAGCTCAGCAAAAAAAAAAGAAATCCAATACACGTGCAACATATGTACACACATGCATATGTATGCAAACGTACGTATGTGCATGTCAGTCTGAAGCACATGCATTAATATTTATGTATATTAGGCAAAAACTTGCAATCCTGATTGCAACTGAAGGGTAAATATATAATTATAGTCGAGCAGACAGCAATTGGGCTTTCTGGTCCAATAAACTCTGTAATCAGCAAATCAATTATAGAAGCAAAAGCAGAAGTTACAGTTGTTGACTGTACTTCAATTAAGGAATGAATAACAGTTCAGTTCTGATTATACATGTCAACTAGGTGGCAACTAGGAGAGAGCTTTGAATGGAAAGCCAACTCAATTGTAGTGTTGGAAAACGACAGCCACTAACGAGTATCTCTCTCTCTCTCTCTGTCTCTTAAAAATATGCACAATTAACTACATTTGAAAGCCAATAAATACGCCTCATAATCAAGGCTCAGCTCTAGTCAAGTTGAAGCTGAAATCTCTCAGAGTCTGCCCGAGTCGATCTATTCACATTTTTAGGATTTATTGCCGCTAGAGTCTGTGCCTCAAGCACGGCATTAGAGGCGGCAGTGCGCACTTCATTTATCAGACTTTGACACTGACAGGACGCTACGGCCGCGCGTCCAGTTTCACTCTTTGAGTTGATTAACGACACGAAGCACCCCAAACCCCAAAAAAACGAGAAAGAAAAACAAAAATAAATAAAATATATCTATGTATATGTATATATATTATGTAAAGGACTCTGTAAGGCTTCAGCTAGTTAGCATAGTGTCAGCGGCAAGCGCTTGGATAATAACTGAGCCAACATTGCGGCGTTGTCAAGTCATATTTCACTTTGAGCAACGCCCACGTTGGGTAAATTCAAATGAAACGTCATATTGTATTTGCGTCCAGCTCGGCTTAGTTGTAGTCGACTGCGGCACGAGTTATAAAGAAATAGGACAGTTAAGCTACACATTTGCGTGACAAGCTCGACAACTGTCAACAAACAATTCAAACTAACTAGACACACACACACACACACACACACACAAACACACAGCACGTGCTGTATGCGTCATAGGGGGCGTATGCGTATTACAGTTAGCTCAGCTGTTGGAAGCTGTGCACGGCACGTGAACCGCGAATTGACCTGCCATAAATAATTATAGACAGCCAAAAAGACGCTAAAAAAAAAAAAAGAAAAGATGAAGATAATATACGAGCATAATGCGATGCCAGTCACGTTCACGTAGACGTCAGTTGGGGGGAAGTGGATTTTAGAGGCTGCTTATAAATATTTAACAATCGCTTTGAGGAATGCCCGCAGAAGACGTGCACAAATTGGAATTATCGCCGCCATGACTCTCAATTAGTAGCGTTAAATTGTCAAAGCTGACATTCGCAGGGGCCATTCCCTCTACCTCCTGCCCCTGCTCACACTGACAGGCCAAGCCACCGAGCTGAAGCTCTGCTGAATCCCAGCCAGGTGGCATCGTTGTAATCTTGTTTGCTGCTGTTTTGGCTCTTGCCTTGGCCCGGACTGGCAGCCACTGAGTTTGCTCTATACATTTTGTTTAGAGAAATTGTTGTTGTTGTTGTTATTGTTGCCTGTTATCATTTAATATCCTGTCACTTAAGTGTTGCCGGCTCTGAAGCTGAAGGCGCGTTTTCTATGCGACAATTTGTTTAGCCCGCGCGGCATCTACTTGAAAGTTCCAGCTCGATAACTGCTGCTTAGCATATATATCTCTCTATACACATATATATATATATTTAGGTATATATATATGTATATAAATCATTTTTATTTTATTTTGCAAATAAGTTTTTTCAAGAGGTTTTATAACTGAGTGAAAGAAATATACAAACAACGTCTCTCAGCTTTGTTTATCAATCCTGTAGAGGCCCTCAGCAGCGATGACTGCTTATATTTCGTACTTTGGCTTACTGAGCAGATTTTGTGCATACAGATTATTAGCGCTTGGTTAAAAGTTGGTTTGGTTTTTCTATTCAGTCAATTGCTTGAAATGAAATTAAGCACTTCACTTTATTTACTTGCGTCTGTGGCCTTTTGTGCACTTTTCAACTTCAACTTTGACAATTCAATGAGTGCACAGGAGAAGCAAGCAGACGTTACCTGCACTCACTCATCCCTTTCCCCTCTTTGTGCCTCCAGCCAATGCGCCGCGACAGCGCTGACAAATGCGACTGCAAAAAAGTGTAGCATACTTTTCAGCGCGCCAAGAGTAAAGCTCTGCTGGAGAGCTGCAGTCGTAGCTTGGGGCGCCTTTGGCACTCTGTGCAATGTCAGCTCGGCACATAAATTACATGGCACTTACTTTGCGGCAAACGAAGTGCCGGCTATTTTGAGGAAGTCACGCGCTCAGCACAGGACAAAGGCATTGGCAATGGCCGATGGCCAATGGCCGATGGCCGATGGCCTTAACCAAAAATTAAATATTAAATTGACAATGGGACGATACGATTAAATATGCAGCGCTTAATCCATTAGCATTATAGGGCTTTAAAACGCATGAGTGCGAAGCGACTTTTGCGTAAATTACAAGAACAATACAAATATATGAAAGATAGCGCGACTCGGTTTCGCGTGTTGGCCAACGGGGCGGGGCGTGCAACGCCCACAATTCGCATGCGAAAACAATCGATATTTAAGTAATTACAAAAACCTTGAAGCACACACACACTCACACACACACAGTCGCACATACACATACATAGGTGCACTTGTATCTAGTCGACTTTTCAGCCGACATAACTAGCTACACAAGTAAAACTTGTTTATATTTTGCATGTAAATAATAAAAGTTTTTAATTTACATGCAGCTGGCAAAGTTTTTGAACTAAAGAAAGCGCTAAACTGAGGAAATAAATGAAAATATACAAGCAGCTTAAATAATAAACATTTAAATTTATATATATTTTTGCCGATATTTTTGACGATAAAAAAAACCTCTTGTTGATATTTATAGATGGCCAAAAGTGGACTAGCCTCGACTCTGATTCGTGCTATTGAAATTTATCGTTTTCCCTCATGCATAATAGACCAAGTTGACGTGGCTCTCGAAACCCACGAGTAGAGAACAATCGACAATGGATCGAAACAAAATCAATATCTATATCTATATCGATTTGGAGAGAATTAAAACCGAGTAGAACTCGGTTGTCAAAACTAAAATAATTAAATTGTAAAATTGTTTATATTGCATATCTAAATATTCGCATTGCAAGGGTATGTGCAAGCAGTGCTTACAATGTGCTCAAAGAGAGTCACTTAGTCAATCACTCAGTCAGTTAGTCAGTCAGTCAGTCTTTTTAAGACATGCCCCATGTGTGTGACCTGGTCATTTGGCATTCATGTACATGGGTGCTGCGGCCACAAAGTAAAATACGAGTGTGACGACTGTCTTCAGTAAATGTAGACATATAAATATATATATATGTGTGTATATATGTGTGTGCGTGTGTGTGTGTGTACTTCAGCTATGCCCATGGCTTGACTCAATTGCTCTGACATTGACTGCCAAGGTAAGCCAAACAGTGTCTCGGTCTTGGTCTTGCTCTTGCTCTTGGTCTTGGTCTCGTGCTTGAGCTTGAGCTTCAAGCTGACGGCCTGCCTGTTGTCCTACCACTGCCCTTACCTTTATCCTTCTCATATACTATTGCGACGCCCCATTATCGTACCGTCTGCCTCGTTGCCTAACTGCCTTGACTTGTCTCTCTCTCGTTTGCAGCGTGTTTATTTTGCGCTCTGCAATGTCTGCCGGCTGTTTTTCAGTTTACCTGTCGGTTTGTCTCTTGTTTCCACTTAAAGCTATATATATGTATGTACCCCCACCTACCTCTTCCGCTGTATGTTTGCGTGCCTCGTATCCAATTTAGACAAGTTACCGACACAACTCAAATATTATTAATCTAATGGTTGTGCAAAAACGAATTCGCTGCAATTCGCCGTTTTCCACCCACTTGGATATTATTTATTTATGATGAATTCGCAATTACCAATCTGGCCGATTGCCAAGCTGAAAAATAGTCAAACACGGCGGGGCCAAGGGTTAAGCCCTCGGCAGTTGTGTGAAAACCGTAATCAAATAAGTTGAATCTATATTTGGCTTCTATTTATACTCTGCGCTCATAGATATTGACAAGTCAGGAAAGAGCTTGCACTCTATGCAATGAGTTTGCTTAAGCTGTGAATGCTAATTGCTGTTAAACTGCTGATTTCTATGGCTCAATCAATCAGTCAATCAGCGGCTTACTTAATTTAAGTTTAAGTAAATAATTGACAGAGAACTTAGCCTAAAGCTAAAATCGTTGCCTTGAATTTGTCCCATGCATGTCTCAAGCTGATAAGCGAAACAAAGCCCCCCTCTCTCTCTCCCTCTCTCTCTCTCTTGCCGTTGCAGGTTGTCTGAAAAATGTAATGCCTGCACGAGCGAAACAGTGGCGCCTTCAGCAGCCTTGCAGCAGTTCGGCCTGGTTTTCGGCTACATTTGTAAGCGGATACAAAACACTTAACAGCTAACAGGGACTTTGCATGGGCAATGAGCCGAGGGCGGCCCAGGCAGTCGCCTAATGGCAACATATGCAAAATGGCGTCGCCTTAAAGACACAAAAACTAAAAAACGAGAATGGGAATGGAAATGTGAGTGTGGAAAATTTGAAACTAGCAAACTTAAGCTGAACGTGAAAACACAGTGGGGAAAGCTTCCATGTTTGTTCGTCATGTGATTGATGTGCGGATGCGAGACAGCCGCTCGGTCGCGTGGGGCGTGGGGCGTGGGGCGTGCTCTGACCACAAGCAGAAAAAATTGCCGCAGAGATTGTCGAAAAGGGTTCGAGCGCCACCGGACCGCCCTCGGCAGATCTAGCTTAAGCCCTACGCAATGATTGTGTTTTAAACAGAGCTGCAAAAAGCGTAACAGAAACTTCATTACGTATACGTCCTGTGGTTCAGGCCGAACCCCAAAAATTAATTGGCTGCTCGGCACGAGCCGACAGCTGCCATTTTTGGGGTGCCCTCGATTCGCTGTGCGTAGACATGTCACCCGCCCCAACACGTTCCCACTCCCCCACCCCCGCTGTGAACCCTCTGCAGTGCAGGTAGCTTAAAGATTTATGATAAAGTCGACCGAATGCTAGGCAAGGCATAAAACTTTACCAAAGTTTGGCATTAGATTTCGCCATGGCTCATTGCGGCTCGTTTATCTATGAAATGAATGAATCGCACTGAATGTGTTTCATAAATCAGTTTCAACTGAATTTCAAGGCGACTAAAGTGTTGCATAAATCTATTTGAATAGATATTTGAATGTGTTTATAAAATAATCTGAAAATAGAAATAAATAATGGCGGAAAAGAGGGAGACAAAAATGTGTCCTAATAAAAATAGAAATATATATATGTATATTTGTTTAAATATATTTATTTACTATAGAGCATCTTTATTGCCACTATGCAATAATTTCACAAGAAACTTTCACCGTTTACTTTCATATTGGAATAATATCTTTTATGCGCCAAACTCCTCAATTCAGCTGCGACACATGCTCCAAAAATTTTTGCGCTTGTTTTTTCTCTCGGTTTAAAGCTATCCCCAGCGAGTTCCATTTCAGCAGCTCTCTCGCTCGCACGCCTGGCGCCTGACACGCCTATTGGCAGACGGCCCGCCCTCTGGGTGCGTGTCGCAGCTTAAGCGCTTAAAATGCTTTTTGACAACAACAGCAACAATAGCAGAGAGCATTGAAATGATAAATTTGCTTTTATCCCACTTTCTATTGCTCTGGCAGCTATTTGTTGTTGTTGTTGCTATTGTTGTTGTTGTTGTTGTTGTTGTTGTTGTTGTTTATCTTCCATTTCTATCCAAATCCTAAGTACAGTTCTACTTTGCTGTCGCTCTGTCTTACTGCTTCTTCTTCTTCTTCCACCTATTGCCTTGTAAAAATTTCATTGCCTACTTTTGGGCGGGCACGAAAAATCACAACGCTGCCAATTTGCGCTCAATTAATTATGCTCTTTATTTTCGTCTCTGTTGTTGCTGTCACTCTCTCTCTCTCTCTCTCTCTCTGTCTCTCATTTTATTATTATTATTATTTGTGGTCGTGTGCTTGTTTTTTTGCGACCGCCTTTGTGTTTATTATGCGTTGCTGTTGGCATTACCACTTAATTTATTTTGGCTGACGCTTTGCGGACATTTTTCACATCTCTTCAGTCTTTTTTATGATTTTCATATTATTTTCTTTTTTGTTTCTGTTTTCCTGTTTTGCATGATATTCAATATTGCTTGGCGTTACGCATCTTTATGCGCGACATTAATTGCACTTACAGTTATTAATTAGCTGACGCTTTACGCCAATTTACGATTCAATTTAATTATAAAAAATTATAATTGGCGCCACTGCAAAGGGAATATTTACAGTTTATGCACACATCTGTCTCGCAGCGGGTCGATTTGAGGTGTGTTGGCAAGTGCTGCATCAGTTCGGAGCGGTTTCTATGCCATTCCACTTATATATTAATATATGCACGATTACTTTTCACCTCTGCCAAACCTCTAGTCCACTTAGCTATCAGGCGAGATCCAAGAGCTCAATGGGTCTACGACATAGTATTCAAATTTGGGCTGCATTTTTCTGGCTTTCACTGACAAAACTGTCGCACAAGTTCTCTTTATATCCTTTGCCCTGTGCAAGGCAAAAACGAGTAGATTATAATGCAGTTCAACAAAGGCCGTTAAGAAGCAGCAGCGGATATGCACGACTTAAGTTGACAACAGAAAAAATTAAAGAATAAGAATTATATTTTGAAAAACTAAAAAAAAAATTATTTTTAAATTAATTTTTATAATAAAATAAGTCTTAAATAAAAATTGTACTGTAATATTTATTTAATTCTGTATTAATTATTTATAAATACTAATTTTAATAATTTAAAAGAATTTTTTAATAAAAAATTGCAAATTACAGTTGGTCCTTTTTTTTTTAGTTTGCCATAAAAAATAACTTATGTGTATAAAAAATAACTTATGTGTGCTTTCCCCTCTCTTTCTGAATTGTTTAAGATTCATAACGCTTATTTGCGGTCGATTTTCGATTTATGTATATTTAAATAATAATTTACATCTATGCAGAGTTTTTAGAGTTTTTTTCCCTCGCATTACAGGGTATTTTCTAGTCTATATAGGCATATTCTGCACCTCTTTTGCTGCATTATGCAGTATTTTTCACACTTGATATAACAGGCTGCCATTTGTTTGCACAGCAGCAGACGCCACGACCCCGCAGACCCGCCCCCCTCGCCCCGCACACTCAAAGATCGCTCGACTGCATTGCTCACTTTGGCAATGCCATTTGCCAAGTGGATATATATGCGCCTGCAGGTGTGCCTCTGTGAATGTATGTATGAGTGTTTGTGTGTATTTATGTGTATGTGGGTGTGGGTGTAATGGCTCCCAAAGCACACAAACAAAACTGTCAACATGCAGCCGAGGGGGCTAACTGCTGCCAACTGACAGATGCTGCTGCTGCTGCTGCCGCCTCTGCTCTGCTCTTCACTGCTTTGCTGAATGTCATCCCCCCACGTCAGCACTCTAGGGCTCATCCTGGTGGCTCGCTTTCAAGTGCCTTTTTCTATTTTGCCACGTCTAATGCAATTTTTATGCTGCACTGGAGCCAAAAACGCTTCCGTTTGTTTCTTTGCGCAGCATCTGTTTGCCCATTGTCTTCGTCAAGCTGCGCTCAACAAAGGACGATGCGCTTATTAAATTGTCGGCGCCCCGCAAGTTTTATACATATACAAGCAACTACAAGCACATACATACATATATATATCTATATATGTACTCGCAGTTTTTCTGGTGTTTTTCTGGCGGCTCTCGTCGCTCTCATTCTCGTCTTTGTTTAGTCGCTTTGATCGAAATAGCTGGCACATAATGCAATTGGCGAGGCGTGCTCCGACTTCGCTGCGCTTCCATTGACAGGCAGCTTCATTATAGTCGCGCCGCATAATGCCGCGTGTCAGCAGCAGCCAAAGGATGTCCAAGGACACGCGCTGCGCTGGTTACGCCTTTGTCTGCCTGCGCCACTGATGCCTGACCACGCTGATTGCAAACGCATTGTTGTACTCCACATAGAAGCCGAGCCGCATAAGCTTAGTTTAAAGGCAAACACGGCCAAGGTAAGACAAATTAAAAGAGACTGGCTCTAAAATCTAGTAGAGCCCAAAAAAAATCTCTCTTGTTAATATTGGAAAAACAAGTGAAAAATTTAAGGCTAAAGCTTAACACGTTTTCAGCAGTTGCTATGAAAATTATTCATAAATTATTATAAAATTTGTTATACTTGATTCAAGCTCAGACTGAACAAGTAGGAAGTGAGCTGTTCCCGACTAGAATATACCCTTACCCCACAAACACTGCAAACACCTAAAATAAAGCAGCTCGGGCAGCGCCATCTAGCGACTTGAAACCAAACAACCAGCTTAGAAATAGAGCTTGGTGTCATTTTCAATAGTTTCAGAGTGTAATTACAAAAACATATAAACTCTTGTCTAGAAATTCTCGGAATAATAACTAGAGTAGCTGACATTAAGCTGCTTAGCAAGTTTAAATAGAAATTGCAAGTACTCTTCAGTTCATTTTGGTTCGGTTCCGTTCAGTTCAATTCAGTTCAGTTCATTTCGGTTCGGAGAATTCAAAAAGTATGCACAAAGCTCAATAATGATATTAGTTATGGATGACAGTTGCACGGCACGTAGTGAATGCGGAACGGAATCCATTTATTGAATAATGCCGATATGCATAGCAGCTGCAGCAGCTGACTTACCTTTAACCAGGGTGAGGATGCCCAGGGGCATGACGAGCACGGCGACCATCAGATCCGTGATGGCCAGCGACATCAGAAAATAGTTTGTCACATTCTGCAAACGACGCTCCCAGGCAATGGCCAAGCAGACGAGGATATTGCCCGCTGCCGTGCCAAACACCAGCACCAGGGCGAGCAGGGCCCAATAGTTGTTGGTGTCGAAGGGCGACTGGGCGGGTGTGGAACTGGGACTGGGCATTGCGGTTTCATTGCTGAAACTCCAATTGGCCAACGTCTGTTTGCCGGTGCCGTTGCCCGAGTCGGGCAGCTGCCAGAGCAGCAGATGCTTCAGCTGCTCAACACTCATATCCAGCGTGTTCCAGCCATCCTCATCCTCGGCGCCATCTTCGGCTGTGCTATCGCTGTCGCTGTAGTTGAGCGTTGCATAAACGTCCTCCTCCATGGTCGTAGTGTGGATTCTCCTCTGCTTTACTCGGATTTCGCCAGCCGATGTTGTTGTTGTGGTTGTTGTTGCTTGGGCTGGTGTTGCTGTTGCATAGTAATTAGCCGGCGCATATGCGATTGGGGAAACAGCTTTCACGTGCCAATTCGAATTGCAAAATGCGGCGGAAATAGGCGTCGCTGCAAGGAGACGCGCCGTGCAATGCAAAGGGGCGCAAATGTCTGCACACGAAGTCCTTCTGTGGCCTCAATGCCTTTTGGCCAGGTTCATTACGTTGACGACAGCCCGGCGGATATTGGTGGCAAACATTTTACGACGCAAAATTACCGGAAGTTACGCGCTGCAATAGAGAACAGTAAATGGCAATGAGAGCCTGAATGGAAACTTCAATAGCCACAGGAAGCACTGCTATAACAACAGTTATTTTATAAAGTAAAGCCCACCGCACGACTTGGAGATAGTTGATGGATGTGATAAAGGCAAATGGGGAAAAGTCCAATGAGAAACATAGCAATGACATAGCAATGACATAGATGAGGTCAGCTGATCTATCAGGTAGAAATGGCATAAATATAATATTATCTATGCATATCTAGCTATGTTATGTAAAGAATATATGCCTATGTTAGCTATAAGTCAGCTATGCTATATATGTGTATATGCATAAAGGTAAAATAAATGTAGAGGAAAGTCTTTGATCATATTATAATAGCGAATAAACTTCTTCGTTTCTTAAGAAAATTATATGCCATAAATATAAATGATATGTGAGTTAGCAGAAAATATCAGATTAAAGATGTGTTAACTATAATTTTATGCTTGCAATTCTTTTTATAGTTCCATGCATAGTAATAGAGAAGAGTCTGTTCTATATCCAATAGATTGAATGATATATGATCTATATAAATCGCATACGCATTCAAAGGACTTATAGCATTTCATTTTTCATTGAATTATTCTGCATCATTAGCTACATCAGCAACACACATAATCTATATTCGAATTGCCTGAAACTGTTTTTGCACTAAAGCCAACAAATCGCGTTCTGCAATTTGTGTTATTCATCATAAATAACAAGTAAGAAGGCTCTAGTCGAGGCTGGTCGACTAGAAGATACCCTGAACCCTCCAAGCAGATATTCCAATCATTCTGAACTATTTTTTTTGCATACATACATACATACACATGCATCCATACGCACGCATAAGCCCGCGCTCTGCTAACTGCGCAGTAAGCAGCGACTGCGCTTGGGCTCAATGGGTACATCCCCTCCCAGGGGATTTCCCATAGGCAGCTGCCTGACAAAAGCTGAATGCTATATCACTCAATAATATATATTATATAATTTCGTTTGTAGACGTACAATCTTAATGAAACTTTCAGAATGTAATAATAATGTGTAAATGTGTGTACACTCCAAAGCACAAGTCTCTAGTAAATCCCCGCCCAGGGATTTCCCCGCCCAGGGGATTTCCCCTAGGCAGCTGCCTGACAAAAGCTGAATGCTATATCACTCAATAGTATATATTATATAATTTCGTTTGTAGACGTACAATCTTAATGAAACTTTCAGAATGTAATAATAATGTGTAAATGTGTGTACACTCCAAAGCACAAGTCTCTAGTAAATCCCCGCCCAGGGATTTCCCCGCCCAGGGAATTCCCCGCCCAGGGAATTCCCCGCCCAGGGAATTCCCCGCCCAGGGGATTTCCCCGCCCAGGGGATTTCCCCGCCCAGGGGATTTCCCCGCCCAGGGGATTTCCCCGCCCAGGGGATTTCCCCGCCCAGGGGATTTCCCCGCCCAGGGGATTTCCCCGCCCAGGGGATTTCCCCGCCCAGGGGATTTCCCCGCCCAGGGGATTTCCCCGCCCAGGGGATTTCCCCGCCCAGGGGATTTCCCCGCCCAGGGGATTTCCCCGCCCAGGGGATTTCCCCGCCCAGGGGATTTCCCCGCCCAGGGGATTTCCCCTAGGCAGCTGCCTGACAAAAGCTGAATGCTATATCACTCAATAATATATATTATATAATTTCGTTTGTAGACGTACAATCTTAATGAAACTTTCAGAATGTAATAAAATGTGTAAATGTGTGTACACTCCAAAGCACAAGTCTCTAGTAAATCCCCGCCCAGGGATTTCCCCGCCCAGGGATTTCCCCGCCCAGGGGATTTCCCCTAGGCAGCTGCCTGACAAAAGCTGAATGCTATATCACTCAATAATATATATTATATAATTTCGTTTGTAGACGTACAATCTTAATGAAACTTTCAGAATGTAATAATAATGTGTAAATGTGTGTACACTCCAAAGCACAAGTCTCTAGTAAATCCCCGCACAGGGATTTCCCCGCCCAGGGGATTTCCCCTAGGCAGCTGCCTGACAAAAGCTGAATGCTATATCACTCAATAATATATATTATATAATTTCGTTTGTAGACGTACAATCTTAATGAAACTTTCAGAATGTAATAATAATGTGTAAATGTGTGTACACTCCAAAGCACAAGTCTCTAGTAAATCCCCGCCCAGGGATTTCCCCGCCCAGGGAATTCCCCGCCCAGGGAATTCCCCGCCCAGGGAATTCCCCGCCCAGGGAATTCCCCGCCCAGGGAATTCCCCGCCCAGGGAATTCCCCGCCCAGGGAATTCCCCGTCCCAGGGGATTTCCCCGCCCAGGGGATTTCCCCGCCCAGGGAATTCCCCGCCCAGGGGATTCCCCGCCCAGGGATTTCCTCGCCCAGGGGATTTCCCCGCCCAGGGGATTTCCCCTAGGCAGCTGCCTGACAAAAGCTGAATGCTATATCAGTCAATAATATATATTATATAATTTCGTTTGTAGACGTACAATCTTAATGAAACTTTCAGAATGTAATAATAATGTGTAAATGTGTGTACACTCCAAAGCACAAGTCTCTAGTAAATCCCCGCCCAGGGATTTCCCGCCCAGGGAATTCCCCGCCCAGGGAATTCCCCGCCCAGGGAATTCCCCGCCCAGGGGATTTCCCCGCCCAGGGGATTTCCCCGCCCAGGGGATTTCCCCGCCCAGGGAATTCCCCGCCCAGGGAATTCCCCGCCCAGGGAATTCCCCGCCCAGGGGATTCCCCGCCCAGGGATTTCCTCGCCCAGGGGATTTCCCCGCCCAGGGGATTTCCCCTAGGCAGCTGCCTGACAAAAGCTGAATGCTATATCACTCAATAATATATATTATATAATTTCGTTTGTAGACGTACAATCTTAATGAAACTTTCAGAATGTAATAATAATGTGTAAATGTGTGTACACTCCAAAGCACAAGTCTCTAGTAAATCCCCGCCCAGGGATTTCCCCGCCCAGGGGATTTCCCCTAGGCAGCTGCCTGACAAAAGCTGAATGCTATATCACTCAATAAAATATATTATATAATTTCGTTTGTAGACGTACAATCTTAATGAAACTTTCAGAATGTAATAATAATGTGTAAATGTGTGTACACTCCAAAGCACAAGTCTCTAGTAAATCCCCGCCCAGGGAATTCCCCGCCCAGGGAATTCCCCGCCCAGGGAATTCCCCGCCCAGGGAATTCCCCGCCCAGGGGATTTCCCCGCCCAGGGGATTTCCCCGCCCAGGGGATTTCCCCGCCCAGGGGATTTCCCCGCCCAGGGGATTTCCCCACCCAGGGGATTTCCCCGCCCAGGGGATTTCCCCGCCCAGGGGATTTCCCCTAGGCAGCTGCCTGACAAAAGCTGAATGCTATATCACTCAATAATATATATTATATAATTTCGTTTGTAGATGTACAATCTTAATGAAACTTTCAGAATGTAATAAAATGTGTAAATATGTGTACACTCCAAAGCACAAGTCTCTAGTAAATCCCCGCCCAGGGATTTCCCCGCCCAGGGGATTTCCCCTAGGCAGCTGCCTGACAAAAGCTGAATGCTATATCACTCAATAATATATATTATATAATTTCGTTTGTAGACGTACAATCTTAATGAAACTTTCAGAATGTAATAATAATGTGTAAATGTGTGTACACTCCAAAGCACAAGTCTCTAGTAAATCCCCGCACAGGGATTTCCCCGCCCAGGGGATTTCCCCTAGGCAGCTGCCTGACAAAAGCTGAATGCTATATCACTCAATAATATATATTATATAATTTCGTTTGTAGACGTACAATCTTAATGAAACTTTCAGAATGTAATAATAATGTGTAAATGTGTGTACACTCCAAAGCACAAGTCTCTAGTAAATCCCCGCCCAGGGATTTCCCCGCCCAGGGAATTCCCCGCCCAGGGAATTCCCCGCCCAGGGAATTCCCCGCCCAGGGAATTCCCCGCCCAGGGAATTCCCCGCCCAGGGAATTCCCCGCCCAGGGAATTCCCCGCCCAGGGAACTCCCCGCCCAGGGAATTCCCCGCCCAGGGAATTCCCCGTCCAGGGAATTCCCCGCCCAGGGAATTCCCCGCCCAGGGGATTTCCCCGCCCAGGGGATTTCCCCGCCCAGGGGATTTCCCCGCCCAGGGGATTTCCCCGCCCAGGGGATTTCCCCGCCCAGGGGATTTCCCCGCCCAGGGGATTTCCCCGCCCAGGGGATTTCCCCGCCCAGGGAATTCCCCGCCCAGGGGATTCCCCGCCCAGGGATTTCCTCGCCCAGGGGATTTCCCCTAGGCAGCTGCCTGACAAAAGCTGAATGCTATATCAGTCAATAATATATATTATATAATTTCGTTTGTAGACGTACAATCTTAATGAAACTTTCAGAATGTAATAATAATGTGTAAATGTGTGTACACTCCAAAGCACAAGTCTCTAGTAAATCCCCGCCCAGGGATTTCCCCGCCCAGGGAATTCCCCGCCCAGGGAATTCCCCGCCCAGGGAATTCCCCGCCCAGGGAATTCCCCGCCCAGGGAATTCCCCGTCCCAGGGGATTTCCCCGCCCAGGGGATTTCCCCGCCCAGGGGATTTCCCCGCCCAGGGGATTTCCCCGCCCAGGGAATTCCCCGCCCAGGGAATTCCCCGCCCAGGGAATTCCCCGCCCAGGGAATTCCCCGCCCAGGGGATTCCCCGCCCAGGGATTTCCTCGCCCAGGGGATTTCCCCGCCCAGGGGATTTCCCCTAGGCAGCTGCCTGACAAAAGCTGAATGCTATATCACTCAATAATATATATTATATAATTTCGTTTGTAGACGTACAATCTTAATGAAACTTTCAGAATGTAATAATAATGTGTAAATGTGTGTACACTCCAAAGCACAAGTCTCTAGTAAATCCCCGCCCAGGGATTTCCCCGCCCAGGGGATTTCCCCTAGGCAGCTGCCTGACAAAAGCTGAATGCTATATCACTCAATAGTATATATTATATAATTTCGTTTGTAGACGTACAATCTTAATGAAACTTTCAGAATGTAATAATAATGTGTAAATGTGTGTACACTCCAAAGCACAAGTCTCTAGTAAATCCCCGCCCAGGGAATTCCCCGCCCAGGGAATTCCCCGCCCAGGGAATTCCCCGCCCAGGGAATTCCCCGCCCAGGGGATTTCCCCGCCCAGGGGATTTCCCCGCCCAGGGGATTTCCCCGCCCAGGGGATTTCCCCGCCCAGGGGATTTCCCCGCCCAGGGGATTTCCCCGCCCAGGGGATTTCCCCGCCCAGGGGATTTCCCCGCCCAGGGGATTTCCCCTAGGCAGCTGCCTGACAAAAGCTGAATGCTATATCACTCAATAATATATATTATATAATTACGTTTGTAGATGTACAATCTTAATGAAACTTTCAGAATGTAATAAAATGTGTAAATGTGTGTACACTCCAAAGCACAAGTCTCTAGTAAATCCTCGCCCAGGGATTTCCCCGCCCAGGGGATTTCCCCTAGGCAGCTGCCTGACAAAAGCTGAATGCTATATCACTCAATAATATATATTATATAATTTCGTTTGTAGACGTACAATCTTAATGAAACTTTCAGAATGTAATAATAATGTGTAAATGTGTGTACACTCCAAAGCACAAGTCTCTAGTAAATCCCCGCACAGGGATTTCCCCGCCCAGGGGATTTCCCCTAGGCAGCTGCCTGACAAAAGCTGAATGCTATATCACTCAATAATATATATTATATAATTTCGTTTGTAGACGTACAATCTTAATGAAACTTTCAGAATGTAATAATAATGTGTAAATGTGTGTACACTCCAAAGCACAAGTCTCTAGTAAATCCCCGCCCAGGGATTTCCCCCGCCCAGGGAATTCCCCGCCCAGGGAATTCCCCGCCCAGGAATTCCCCGCCCAGGGAATTCCCCGCCCAGGGAATTCCCCGCCCAGGGAATTCCCCGCCCAGGAATTCCCCGCCCAGGGAATTCCCCGCCCAGGAATTCCCCGCCCAGGGAATTCCCCGCCCAGGGAATTCCCCGCCCAGGGAACTCCCCGCCCAGGGAATTCCCCGCCCAGGGAATTCCCCGTCCAGGGAATTCCCCGCCCAGGGGATTTCCCCGCCCAGGGGATTTCCCCGCCCAGGGGATTTCCCCGCCCAGGGGATTTCCCCGCCCAGGGGATTTCCCCGCCCAGGGAATTCCCCGCCCAGGGGATTCCCCGCCCAGGGATTTCCTCGCCCAGGGGATTTCCCCTAGGCAGCTGCCTGACAAAAGCTGAATGCTATATCAGTCAATAATATATATTATATAATTTCGTTTGTAGACGTACAATCTTAATGAAACTTTCAGAATGTAATAAAATGTGTAAATGTGTGTACACTCCAAAGCACAAGTCTCTAGTAAATCCCCGCCCAGGGATTTCCCCGCCCAGGGGATTTCCCCTAGGCAGCTGCCTGACAAAAGCTGAATGCTATATCACTCAATAATTATATATTATATAATTTCGTTTGTAGACGTACAATCTTAATGAAACTTTCAGAATGTAATAATAATGTGTAAATGTGTGTACACTCCAAAGCACAAGTCTCTAGTAAATCCCCGACCAGGGATTTCCCCGCCCAGGGGATTTCCCCTAGGCAGCTGCCTGACAAAAGCTGAATGCTATATCACTCAATAATATATATTATATAATTTCGTTTGTAGACGTACAATCTTAATGAAACTTTCAGAATATAATAATAATGTGTAAATGTGTGTACACTCCAAAGCACAAGTCTCTAGTAAATCCCCGCCCAGGGAATTCCCCGCCCAGGGAATTCCCCGCCCAGGGAATTCCCCGCCCAGGGGATTTCCCCGCCCAGGGGATTTCCCCGCCCAGGGGATTTCCCCGCCCAGGGGATTTCCCCGCCCAGGGGATTTCCCCGCCCAGGGGATTTCCCCGCCCAGGGAATTCCCCGCCCAGGGAATTCCCCGCCCAGGGAATTCCCCGCCCAGGGGATTCCCCGCCCAGGGGATTTCCTCGCCCAGGGGATTTCCCCGCCCAGGGGATTTCCCCTAGGCAGCTGCCTGACAAAAGCTGAATGCTATATCACTCAATAATATATATTATATAATTTCGTTTGTAGACGTACAATCTTAATGAAACTTTCAGAATGTAATAATAATGTGTAAATGTGTGTACACTCCAAAGCACAAGTCTCTAGTAAATCCCCGCCCAGGGATTTCCCCGCCCAGGGATTTCCCCGCCCAGGGAATTCCCCGCCCAGGGAATTCCCCGCCCAGGGGATTTCCCCGCCCAGGGGATTTCCACGCCCAGGGGATTTCCCCGCCCAGGGGATTTCCCCGCCCAGGGGATTTCCCCGCCCAGGGGATTTCCCCGCCCAGGGGATTTCCCCGCCCAGGGGACTTCCCCGCCCAGGGGATTTCCCCGCCCAGGGGATTTCCCCGCCCAGGGAATTCCCCGCCCAGGGGATTCCCCGCCCAGGGATTTCCTCGCCCAGGGGATTTCCCCGCCCAGGGGATTTCCCCGCCCAGGGGATTTCCCCTAGGCAGCTGCCTGACAAAAGCTGAATGCTATATCACTCAATAATATATATTATATAATTTCGTTTGTAGACGTACAATCTTAATGAAACTTTCAGAATGTAATAATAATGTGTAAATGTGTGTACACTCCAAAGCACAAGTCTCTAGTAAATCCCCGCCCAGGGGATTTCCCCTAGGCAGCTGCCTGACAAAAGCTGAATGCTATATCACTCAATAATATATATTATATAATTTCGTTTGTAGACGTACAATCTTAATGAAACTTTCAGAATGTAATAATAATGTGTAAATGTGTGTACACTCCAAAGCACAAGTCTCTAGTAAATCCCCGCCCAGGGATTTCCCTTCCCAGGGGATTTCCCCTAGGCAGCTGCCTGACAAAAGCTGAATGCTATATCACTCAATAATATATATTATATAATTTCGTTTGTAGACGTACAATCTTAATGAAACTTTCAGAATGTAATAATAATGTGTAAATGTGTGTACACTCCAAAGCACAAGTCTCTAGTAAATCCCCGTACAGGGATTTCCCCGCCCAGGGGATTTCCCCTAGGCAGCTGCCTGACAAAAGCTGAATGCTATATCACTCAATAATATATATTATATAATTTCGTTTGTAGACGTACAATCTTAATGAAACTTTCAGAATGTAATAATAATGTGTAAATGTGTGTACACTCCAAAGCACAAGTCTCTAGTAAATCCCCGCCCAGGGATTTCCCCGCCCAGGGGATTTCCCCTAGGCAGCTGCCTGACAAAAGCTGAATGCTATATCACTCAATAGTATATATTATATAATTTCGTTTGTAGACGTACAATCTTAATGAAACTTTCAGAATGTAATAATAATGTGTAAATATGTGTACACTCCAAAGCACAAGTCTCTAGTAAATCCCCGCACAGGGATTTCCCCGCCCAGGGGATTTCCCCTAGGCAGCTGCCTGACAAAAGCTGAATGCTATATCACTCAATAATATATATTATATAATTTTGTTTGTAGACGCCCTGATCAAGAATATATATACTTTTTGGGGTCTGCCACGCCTCCTTCTGCCCGTTACATACTTTTCACAAAACCATTATACCCTGATTTCCCATTTTCAATGGGTTCAGGGTATAAAAACAAATGAGCTGCAATAAACAACAAACAAGCCATGGACTAACCGAAATATTATCAATATTTTGCAATATTTCATTTCAAGTAAGGAATTCGAATTCGAATTATTTTCGAAATATGCACAGAATTTGACTTTATATATATTAAATAGAAATTTATTTCATATGGAAGCAAAGAGCCAAAACCACAAAAGCCAAAACACAGAAAGTCATACACAAATACACTGTGTGAGAGAGAGAGAGAGGGAGAGAGATAGAGAGAGAGAGAGCATTACATGTATTTTAAGAATAGCCAAATGAAATTTATTTCTACAATTTTCACACACAGACCGCAAAAGGATCTTTCTTCTTCTGCTTCTATGGTTCATTTTGCTATTGTTGAGGCCGATTGGCTTGTGGCCAGGTCAGCAAACCCCAAGTGTGTGTGTGTGTGTGTGTGTGTGGAACACTATAACACAGTAACAGTAACCAGAAACAAGCCGCAACAACAATGACAAAAACAATTCATGAGTAGCGAATGGAGCAGCGCTTGGCAAAGGACTCGCTTCAGCAGCTTGTTGACTTTACGAGTGCCCCAACTGCCCTATATGGCCCCACCTCACCCCACCCCACCCCTCTTTAATGTTTAGCTGTCTGTCTGTGGAGTCCAAGTGTTCAAGTGTCAATGTTGTTGTTAATTAATTTTCCTGACTGACTGATGCATGCCATTGATAAGAGTCAACACTTTCAGTTGCCAGTTGGCTACGAGTTGACCCGAACCCATGTCCAAGTGGCCCGTTCAGTTGCTTTGATAAACTGTTTTGTTGTTTAGTGTTTCCTCATGTTGTTCTGCTGCAGCTAATGACAGTCAAACGGCCATAAGTGTATGTGTGTGCGTGTGTGTGTGTGTGTGTGCGTGGGTCGAGTGTTTAAATTTCAAGCTGTTCCCTCTTCATATTTATAAATATATCACGCAGCTAAGCCGGGGCGTATACTGCTGCTTAATGTCTGTTTAAATGATGTTTAAAATTAGAGCACCCCTAAAAGTTGTCTGGCTGGCAACATTTTGGGTTCGGAGCCCTGTGAGCCAAGAGAAGCTTAGTTAGCTTTAATTTCTTTATTAAAATAGACAAAAAAGAACAAGTATCTATTTTATAGAATGTAAAACTTAAGACTCGGCCACATAACGTATTAACCAAGTGAAGCATGGCTAACAATTTGCATAACGGAAACTGAGATAAGTAAAGTTTAAATAGCTTCGAATTATGGGGGGAAAAAACGTGAACAGAAACAACTTGTTAACTAACTTGGGTAGAGCGAAATGGAATTTAATTGCCCTTGAATTGGTTGCGATTAAAAATTAATTTCTCTTAAGAAAAAGTCAATTTCGATAAGATTTTAGCAGTCCGAAAAGGCAAACAAGAGAACATGGAACACGAAAAACATAAGCAAATAAGGGATAGAGTTCTTTGCGCAACAGGATATTCCATAGTCATGCAAGCTCAAGAAATATGCCTACCATCAGTTATAGCATATATACATACATACACATACATATATACATATATTTCTTAGCTATATATAAATGGCATGTCAGCACACAAAGCAAAGTCAGAGCCAACCCGGAGCTATAATTATTTGTATGTGTGTGTGTGTGTGTGTGTGTGTCCCATGCTTCCTTCCTTGAGTGTGCGCCCATCAATGTCGGCCATTTGAACATGAATTGCACAAAGGCCGAGCACTCTTTATACATATAGAACTCGAACTGTATCGAATAAAAAGCAACGCGAGTACCATTAGTCATATTAATCCCAGCAGAGTCATTAAGTCGTAAAACTGCGCAAGGTAGCAAAATGCCAGACACAACGGCAGGCAGTCCACTCTCATAGTGGACTTTGCTCTCTGCAGTTTTCCTTTTGACTGATACGAATGTATCATTCGAGTATTTACAAACAAACTGCGATATTCAAGGATACCCATGCACATACACACATACACACACATATACATATATATATATATGTATATACAAATATATTGTCAGGTATTTGGGTCAAATTGGTCTTTCGCTTTGCTGTCTGCTTGTGGCCGCTCAACAAATAAATAAAGCCGACTTTAAGTTGCCCACGTCGTATACTTAATTTCGATAATGTGTTAAGTACGGCGTAAAGCAAACAACACACTGCCATCGAGCAAACATGAACACAAATGCAATATTCAAGCCATTCTATGATAATACACTTTAAGAAATTGATTTCAATTCAAAGTAAAATGACGGGAATTAAATGAATAAATAATCGAAAAAAAAAAATAATTAAATATATTTTTTAGCTTTAAATCTGGCTTTTGCTTTGAAATAAGAATACACCATAAGTCAACAATAATTTATCAAATATGTATACGAGTATACATATATTTTTTACATGAATTTTACCAATAAAAAATAAATATGTATATAAACAAATATTTCAAAATATATAGAGATTTATATAGACTTAAGAAAATATTTCTAAAAAATTTGTGAACATTTATAAAATTTTAAATTTTTAAATTGTGCAATGAAATGCAACAACAAATAGAAACTTTATCTTTTTTGATGAAATAAATTAAATAAATAAAGATATAAAATAAAACTAAGATACTTTAATAAGTTAATCTACTTAAAAATTGATTTAAGTTAAGAATAAATTGAAAATTAATTAAGCAGGGTATTCAGTAGGATTTGGACTGTCTTAGCCTGTCCGAGTCATGGCTCAAGCTGCAGCGAAGGCCGCTTTATATGGAGCAGTAACTGCTTTTTATTTCCGTTATTAATGCGACTATTCGTGATAAAAGCCAAATGGCGTATACGCCAGGTAGTGCACGTAGGATGTTGAAGCATTCTCACAGCACACCCACACACACACACAGAGGACACACCGCAGCTGTCAACGGGATGTCAGCTGGAATTTTGATTAGAGCGTCGACAGCTTAAGAGCGTATTTCATTTCATTTAATTTTGGTGTTTTATTTATTAATATTTTGTGGCTGCTATCAAAGCAACGGGCGGCATTTATATTTTCCAGCCGATTGGAAATTGAATTTCAATGCGAGTCTGGGAAATTCTGCTTCCACTCAACGTCTTCGAATGCAAATTCATTTCATTTCAATTTGTTGCCAAATGTGTAATTGAATTTGGAAATTTAGATCCAGCAGCCGCATCCCTAATCTATAATTATTGAATTTGCATTCGAGCTTCAGCAGGCCAATAATTTAATTTTGGGCGCATATGCTCCAAGTGCTCCACAGCAAGTCTACTTTTGTGCGCTGATGTAATAGGCCGACGAATGCCTTTTGACCACAGTTTGTCAGTTGGCCGAAAAATTCTATTTTCTTTGCGCCGCACCCAAACCGACAGACAAACAGACAAACAGCTCCTTCAGCGATTAATCAAAGTTTCAGTTGCGTTTTTTGCGCAGTTCCCGCTAGGAAGCAACACACATAATTATAGGGTATAAATGAATGATATATATATATATGTATATACATATGTCTGTATATGTATAGGTATACGTTCATTTGCAGGTGAGTCGACAAATTAACATTTAGTTGTGGTACGCAGAATGACGAAAGCATTTATTGCCAAAGTCTGAGCTGGAGGCAACGCGAACATCGCAACAGGAAGTCACATAATAGCAGGAAACTCGTTACGCACTTGCCAAATAATTATATACCCTTTGATTACTTGCTATTGCAACAAGGCTGTGAAATTGATTAACTATGCATATGATATGTTTGTAATGCCCTAAGGATTCGTTTGAATAATCTTAAAGAAAAGAAATCAAATACAATCAAAACTGGCTAGGGGTATTCCCACATTCGTTTAAATAATTTCGTTTAAATACAATCAAAACTTGTTGGGGGTATTCCCACATTCTTTTAAATAATTTCGTTTAAATAATTCGTTTAAATAATTCTTTTAAATAATCTTACAATAATCAAATAAAATCAAAACTGGCTAGGGGTATTTCCACATTCGTTTAAATAATTTTGTTTAAATATTCTTACAAAAATCAAATAAAATCAAAATTTGTTAGGGGTATTCCCACATAGCTATAAATATGAAATATTATTAAAAAATCCTCATCCCTATTTTACTGGGTATTTATTGTGATATATATAAATTATTATCATATAAAAGAAAAGTAGAAGAAGAAACACCGTATTTTCAGCTGTATATTATGAACATTATCATTTTAAATATATCGTATATTTTTGAAGAGCATTTGAGCGTCGCTTAGCTGGATAGGGGAGAAGCATTTTCCACTATTTTCGTTCACGGAACTCTTTCTCAATGCGCCATTAATCACACGGAGCTTAGTTTACGCTCCATCAGCCCCCCCCCCCCCCTCTCAGCAGCACTTGCACCCCTCTGGGCCGTAATTATTTAGTTGTCATAGCGAGTTGGCACTTAAAACGTTAGCTAAATTTACACATGCACTCAAGACGAGTCAACAGCAAGAAGAGCAGAAGAAGGCATCAAACAAGGTCCTCGAACTGAAGGCGACGGCTGGGGCTATCAAAGCTCTCTCTGTGTGTGTGCTCTAAAGGGGTCGTACACTGAGGCGTGACTGAATGTGGGCGGCAACTCTAACACTTATCGTTCATTATTATCTATCTATGTATCCCAACGCACACACACACACACACACGCCCACGCACACATAATTGATTTCTTTGCAGCGGAGACAAAGACGCCCGGGCAGGACATTGTTGCGGCCATTTGGGGCGCCGCTTGCTTGCTTATATTTTAGAGAGCAGCTCCAACAGCCACAGACATTGTGGGCGTGCCATTCTTGGCTTACGACTACAGCGCGAGAACATAAATTAAATTCGTTTTGGTGCGACGAGTAGCGGGGCCAATTAAGGAGCGATGCTGCGGTCACACACAGAGAGAGAGAGGGAGAGGGAGAGACAGAAGCAGAGCTGGATAAATAGAAGATCATGTGTGTGAGTCTGTTACGGTTGTATCGTGTGTGTTGGCCCTTGTCCTTGTGCGGTTTTATTAGCTATTTCATTAGCTGCTGTCGCTACTATAACTGAGCTGCAGGACTCTCAGGACCAATATCCAGCAGCAACAGCAGCAACAGCAGCAACAGCAGCAACAGCAGCAACAGCAGCGCGGCAATTACATGCTTGCTAAATGAATTATCCTCGTCCGCTGATGCAGAGCAGCCCCGGCAGCTGGTCCGCGTTTTAAAACGCTAACGAAACGCTCACAATGCTAATGCCACGTCCAGCGGCATTTGGCCAAGCAGCCAGTCAGCCAGGCAGCCAGGTAGCTAAGCTAATTAGTTGTCTTCGCTAATGCACAACAATCAATTGAAAGCTGGGAGGTACCAAAATAGAGCGCGTTTTAAAACGCCAGAGAAACGCGAGAAAGCACTTGAAACGGGAGACGTGGAATGTGAATGCTACATTGTTTAGCGACAGCTCATTTGATTGCTCAGACAGCTGGCACGCCCACTTGGCAATAGCCGCCTCTAATTGCCGTGCAATTAAACACAAATTGACAGTGGCAAAACAATTAGACAAACTGCACAATAGCAAGGATATAGCATCGCTGGGCAAGGACTCTAGAAGTTGGCGTACACAATGAGACGTGACAGGAAGCACCCACACAGTCGCACACGCACACAGAGCTATATACACCCACCCACACACACACACACACACATGTGTATAAGACAGTCATTGATTTGGGTCGCCGCTGGGCAAAAGTCAAAGCCAAAGCAAAGACAGTGAGGGGCCGGGCTCGAGAGGGGGGGCGGAGGCGGTGAGTGAGTGAGAGAATGAGAATGTACGAGGAGGCAAGGACACAAACAAATCAAATCAAATAGCTGAGGATGGAAAAGCATTGCAAAAATCGTTGATTCGTTGGATCGCTGAGGTCGCCGTCTGCCTTTATCCGGAAGGACATTGGAACCCAAATCAAATTGAGATTTATGAGCGCAACGATGTGTGTCTAGGTCAGTATATTGTACTTGTTCTTGTTGTTGTTGTTGCTTTTGTGGCTGTTGTTGTGGTTGTTGTTGTTGCAGCTGTTTACTTCAATTTTTCATGTTGTTTTCCATTAATTTATGCCGCTGTCTACTTGCAGGCCACACCGCAGGTCCCTTACACCTGCCAGCAACTGACCGCCCTTGACCATCAGCAACAACAACAACAACAACGAGCATAGTATATTAGCAACAGCAGGTGCGCAAATTGTTGTATCGGCCTCGCCAAGCGGGCAAAATATAATATTAGGCATAACACACACACACACACACATACACAATAAAAATAAAAAACAAAAAAAAGTGAAGGAGAGAGAGAAAAACGAGATGATAGCCAGGAAATTTATACAGGACAGTGTCGAAGTTTGGATACGCTTCTTCTTCTTCTTGGACAATGTATATGTATAACATATAATTTGAAATTCAATAAGTTTGGGGAAGAGAGAGGTAGTTATTCTTAAAATTATTTTATATTATAAATCTACTTTCTCTGAAATGTCCGCGATAGAAATTTCATCAAATTATTAACTAAACAAAAACTAAAATTTATTTATTTTATTTTTCATTTATTTAATTATTTATTTATTTGTTTTTTTTTATTTATTTTTTTTATTTATTTATTTATTTAGTTATTTAGTTATTTAGTTATTTATTTATTTATTTATTTATTTATTTATTGATTTATTTATTTATTTATTTATTTATTTATTTATTTATTTATTTATTTATTAATATTAAAGAAGCCTAAAATTTATTTATTATTATTTATTTCTTTTTTATTTTATTATTATTATTTTTATTTATTAATTTTGTTTGTTTCATGTTTATTCATATATTTTTATACCCTGAACCCATTGAAAATGGGAAATCAGGGTATAATGGATTTGTTGAAATGTATGTAACAGGCAGAAGGAGGCGTGGCAGACCACACAAAGTTTATATATTCCTGATCAGGACGACGAGTTGCATCAATTTAACACTATTCCTCTGTCGATTTCTTCTAAGTATTCCCTTTACTCTCTAAGTATTGTTTCCAAGTATTTCCGCTAAGTATTTCCTTTACGTAGTTCCTCTACGTATTTCCTTTACGTAATTCCATCACGTAGTCCCTCTTCGGCTTTAACGCTTATAATTCACACGCTCACACGCAGCAGGCCTGGACGACTGAAGCAATGCTGCAGCTGCTGCCCTTTATATAGCGACACTTTTACTCAAGCACTGTCTCTCCCAAATGCTGAGCCCAACAGCAGGTAGAACTCGTTGCAGTTGAGCTTGAGCTTGACCAATGAGAGCGCTCTCTGCTGTGAGCATACACATAGACAACTTTAATGATCTTCTGCACTTCTTCTCTCCTTGCTTTTGACTTTTACTCAAGTACTGTCTCTCTCGTTGCTGTTGAGCTTTAAGTGACAAATGGGAACGCTCTCTGCTGCTGTGAGTGTTCAAGCTTCGTTTAGCCTAAATATAAATACCAAATGAGAACTGCTGCACACACATAGACAACTTTAATGATCTTCTGCACTTCTCTCCTTGCTTTTACTTATACTCATGTACTGTCTCTCTCGTTACGGTCGAGCTTCATGTGGCCAATGGGAACGTTCCTTGCTGCTTTAATAATTTGTTCAGGGGATTTGAGTTTTCATACTTGTTTAAAATATATTTATTCACATTAAATCGCAATATTTTATTTACCTACTTTCTTGTATTTTCATCTATAATAAATTAACTAAAATAATTAAATTAGATAAAGTATTTTCTGCATTTTCTAAAAAAATAACTACTAATAAACAAATTTTTAATGCAAAAAGAAGCTTTATTTATTTAAAATTTCAACAGAAAAAAACTTTTACTTAGTTCAAACAAAAGTTTCCGTTGGTCAAGTGAATATTTTTAGATTTATATAGTCATATGGGCTCCGTTTCGCATTTGGTTATAAAAAACTAAAAATACCCCAATCAGCTAAGAGTGTGCAGCAAAAATGGTCTTTTATTGATTTGGCCATGTTATGAGAATGATAGGCTAGAGCTGCTGCTGCTCCTGCTGCGCCTGCTGCTCCTGCTGCTGTTGGTGTTAGCCGAAGGATAATGTGGTGTTTCACTTCTTGAGTGAAAGCCAGCCTGTCTACAACAATAAAAACCAAATTTCGCTTGATGACATATTTTGCTATTTGCGTGCATCAATTATTTATGCCCTGGCCACGCACATGCCCCCGCCCCTTGTACCTCTCGCCCTGAGCACCTCCCTCTACGTGGCACGATACACGATTCGATTCGATTCGATTCGATTCGATTTGTGTCATAAATTGGCGGCTGACAGGGGCAGCAATAAAAATAAGCGGCCATAAAATTCAATTATAGCCACAACAAGTGCACAAACAGCACTGAATATAGATACTCAGAGCAACCAGACATACTACACCCATACATCCACATCCACACACACACACACACACAGTGGGAACTCTATGCACAATCAATGCAATCAATTGTGCATGCAGTCAGGGGCCGAAGGGGGTGACGGGGCGCTGCATAGCTCGACTTTAGCTGCAGCCAAATGGTTGCCTGTCTTGCCAATGCAACCGCACACTCAACAACCACACACACGCACACGCGCACACACACACATGAGCAACATGCAAAGCGACAATTTGGTTAGTGTTGTGGAAGTGGCGGCAGCAGCGACAGTCCTCGTGTTTAGCAACATTTTTGGTTACTTTCTAACGGTCTTAACGAGCACACAAGCATTTGCAGCACTCAACTAGCGAATACCCTGTAAATGAATGTCAACCAGTAGGAGTGTGCGAAGTGACAACAGTGTATGAGAATGAGTAAATGAGAAGGAGCAGAAAGTTGGTGAGATAAAAGAACAAAGACGAAAGTGAAGCTGAAAAGAATGTAAGTAACATGATATTAAGCTAGGCATACAATAATTCAATAAAATTTTTAATAAAATAATATTATTATTATATTCTACTCTTATTATATTTTTGCATAAAATCTGAATGGAATTTTCAGCTGCAAGCCGTATTAACAACAGCCAGATGACTCGCGCAGGCACTTTCATTGTGATCACAAATTACAGGGTATCGCAACAATGTGCACAGTTGGCCAACAGCGCTAACAAATAAGGGCATTTCATATGCCGATGCATTTGAAGAGCACTCATCAGAGTCAACGACAGAGCCACAGGCAAGTGACAAAAAAAAAAAAAAAAAAAAAAAAAACGAAAAATAGAAATGTCATATAATAATTCTGAACACACACACACAGAGGCAACAACATCACTAAATAAATTCTGTATTCAAAGCACTTGCACAATAGCCCAATGGAAAATTTATTACTCGAAATGGAATGGAATGGAAATGCAACAGTTGCAGCCCGAGTTATGCAAACAAAATTTTCAAATATCATGTATATAATATATAAATAGAAAATATAGTATATATAAATAGCAATGCAAATAATAACCTATGGTTATATTGCATCTAACGTCACAGTTGTTATCAGCTGCTAAAATCTAATCCCATTGATTTACGCACTCCAGTTTCACTTCCAATTCGGATTCGAATTCATCATTGCTTGTTTCGAGCCTAAATTAAAAAAATATTCATATGCATAGCTGGTTATAGCTGGTTTTAACTGCCACAGGGCTGCGACCATGATTAGTTTACGCATAATAAATATGCAAAGATAATAACAATTGAATAGGCTTTGGCAATAAAAGCAACTAAACGATAATAAAATCCATTTGCTGTGAGTTTTTTTGTGAATATGATGAAACAGCTACTAAACAAATATATGCACATGTATGTATGTGTGTGTGTCTGTATGTTATATACATACAAAATACAAACAGACAAAAGCAATTATGAAAAATTATGTTTTATTTGGATTGGGGATTTGTAAGCCGTCGCGGCGCTCTATTGTCTAATGGGTCGCTTTATGGCTTTTTAATGGTCTACAGGCTCGATAAATCAGTTAAATCGTTAAGCGAGACATCACTTAACACATTGTTCCCTATGAGACACACATGCAGATCAGGAGACAGACAGCAAGAAAGAGAGGGGAGGAGGGCATTAAACTGCTTCGTATGTTCGCATCGCATTTGGGGTACAGCTTATCAAGGACTCAGGCATCATGAAACGCTTACACAGCCTCAGATTCACGTCCTTAACGTCATTAAATCCTATCAATTTTCGTCAACAACAACAAATTTAAATATTTATGCATCCGCTCAGGCGGCCAACAACAATGCCCGACCCAGAGCCCACACGAGGTTGGGGCTGAGGCCGATGGAGGCTAAGGAAAAGGTTCACTGAAATTGCCTATAAAAAAAAAAGAAGAAGAAAGTGGTATGTGGACAAAGCTATGTGGCTGTATGTATGCATATATGTGTGTGTGTGTGTGTGTGTGTGCGTGTGTGTGTGTGTGTGTGACATATGATGAGGCAAATTGAACCCGAAATGCGTCCAAGCACTTAATTGAAGCTATCAATACGTGTATGTATGTGTCTACACACACACATATGCATATGTATTTATATGTACATCCATATGTACATATATGCATACATACGTGCATGTGTGTGTGTGTGTATCGTAGTGTTTGCATTTCTTTGCGCTCTTATCGAAACACTTTCTACTCTCTTCTGTTCTTTTCAATCTTTATAATAAACACACACACACACACAAGCTCACACCAGTGTAAAAAGCAAATTGTGTACACTGAAAAAAAAAAAATGTAATGACGCTTACAATAAAAAAATAAAATAATGTTATTATAAATTAATATTTATAATTAGTATTTTTAATACATTAAATACAAATGTAATTATTTAAAATATATTAAATATAATAAATATTTTATGTATTTTATCCTTAAGTATTATTTTTATTTAACTCTGTAATATATTTGATATATATTTAAAAAATCCATTGGGTAGTTAAACTCTTGGAATATTGAAATATAAATAAAATAAAAAAAATACATTTACAATAAATATGCAAATTTACATTTCACTTGCATATCATTGTTTTCTCCAAGTGTATGCATACGTAGGTGTCGCCTTTTATAGTTGTATGTATGTTGTGCCTGTGTTGGTGTGTATTTTGGGTGCTGTATTTTCCTTTCATTTGCCAGCTAATTAAATTCAGTTTTCAGTTTTCAGTTCTCACTCACAGCTGCTAATTTAAATGTTTCCAAATGAAATGCAAACTTTCAGCTCGACTTGCTTCAAGTTGTGCAAAAAATGCTATAAATTCAATAGCAAGTTGTAGCATAACTCTCAGCTCGTTTGTGGCATTCACTGGAAAATAATTGTAGTAGTAACTACTATAGCCATAGACAAGCCTCCATCCAAGCATCCATCTAATCACTATACTCGACGCAGGTATACAGCAAAGGGTATGATGATATGCCAAAGGAATTTGTGTAAGAAAACGAGTAAAAATGCTCTAGTGATGCGTGTCTGACTACAAGATATCCTGAGCACTGCCACATTCTACAGCCTACACAGACACTCATCCACACATACATCATCTGTATGTGTGCACACTCACCAATATGCAGTCACGCCATTCAATGCACACTTGAAGCAGCGGCTGTCCATAGACTGAATCATGGTCTGTTTTATGGAACATTAGGGATATTATTAATCTGGGTATTCAATTTCGATCTAAACTAAAGTCAAAAAATATGAATGAAGTAGAAGAATGAATGAATTAATAATCTATTGTATTATTAGAGATAATAAAGTTACGGCGATTAGGAACTCTACGTTCGAACTTGTAGAAAAATTACTAGATAGACTCAGTGCGTTGTTCTGAACATAAATATATACATATACATACATTTTACGTATTGCCACACATACCTCCACTGAAAGCATAGATTATCTGGGAAAAATTTAAGACCTGAATACATATTCTCTTCACATCAGAATATGAAAAGAAACCATAAAGAACTGCTGATTTAGTCTCGCAGATTTTATTTAGTTTACATCTAAATATTATCAATATTTAATTCGAAATTTAATTCATTTCTATATTCGCTTAAATTTTCCAAATCAAAAATGAATAAATTCATGTAAAAAGCATAATTATAAATAAATTACTTACAAACAATGTCTTGAACAATGTCTAGTCCTGAAATTTATGTCTATGTCTTGTCTGGAGTATCTCTTATTAGATCGCCCTCTCGCCTCGAGCTGCTTTCACGCTTTACATTTCACTTTTGTTTTAGGCAAGTTAAGTGCTTGCGCACGATATCTATGCTGCAACACATCGTGGCGCACATGGCATAAGCTGCAGCCAAGACCAGGCTCAACGTGCTGCCGTGTTTAAATCAATTTACGCGCGCTTTGGCATACTTTCAGGATGGGCACGAAGCAGGAGAAGTGCCTCCTCCCCTCACCCCTCCCCCCTCCTCTCCTACTGTTCACTGGCAACGGAAAGTGAAAAGTGCCGTTGACAGATTTTTCTTATTTTCGGCTTGCCACTGTCGGAACCCATCTACCTACCCATACCCATTCGCCCCCTCCCTCTCCCTGGATTGGGGCGTGGCAGCGCTAGCGCTACAGCATGCCGCAAACGCTGTAAAATGTATGGGAATAAAAATGGAAGCAAAATACCTAACTAGCAGAAATATGCGCGACTTTTACACATGGGTATTTTATAGTCTAAGTAAGTGTATGGGCGAAATGTTGTGTGAGTGTGTGTGGGCGTGGCAATAGCTGTCGACTCTGCCTGCTTACATACATACATATTTCGGCGTGTGTGCACACTCCAGAGCTTAAAGACTCTGAAATTCATTTCGTTGTAGCTGAGAGCGAACTGCTTAAATCGATTTTGATATTATTATTGGGGATTAGGCAACAATTACGCTTTGTCGGCTCAATAATTAGAATACGCAAGAACCATATATGTACATATGTACATATGAATTGATACATATGCATATATATGTGTACATAAATGCGAGTCTTATCAGCAACAGGTTTAGTTGTTTAGCATTAATAAACAATAAGCAAACAACGTCAAACACAAAAGTATTCCAACAGCAATTCGACTTGGAAATACCTTAACTAATTTGAAGCACAGAAATTCGCTGAATATTTAAATAGAAATTCTGGGATTTACTAAACTAGAATCATACAAAAAGTTAATGTAATATAAATCAAATGTAATTTAATATAAAAACCTTAGTTCAAGTCCAAGCAAGGGAATATCAAAAGCAACAAGTCTCAGTTCACTTTCATTTTCAATTAGCCAAGTGAAATATAGATGGCGCTGCATACCCTAGCCTAATCAGGGCGGTAAGGGCATAATTATAATCAGGTGTCAGAGCAGGCGGTTGTCGTAAATCTCTTAAACGTAGCCAAAACCAATTGGGCGTAGTAAGTTTCTATTTATCACCGAGGGGCTTTACGTCACGGCCCCGTCATCATTCCGCTTTGAGAATGGTGGTGCATAACAGGAGCTAGTGGGCGTTTTTCGGAGCTTCGGCTTTGGACGTTTGATTGTTATTATTAACACGTGACTGAAATGCGGCTAATTCAAGCGAAAATTTAATTAAAAACTGTGCGCTTAATAACTAAATACCGACAGCAAAGCGTAAAGGAGAATCAAAGTGCGCTAAAAAAAAAGTACACTGTGCTTAGCGAAAGATAATTTCATTTAGAAAATATTCTATGATTCACTTAATTGGAATCATGGAGAATGAAAATGTTCAATCTGTAAATTTTAATAAATAATTAAGATAAGATTTAGAACAAAAGGCATCCCAGAACAATTTACTGGGGTTTTTCTCCACGTGTAAAGGCAAGACGTGACGTGAGCAGTTAATGGGGAGGCGTGGCATTGTAGGTTGACAGCTGAAAGTTGTCCGCATCCGCATGACGCTGTTCATTTCGTTTGTGCCTTGTAAATTGATCAATGGTCATTCCTGTCGTTGCGGTAGAAATTTCCAAGGCATTTTCACGTTTTTATGGTGCTCATTTTTAATTGGAGCCCAACGGTTTTCCTAGCCATTAGAGCAAAGGATAACCCAGCGTGCCAGCGTTGTCGGGACAACAATGCCCAACGGATGTGCAAATCGTGAAGCAACTCAACGAGGAAAGGTCAAACTAGAAATGAGGCTGCATTTTATTGATGTGAATGTGTATTAAAGGCGACTCATGGCACAATATTCAAATGAAAATGCTGCCTGTGAGAAGCGCAGAGAAGGGCTCTTGTGGAACAATACTCAAAACTACTTCCATTACTTGTGGATTCCATCTAAAAATTTGCAAAAAATTAAAACAAACTTTCAACTCAATTACAAAAGTCATTGAAATACAAATTGCCAACAAATGCGACGGGAACAAAGCCAAAGATTGCAACGAGGATAAGCCAGAGGCAGCAGCAAAGACGCAGCACTGCCACTGGGTGTCCGATTTTAAAACAATAGTCCAAAAATGCATGGCCACCTTGAGCAGCGTCCACGAAATACCAATCCCCAGTTTAATTTCAGTCAAAGACCTGAAATCGCTTTCGTTGTCGCTGGAAAATGAATTTCCTGCTATTTCAGCCATTCTTATTGTTGGTTTTTCGGTTTTATTGTACACTTTTTTATGAGAGCTCTTAAAATGTGCTCAAGGAATGCACGACGCAAGAAATTACCACATAAAATAACTCTCTCTCGCTCTCTCTCTTTCTCTCTCTCTCTCTTTCTCGCTATATCCCTGGATCAGTATTCATAGTCAGCGTAGACTTTATAGATGTTACGTGTTCGGCTATTAATTAATTAATCTTAAATGTCTTTCAGATTCTATCAGAATTACATAATCTAATTTCTATATAAGTCTAATGTTTATAGATTTAAAATGAGTTCTATTTTGTTAGAGTATTCAATGTTCCTCTAACAAAGAACAAGCTTTTCAACTTGCTTTTCCTGTTCTCTTTTTTGTGTTCTTTTGGCTTAAGGTTGCCTGCATTTTAATGGTTATTTGTAATGTATTGTTGTTGTTATTACTATTGCTGCAGTTCCTGGCACGGCATTGTGCGCTTAAGGATGCACTCGTGACACAGCTGTGGGAGGAGCCATGAAAACAGTTTTGCCTTTGCAGCTGCCCAAGCCAAAACAAGTCAAAATGAGGCCTGCTTTTTAGGCAAGCAAACTACAAGAAATGAGTTTGTTTGTGTGTGTGTGTGTGTGTGTGTGTGTGTGTGTGTTTGTGTGAAACAAAGTTGCCGCAAGCTGCAATTATTGTAACGAAATACTAAATCTTACACAGTCAATTGACGGCAGTTGAACTATTAACTTGACTTGCTAATGGAAATATAATATATAAAGAGTTCTATATAGAACTAAGCAGGCAGTCAGAATTTATGGAGAGTTAAAGCTTATTTAAGTTATTTAGTTATACATATTCTGTATGAATCAAGTTTTAAATGAGCTGAAAAATCATTGGCTTAAAACTATAATAAAAGATAAAGCATTAAGCTAAACAAACATCAATTTTCAGTACTTTAGCTTGAAGACAGTTAAGATTTAATCAAATGATCTGTCTATTGGGTGGATTATTTACAGAGAAGATCAACTGCTATTCACAGGATAGATACGTTTGTAGTTTATATATAATTATCCATGTACACTACACTAGTGAATGCTACTACCAAACCAAATAGTATGCTGCCTTCAAAAAGAGATTACTTCTACAGTCTATATGGGGAATTTATAGAATCTTAAAGCGGTATAAGACCGTATTAGATGGGAATAAATGCTTCGATTCTTTCGTTTAGTTTTAGTTTTCATTTAGGGAAAAGACTTGCCTTTCAAACCGATACACAGACGAATGAATAGCAGTCAGTAAGACAGTCAGTAAGACAGATCATAAAACTATATATATATATATATATATATTCTCTTTTTCACTCTGTCAAAGAGTATACTCATATAATACAGATGCAACACATTAGGTTAAGAGCAAGATAAATATTCCCCAATTGCTCAGTCGAATTCTTTAGCTTTTTAAATAGTATATGTATAATCAATTTGAATTGATCGATTGATTGCAGTAAGACACTAGAAATGGCACTGTATATAAATTATGCAGCTTGCCATATTCAACAGCTGATCAACATTATAAACGCCTTCGATCGATAGATTGTTGACAAATAGAATTTAATTGAATAACAATTCAACAATTTGTTGTTAATCACACATTTAGTAAAATGTCTCTCAACAGTCCCAAATTATTGGACACTATAAAGTAGTAGTAATTACGTACAACACTTTGATGGAAACTCTATTTGGCGTTACCTTTTGCAAGACTTGAATTAAATAATGAATATCAATCGGCGCAGGTGTCGCGCATGCAAATGGCCAATAAGACTCCCCAAAAAAGTAATCAAATGTTGAGCTTTAATTTTGATTTTGTTTTTGCTGCTGTTTTTTTTTTTTTTCTTTTTTTCCGCTTTTTGTTTTGCTATATTTGGTTGAATATCTGTTTGAATTAACGCGCGCCTAAGTTGGGTGTTGTTAACACTTTCGGTTTCGAATAGAAAAAAACACGTCACTTGTTGGCTGACTCGATTCGGTTCGGTGCAGCGTTGGCTGCGCTCCGCTTGGTACCGTTAACGTGCAACGCCGACCAGGAACTGAATATGCGGCGCCAGCTGAAAATGAAATGCGGCCCAAGCTGTTGCGACAAGAACAGACAGAACACATTAGCCGAGCCGAAGCTGTCAGCCGACAACGGACGACACGACGCGTCGTTGGCGATAAGCACGAAGCCAAATGGCGCCTAGCGGCTTCCAGTTGCAACCTTTTTCCAATGGGCAGGTGTTGCCACCTGGCAGGGTGGGTGCTCCAAGGTGGCTGATAACACAGTCAGCTGCCAGCTGCTGTCCCAACAGCTGTTGGGCCCCAGCACGCTGTGAGTGAGGGGCTGATGGGGCTCAAGGAACAAAGCATTTCAATGAAAATGTGAGCAAATCTGAGTAAGTAGTAGAAATAGTAGTAGAAATAGTAGTAGAAATAGTAGTAGAAATAGTAGTAGAAATAGTAGTAGACAAGACTGAAGAAAGGTGTCTTAAATTAACTATTTTATTGTTTAAGCTTATTGCATATTATTTATGTTGTCTAAATATTTATTTTATGATTTTTAATAATTAATTATTAATTATTAAAATTATTTATAATTATTAAATTCTATTTAAATGTAATAAATATATATTTAATATACTCATTATTACATTTCACATTTATAAATTAAATAATTGTTGAATATTTTTATTTATTTACATTAGAAATTATTATTATTTATTGCTTTATATATTCATTTTTCCTATAAATAATTTTGATATTATTAAATTCCTTAAAATTTATCAACAATTTCTACAATACTTTAGCTGCAATTTCATTGACAATTAGCATACAATTTACTACTAAATCTACTCCAGTGTGTACTGTCTTTGTGTTACTCCTTTCTCAAACCCCAATCTTGTATTATTATTTGCTGTCATTGCGCCTGCGTCAGCTTCAGTGGGACGGCCCACGCTGGAAAGCCGCTTTCCGGCCCAAAACGAACTGTTGCTCATTTCTGGCTTACACTGGGCTGGACTAAAGGGGCTCAGAGCTGAGGGCTCAGGACTCGGGGCACAGAAGATGAGACACTAACCATCGTGCCGGCAGGCAAACACTTTGCATGCAATTTAGTACACATTCAGCCTTTCGCCTTTCTTACACATGAAAACACTTTAGCCGGTCAGCTGGAACCGCTGCCTGGACATTAATTGCAATTTTTGGGGCACGCCTGCACGCCTCCATGGTGCTGGACACTAGCACAGGTTAGAGCGCCATTCGTTTTTGTTTTTCTGTTTAAGCTCATCTGCTGGAGTGGCTTGTGGTCAGGTTTGCTAAAGGACTTTTCCATTAGCCGTAAGCTGTGCGGCCAAATTGAAGTCTGAAGTTGGGGATTTAAGCCTGCTGAGCACATGACCTCTTCTATCCCTTTCGCACCACGATGTCCCTCTCTCTCTCTCTCTCTCTCTCTCTCTCTCTATCGCCCAATTGCGAAGCTTATCGCAACAGGAATTTAAATACTGCAGTGAATAAACCACATGCTGCATTTCCGTTCTCAAATCATATTCCAAATTGAATTTAATGTAAAAAGTATAAAAAAGTGTTCAATAAAAATCTCTTAAATTTGAATAAAATATTTTTACTATTGCAGCAGCAATGAAAATGAAATAAACTATGCATAAATTTCAATCACCATTTCATAAAAATAAAAAATACATTTTTTAATAAATGCAAAGTATTTTTTACGTTTTCAACTTTTTTAATTGCATTAAAATTTTATTACGAAATTTTCTATTTATTTTTAACAGAAATTCAAAAGCCATTCAAGTTCTTGCAGTTTAATTAAGCCATAGGTACAGCCCCACTCACCCACACACACACACACACTCACACAGTTAGGCACATGCAGATTTGGTCATGCCGACCGCAAATGGAAACCCGTCTTCGGTTAACCAGAATACCGGTTAACAGTAACCGCCGTGCAGGCAGCGTACAACCGACCTATGTCCAACGCCCACCGGCCCCCGCCCACCGTCCGTTGGCCACAAATCAAACCCTTTTCAATGCAAACCTAGAACTAATTTAAATAATTTATTTTTGCTCGCTAACAGCAACAACAGCACTAGTAGATACTCTGTAGAAAATAGATACGAAAATAAATTTAAAAAAAAAAAAAAAAAATTATATTAATAAATATGCTAAATTTCTCGTCTTTTAAATCAGTTTTTAAGCTTATCCTAAAATCGGTTTATATCCTATTATTATATTTACTATATAACCTCATTGCAATATACCCTATTCTGGGCATATTTAATGAGTATATGGCATTAAAACATCAGCAAACAAAAGGTATTTAACATTCATTCGAGTAAATAGAAAAGTAAGAACAATTTGAAAGCCAGGCTCAGCTAGCAGCAGCTATATAGTATATGGTAATTAAATATATATCAGAGTAACTCACGATACAGCAGATCTTTCAAGTGAGCCAAGCGCTACGGCTGGCCGCTGTTAGATGCTCTGAACTTATTTGGGTTGGCTTTAATCAGCCCCCCCCAAAATGCTGTGAACGTGACCGCAGTGTTAATTAACATATGTGAGGCACAATGTGTCTAAAATGGAGGGCCAAATAGGATGTGTGCATGTATGTGCATGTGCAGTCAGCTCGAATTTTAATACACACTATATGCTAAAGAGACCAGCGCCGTTTCATGTGCGGAAGCAAGCTAACCAAAATTTGCCGCTGCCTGTTATTAGGCAGCAAGTGCAGATATGTGTGCGTGTATGTGTGTGTGTGTGTGTTTGACATGCTATTAGAACCTGTCCAGCAATTAGGCCAACCCAACACGTTCCATTTGGTTTTGCATCTGCAACGCGGCGCTTTTCAATTTCGGTTGCCTACTTTTTGGGGAAACCTTATTTTATTTAATGGACCAAAATAAAAGCAAATAATTTAGTTGATAGTAAACAGGCCAACAACAACAACAACAACAAAAACATGGGAATTCGAAAAATAAACAATTTTAAGTAAATTGCATTTCAGTTAACATGATTGTGTGTGAAACATTTTAAAAACTCAATTAAAAACATTTTGGCATGAAACAAATTCAATTAGACAAAAAATGAGAAAGAAGAAGAAAGAACGAAAAAAAAAACAAATATGTTTACACGGCAAAAGTAATTAATAATTTATATAACTAAAATGAAATCCATATCAGATTTTGCCTAAAGGGAAATTTAATACGATAAAACAATTTATTGACAGCCGATTTAAAAAAAAAAAAGGACTTTATAAAAATTAAATAAAATTTGTTTTTTAGTGCTAGGCCATAAATAGTTGATGGGTTAAAATTTATTCAATTGAATTGAGTTGTGAATACACGGATTAAGTGAATGAGTGTATATTCATGCTATATTCAAAATATTATCTGTCAGTTATTTAGAGCGTAGTTTATATGTCTAATGCCAGCTTAATATGCGTCTGCACAGTTGTTGGCTGGGCAAATCAATTAACTGTGACATCACACACAAGCGCCTTTCAAGCAGCAACAATAACAACAATAACGATAACAACAATGACAACAACAAAAAAGCTGCGGTCAGCTATTTGGCATATATGAAAAGTTGACCCGCCACAAAAAGAACCACATTAAATTTTGACATGGGTCCCTTATGTGACCATGTGCCAGGCACATGAGACACTCAGGGCCAGACGGCAGTCAAATTTTGGATGGGGGGGGGGGAGGTGTCCATAGCGCCTGAAAAAGTTTTACACTCGACTTGGTGTTGTTGTTGCCCTATTCTAGACCTCGCAGTCGACAGATGCAAAGAGCAAGGTGGCCAATTTCAGAATGGATTTGTGGCCAACATAACAAACAAGGCCCGCTTCACACCACGTAAAGTTTTTAAATATGCATGAACACCTTTGCGGAGACTGGGCTGGGCACACACGGCGCATACTTGATAACGCAAAATCTCATTTCAAAGGATGTGCTGACGGGAGTAAAACTAAGGACAGCACGACTTGCCATTGAAATTGATGAAACATTGTGCATAAAATGTATAAATGATGACAAAAAACAAAACAAAAAAACAAAAGTAAATGTAAACTATACAAATAAAAGGCATATGTAAATATAAATGAAATTATAAATATATAATTAGACAATTTGATTTGAAATAAATACATAGGGATGGCTTTTCAGCAATATGCAAAATTTAATTAAATATCCAGCATGTTCATCTGGACAGCAAATAAATGTCGTATATGATTTTTTCATTATTTTATTCCATTATTTATGTTAGGTGATAGAAATTTTTAATTAAATTTGTACAGCATTTGACATAGCGTGGCGAAACTTTGTTGCAATTCAATTGAAAGTTTGCTAAACTTCAATGGTATAGCTGTGTGTGTGTGGCTGGGCTTATCTGCTGGCAGGGCAGGGCAGGGCAGGGCAGGGCGACATCCTGGCATAGAGAGTGCCGTGTCCTTTTCTTAAGGCAAACGATGGCTGTGCAAATATGTGCACAAAATTAAATTGTTTACCTTTGTAATGAGCTTAGGTGTTTGATGTCTGTGGCACAGCCAACTGGCATCTTCATCGCTTTGTCCATCAATCAAGCTACAAATGTTGCCGTCGCTTTACATTTAATTCCAGACGGTGTTCCATTTAAGCAATTCACGGAACTCATATTTAATGCAAATGAATATCCAAACATAGCTGTATATTACTGAAATTGAATAAGCTGACGCTCTCTCTCTCTCTCTCTCTCTCTCTCTCTCTCCATTTATCTCTGCTGTGATTGAATGGCTACGGTTGGGGTAAAAAGTACGTCAGGTATTCAAGTGGCTCTGTGCTCGACTTTAGTATTTAAATGTCAGCTAACCCTTTCTTATACAGTTTTGATTTCGAACCCACATTTAAAGGTCAAGACATCCCCATCGTGCAACTGGTTGGACACGTATTCCACTTGACAAGTATTTGGCATGCGGCTTGTGATGCGTGCCAAAGTGTTTGGCATGCACAACTTGCAGTGGGCAGTGGGCAGTGGGCAGTGGCCGTGACCAAAGAAAATAAAAAATTAAAATTAAAATAAAGTAAGAGAACTCTAGTCAAGACTGCTCGACTACCAGATCCATTCGAGGAAGGGTATGGGATGGAATAGCCAGCAATTGAGGCAGACTATAAGAGAAGAAGAAGAAGAGAAGAAAGTGCTGTCTATGCCAGCCAATAATAAATAAATAAATAATAAATATCAATTAACATAAATCAATAGTTAGCAGCATCAAACATATATATATATTTAACTATGCGTATGTATGTATATATACATATACATATGTATGTACATATGTATATATATACATACATACGTCTGTCTGTACATCTGTCTCTCTGTCTGTGTCCCAGACTGTCTCTCCGTCTTGGTCTCTATCTGTCTGCCTAGCAAGAGCAACGCACGAAAAATAACAACAGAAGATCAATTATGTTGTCCATATACATGCAAGAGTATGCATTCGGTATTTACATTTAGAGAGCGGGTGCCCATTGGTCTCTTAACGCTCGACTGCAACGACTTCTACGATGCTCGAATGCTGGCAGCCACAGAGAGGGCTCCCGACGACGTCTACCTGCCGCTGGGCTCAACTTTTGAGCGTAACTCAGGCATCGGGCGAACGTCGCCCTATATAAAGGGCAGCAGCTGCAGCATTTCTTCAGTCGCCCAGGCCCGGTGGGGGTCACTTGTACAGTGCAGTAAAGTGAAGTGAAGTGAAATTAAGTGAAGTGTGATCGATCGTCTAAGCATTGAAGCCTTGGAGGAAATTCTTGGAGGTAATTCTTGGAGGAAATAATTAGAGGAAATACTTAGCAGAAATTTGCAGAGGAAACACTTAGAAGAAATTTGTAGAGGAAACACTTAGAAGAAATTTGTAGAGGAAACACTTAGAAGAAATTTATATAGGAAATACTTAGAAGAAATTTGTAGAGGAAACACTTAGAAGAAATTTATATAGGAAATACTTAGAAGAAATTTGTAGAGGAAATACTTAGAAGAAATTTGTAGAGGAAACACTTAGAAGAAATTTGTAGAGGAAACACTTAGAAGAAATTTGTAGAGGAAATACTTAGAAGAAATTTGTAGAGGAAACACTTAGAAGAAATTTATATAGGAAATACTTAGAAGAAATTTGTAGAGGAAATACTTAGAAGAAATTTGTAGAGGAAACACTTAGAAGAAATTTGTAGAGGAAACACTTAGAAGAAATTTGTAGAGGAAACACTTAGAAGAAATTTGTAGAGGAAATACTTAGAAGAAATTTGTAGAGGAAACACTTAGAAGAAATTTGTAGAGGAAATACTTAGAAGAAATTTGTAGAGGAAACACTTAGAAGAAATTTATATAGGAAATACTTAGAAGAAATTTGTAGAGGAAATACTTAGAAGAAATTTGTAGAGGAAACACTTAGAAGAAATTTGTAGAGGAAACACTTAGAAGAAATTTGTAGAGGAAACACTTAGAAGAAATTTGTAGAGGAAACACTTAGAAGAAATTTGTAGAGGAAATACTTAGATGAAATACTTAGAGGAAATATTTGGAAGAAATTTGTAGAGGAAACACTTAGAAGAAATTTGTAGACGAAATACTTAGAAGAAATTTTTAGAGGAAATACTTGGAAGAAATTTTTAGAGAAAATACTTAGAAGAAATTTGTAGAGGAAACACTTAGAAGAAATACTTAGAAGAAATTTGTAGAGGAAATACTTAGAAGAAATTTTTAGAGGAAATACTTGGAAGAAATTTTTAGAGGAAATACTTAGAAGAAATTTATATAGGAAATACTTAGAAGAAATTTATACAGGAAATACTTGGAAGAAATTTATACAGGAAATACTTAGAAAAAATTTGTAGAGAATAGATATACGTAGAGGAAATACTTAGTTGAAAATCTAAGAGGAAATACTTGGAATAAATATTTGGAAGAAATACTTAGAGAAAAAACACAAAAAGAATATTAAGAAGAAAAACTTAGACGAAATACTTGAAGGAAATACTTAGAAGAAATACTAAGCTGACATTTAACAAACCCATTATGCCTTGTTTTCCCATTTTGATTCAGGGTATACACAAAAATAAATAGCATTGGAGTTGTGTTATTCTTACCTTATCGAGAAGTCCATCGTGCTTAGCATCCCTAGAGGTGGTGACTCGCTGTGCGTTTGTGGCCCTGCCCCTGCCCCTGCCCCTGTCCGTGCCCGTGCCTGTGCTTGATCAAAGGATTTAAGTTTTGCGCATTGGTAATGAATGTCAGTTGGTGTTTTTGTTAATTTAAAATATATTTCTCAACCACAAAGAAACACACGCAGAACATTTGGCACGCACCTTCAGTTGATTCCCCGTGGTCTTTTATCGTTCTACGGCTGTTGATTTAATTTTACATTACCTGCACTTGAGCTGTACAAAGGGGTATATTCAGATAGTAGATTAGTAGAAAACTTGAGCACTGGGAACATTCATAATTTATTTATTTTTATACAACTATATTCAGTGAGAAAGAGAAGGCTATATTAAAACCAGACATATGTATATATTATTATTATTATTTTAATTATATTTATTAACAGGGTATTCTCTAGTCATGGACTAATATTATTCTATAGAGTATATCTTTATAGAGCACATGCTTAACCAAGGCTTATGCGCCTCTTACCCACCCGGTACAGATTTTTCCGCACTCTATGTAGCATCTTCGTACGACAAATGTTTATATTTTGTTTACCCTCGCAGAGAGTATGCAAGCTACCTCAAGATATATGGCACAATATGTCACAGCCTGTCCGTAAACTTAAATTGATGAGATATTGAACACATTTCTGATGGAAGTAAAGCGAAAAACATATAGCGACAGAGTTTATCCAAGCTCTGACAACTTGATCTAGGTCGAATAAGAACATATATTACAGTGGCAAATAAATGTTTAATCATTTTATTTAATATACGTCATAATATATATAAAAATTAAATTAAAAAAACAATAAAAAAAAAATAAATAAAAAAAAATCATTAAATAATAAAAACAACAATATATATATATATATATATATATATATATATATATATATATATATATATATATATATATATATATGCCATACAGCTATATTCGAAAGAGTATCAGAAATTCGTTATCATAGGGATTACAGTTTTTTCTTGTTACTTTTAAGACATTTGCTACACAAAGCAAACGTGGAAAATGTGTTAAAAAGTTGCATGCAGAGCGGACCAGGAACAAAAGTTCTTAGCATCGTACTCATTGTTGTTGCCGTTGCTGTTGCTGTTCTTGTTTATTGTTGTTGCTGCCTTTTGCGTGTTTGCGTTTTGCTTTTGAAGTCACACACACACACACACACACAAGCTTATACACACATGCAGAGCCACGCGCTACGTGCAACTTGCTAAAATTGCGAGAAAATGGAAATTAAATGAACTTGAAATTGTGAACAGCTCAGATAGATACATATATGTATGTATGCATGTGTGTATGTGTATGTATGTATATATACTTGTAAAGACGTGTATATATAAATAAGCGACGCAAGTGCCACTGTACTTCAGCTTCAGCTAGGGTTACGCATTTCTAGTTGCCACACAATGTGACAGCGTGGCAATGACGTTGCCCCAACTTTTGCGTAGGCGGCTCGCGCTAACCCCCAGCGTCAGAGTTGTGGGCCAACAGCAGCCGCAACAAAAAGCTAGAGAAAATCCAACTAATGGCAAAAGCCATCGACAGACGTCAGTTCCCAGACAAAGCAGTTGCAGATGGGCTGCCAGGCTGAAGTGTTCCATAGTTGGCTTACAATTATATAATACATAATTCTAAATTAGTGTAAAAACACATTTTCATATAGCCCATCAAGCAGCTAAATTATATCTTTGCTTATCTCATTCACTACTCGTTTACATACATATTATATGATTTTATAACTCTTCTATAAATAGTTGATCAAATATTTAAAGAACATATTCCATATCATTTAGTTAAAATTAACAAAATATATTATTATTACTAAATTCAACAAAAGATTTTTTACTATGCAGTAGTTTATAGATCTAAAACAAGAATACTTATATACATTCATGTGTGTTTTTTCTGGATATGTCTCCTTCGATTGGCGGAAGATAAGTGAATATGTTAATGTAAATACAAGCATACATAACTACTATTCACTTACGATTCACAATCAGCACACTGACTTCATTTGAGCTGTTTATGATATTAAAACGGCTGCCTGCAAACAAATTTAAATATACATCTATTGTTTTCATCTCTCTTTTAAGAACCACTAATTATGCACTTACCCATTTTAATCTCAATGAAATCACCTGATTTCAAGACGTAGGTCTGTATGTCTTCTGAGTCGTGTTGCAACTCAACAATAAACTCTCCAACGAGCGAAAGAAAACGCTGTAGAACCAAAGAAGAAAATGAGCAAAATATACGGGACTATACAGATTACGGCGTACCAAGGTATTCGTCTTGTTGCGCTTCATGCCGCGCGCTTGAAGTGGCTGGAAACGCATGTAGCCCATGGCCCACGAGTCCTCTGTTTTATAGAAGCTGTATTCAATGCCATCCAAATTCATGAACTTCAAGTCACTCACAGGTGCTGCAAAATAAATATTGAATTAATTCATTTGAAAACATTTAGAATGCAAGCTCCACTTACTAAAGCGTATTGTATTGTCATTAGGCGCATTTTCCGCAACAATATCAGCCTCCGGCGTCAACTCAACTCCGCGTAGGAAGTCCGCCATCTGCAGGAGTTGTGTTTGGGACGTATCCAACCTGGGAATGGAGGGTGGCGGCTCAGATCCCAATTCCGCTCCAGACTCCAGTTGCTCCGGTAATTGTACGGCTTCCGCATAGGCTTCTGCTTGGACTGCGGCTTCGGCTTCGGCTTCGGCTTCGGCTCCTGCTGCAGCCTCACGTTCAGTATCTGAATCAGATTTTAATTTTCGGCGTCGAGTACTCTTTCGTGGGATTTCATTTTCGTTTAAATTTGCTTTGGGACTTTCGTGGGCTGTTTCTTGCCGCTCATCTTCTTCAGTTATTTCAGGCAGTGGCGAAATTCCCGATTCTCCAAAGTCTTGTTCGGCTTGCCGCTTACGCTTTAATGGTCTTGTTTGGCTACGCGAAGTCGAAGGCGTATTCTCATTAAGCTGCGTACTGTCACGAGTGGTTTGGTCCGATTTAGACTTTCTCTTGCGCTTTCGCCTAGTCGATTCGGTAATTGCTCGCTCAAAGAAGGTAAACTTGAAGGGCTCACTAACGCTGTGAACCCAAGTGTTGCGCAGTGGAACTTGGCCGCGTTTTGATTTGCGTACTCCATCTGTAGAGTGAAAATTAGTTGGTATATATTATCAATATCATTCAATCAAGAAAACTACAATAATATTGTCGATCAGTGAGTCGATCAACTGGGAGCTGTTTCTTACTTGTATCATCATGAATGTCTGTTTCATCGTCCATCGGTGGCAACGTCTGATCTCCTGTTGTTATGCGCAGATTTTGCAGCTCTCTGGATATGCTTAATTTACTTCTATCAACTCTTGGTGCCCGGAACGTCGGTTTCTTAAATACACTTTTGTCTGCTATGGATTTTTTTTGTCTGGGACTTGGTTTCACTTTCTTCTGCTTCCGAGTGGTCGACAACATCAGAGCTTCGCGAGCCGCTTTGCTGGTGCTCGGTTGGTCGTCAAGCATCATTTGCATGTCTGAAAGGGCTGATGATGGTGGAGTTGGTGTTTGCATGCGCAGTTCCTCCATATAGGTGCTACTACTGTCTTGGACCGACGGCAGCAGTATATTATCCGATTCCTTAACAGATTGAGGATACTCCGGTGGCTCTGCTTGTTTCTGTTGAATATCCTCTGAACTTAGCACCTCGATGATATCCTCAGAGGCCTTGTGCAATAATCGATTCGAGTCTGATGGAGGCAATACAACTGATGCGTTCTTTAGAGTTCCAGAAGCTTCAGCAACCACTTCGCCTTGCTCCCCTTGCTGCTCCAATGAAGATCTGCGTAACTGGCGCGAGTATCGAAGGGAATCTGGTGGAGGCGGCACAACTTGTATATCATCTATAATCATGGCACAAGAGATTTGGCTCTGTCCCGCAGCAACATTCTCAGCTTTCTCGGATACGGCATTATTGTTTGGCTGAAGCTGACTTCCTTGTAAATTGTGCGAATATCGCAAGGACAGTGGTGGAGGCGGCACAATAGGGATATCCTCGACATCCTCGCCGTTGCCTAGATTCGGTGGTGGAGCAGGTGCTATTTTTATGCTGTCGGTAATCCCGCCATGCTGCGATTGATCATCCTCACTACAGGAATCACCCTTTGTATACAGACTGCGCTTAGTCTCGCACTTGGGGTTTTCTTTCAGTTTCTTCCTAATAGTGGTAGGCAGCTCCAGATAGTTCTGCAGCTCAGTAGTCTGTGAAGTGAATTAGAGTTTTAATAAAAATGAATATGTGAAAGCTACCGTTCGATTATCTTACAATGGGTATGCTTCCGCGCCTGGAGCGCGATCGTCGGCGCAGCCGAAGCGAATCTTTTGGCAACTTTTCATCAGTTGTGTTACTTCTGAGCCCATTTGGCTGCGGAGGAGATTTATTACCGTTCTTAGAGGCAGTCAATTCTAGACTGGGTGCAGTCACTTTGCTGGGCAAGCCATCGCCCCGACCGCTTAGATTACGACGCAGCATTTCCATTTGTATGCTCTGCTCCAAAGCCAGCTGCTGTTCCTTTGTGAACACTTGCTGGTGATGGAGTCTGCCCAGTGAGTTGCGTTTTCGTAAATCTAGAATCTCGTAATTGGTCATACGTGCAAGCTCCTCGGCAAACTCTTCCCCATTGATGGCCGGCAGAACCGGCTTATTGAGTGGAGGCTGATTCGCCCTCTGGGCATGCTGCTCTGGTGAATCATTTTTGCGTGTACGATGAAGATCGAGCAACTGGGTGGACTTCTCCTGGCTTTCCTCATTCCTTAGCCGGCGACTTCGCCTGGTTGTGTTGCCAACGCCAGGCGCCAAGTCAAGGGGAGATGCGCTTTCCTCAACCCCAACGTCTCTCTCCTCCACAGCTCCCCTTTCACTCACTGCGTCTACATTGCCCGGAATGCACGAAGTTTGGATGCCACAACTGACAGCTAGCGGCGACGTTACTACTTGTTGCATATTCTCCTGCGCATGTGTTTCAGGCACAATATCCTCCGACTTTGTCTCCATAGGCTGGGAGGCGGATGCTCTAGTTGGTGTCTTGCTCAACGGTGATTGCGTTCCAGACGCAATGCGATCTGACCCTAGCGCAACTTGCTGTGGCGCTTGTCTTAAATCCATATACGGCAACTGACGTCTCAAACGTACATAAGGCTGTCTACTACTAGTGGAATGCCGGCGACCAGTCAACCGCGGAGTTGAAGCCTTCGTGGCACTCTGTCCCATATTTGTGTCTTTGTTGGTGGGTGAGCGCGAGTCCAGGTCTTCAAGTACTACTGGTTTCTCTATAACAAAAGTTCCCCGGTGGTCAACGTCCGTTGGATGTTGTGAATCGTTTTTCGAGCTCGGCTGCTGTTCCTTCTCACTTGTCCGCTCTTTGTCAGAAGTAGCCGGATTGGCTGGTCGAGCTCGCGCGCTTATACGCGGTGAAGGCGTTAGGCTTTGTTCAAAGCTCCCCTCGAAATCAGCATGATTCAACACAGACTTCGGGGTTGTCGCCGGTGGTGCCGATTGCGTCCTCTGTGTCAGTTGCACTTCTGCCGGTTTCTCCAAAGCAGGCGTGCTACTTCCTTTGGGCAGCTGTAAGGTGCTCTATTATTAGCTTATTGTAAATTGAATCACGAGAAAAACTTACAAAATCAAACAATCCTGATGTTTTTTGTGTCTCATTGGCCGTAGTATAAAGATCGTCTTGCAGGTGATTTCGCAAACGATTCACATGAGAGTATTTAATCACAGCCAAATGATTCGAGGTATTGCAGTCGCTTACAGCCCCGCTATGTTTAACTGGAGAGCAGTTGAGCTGAGCCGGCAACTCACTGAGGGGAGGTTCTATATCGCGATTCTCATCTGTTGGCGATTTAAGGCTTTCGAATTTTGGCTGTGATTCGATCACTAAGTTCGGTGCATTGGCTGTAATGGAATTATTAAACGTGTCACGTAGGGGTCGTTTATTTGTTATGTTTTGTGAACCTTGAAGCTGAGTCTCCTGCTGATTTTCCTGCTGTTGTTTCTGTAGTTGTTGTTGTTGTTGTTGTTTTTCTGGCAGTTTGATCAAATCGACGTCAATATCAAATGACACATCATAGCCACCAAGCACATACTGTGGACTGTTTCTTGGTTTTGGTTCGGTTTTCTTTTTTAGAAAATCTTTTAATTTATTCTCATCCGGATCGTCCGCATTTAAAATGTCTTGCAATTCGCGTAGCGTTGTCTCGCTTGCTTTTGGCCTGCAAATAAACAAGGTAATTTACCTTATGGAATGTCTGCTTTACTTACAGCACTTACATATTCAAGATTGCTGTACGCGTCCAGTTGTTTTAAAATTGATTTATTAAATATTTTGTATTAGAATTTAAATGAAATGTTTCTGCGACGCGTAGCAAATGATGCGCGGTGTTTATTACGTATGCGTTGCACAGCACTAGACATCATTTCGATAAATACATCGATAATTTATCCGCGATGATTGTGATGGAATGACACACGAGATACCAATGCATCACACTGTTATCTGGCTATATATGTACGTTATTGAGTGTAAACATTTGGCGCGCAGCACAATGAATTTCGATGGAATCAATATACCCCGGAATCTAGTGCCCCATAACTATTTGCAGCTGGCACTAGCGGCGCAGCGAGGCAAACAGCGACAAGTTAAGGAACTGTTGGAAAAGGTAGTCAAAGAGTGACAATTTGAAAATATACCTACATACATCATAGATAAGATATTGCTCTATTTTACAGCGCAAATTGCCGGAGCATGGCTGGCGGGATGAAGAGATCGAGCAGCTGGTGCTCCAGCTGGCCGCACTAGATAGCAATAATTTCGTCCATAATGTGGGCTTGGGTGAGCGTGAGGCGCGTATTGCATGCAGTAAGTGAATGACTTAAATGTTCAAAGAAATTATAAACATTAATCGAGATTTTAATCATTCAGAACTTGTAGCGCGGAGACATTACAACTTTGGTCATGGCATTGGCCGTTCGGGAGATTTGCTGGAAGCACAGCCAAAGGCAGCCGGCTCCACACTAATGGCCAATCTGACAAACGCTATGCTTTTGGATCTGTTGCACATGCTGGGCCTAAAATCCTGTCACGGCTGCTTCCTGGTTCCCTTGGCCACCGGCATGACGCTGACCTTGTGCTTACAGGCGCTTCGCAAGCGTCGGCCGAGTGCAAGGTATGTTCTCTGGTCACGCATCGATCAGAAATCTTGCTTCAAAGCAATCATAGCCGCCGGCCTGGAGCCGATTGTAATACCCCATGTAGTGCTAAAGGAGGAGCAGGCATTGGCCACCGATTGCCAAAGGTTTGAGCAGCGCATCCAAGAACTGGGGGCCGACAACATACTCTGCCTGTACAGCACCACGAGCTGCTTTGCGCCGCGCAATTGCGACAGCATTGTAGAGCTTGCAAAGCTGGCCCAACGCGAGTCTGTGCCGCATCTCGTCAACAATGCCTATGGACTCCAGTGCGAGGCAATTACCAGCCAGCTGGAGAGAGCACAGCACGTCGGTCGCATAGATTACTTTGTGCAGAGCACGGACAAAAACCTAATGGTGCCCGTCGGCGGCGCCATTGTGGCCAGCTCAGATGCTCAGCTCTTACAGCAGCTGGCCAGCAGCTACGCGGGTCGAGCGAGCAGTTCCCAAACACTGGATGTATTCATGACGCTGCTCTCATTGGGTCGCAACGGCTATCAGATGCTGCTGCGCGAGCGTCAGGAAAACTTTGAATATCTCAAACAGCGATTGCAACAATTTGCCGCAGAACACAATGAAATTGTGCCACAATGCAAGAATAATCACATATCACTAGCACTCACTCTAAGTACACTCAATTCGGAACACAACGAGGCAGACAGCCGCATCACCCAACTGGGAGCCATGCTTCATGCACGGGGCGTCTCCGGCGTACGCGTCGTGAACGTTGGCCAGACTAAATCCATTGATGGCCATGAATTCAAACGTGCGTAATTAAAAAAGAAAGAAAAAAAACAGGCAATATTATATTAACTCGTTTTCCATTTTAGATTTTGGATCGCATCGCGAGCTGCTGGGCACGCCGTATTTAACAGTAGCCGCGGCTCTGGGCATACATCGACCGGAAATAGATAAGTTTTTCGTAATATTGAACAAGTGCTGGACCGAGTTTAAGAAAACATTAGCTTAGCTTTCAGAAAAATTTTAGATAAGCTAACAATAGTTATTATGGAAGCGTAAAAAAATAACCAGCTTGGGACTTGGAATGCTTGCATTGTATTATAAATCTTCTCTTCTATAAAGTGCATATAAAAACAATTGTTTGTATGGGTATCTTAAAGAATCTAACTATAAACAATTGATCTAAGCATACGTCTTACATATATTTGGATTATATTTAATGATTGTTTGGCTCATTCTCTTTGTCATTAGCATTGCGCTTCTGCTGGTGGCGATCGCGGCTCTTTCGCCGGAGATGCTGCTGCATTGTTGCCTCGATTTGGGTGAGCGAAGTCTGGTACTCGAGTTTGATGCGTTCGTACTCGCGCTTCATGTGCGCCTCCTTGTCCTCCGCATAGATCTTGTAGTTGTGGGCGGTACGCTTAGCGCTCTGATAGCGTTGCTGGGCTGCGCGCATTGCCTCCTCGTGGGTCTCACGCAGCGTCTGCACCTGGGTGCGCCAATGCTTTTCCACCTGCTCTATGGATTGCTTTTGCTTGTCCCATTCATTCATGACGGCTTTCATGGACCGACGCTCGGACTCTATGCTCACATGCTGCTCTTCTAGTTCACGCAGTAAATCCGAGATGCGCTGATTCTTTGCCTGAAGCTCACTGCGGCACTTGTGCACAATTTGCTTCTGCTTCTCCTCCTGTTCGCCCAGCAGTTGCTGCATTTCCTCACGTTCAGCCAGTATTGTCTGCTTTAGTAGATCAACCTCAGTCTGACGCTGCTGCAGATCGCGACATACCACCTGATACTCGCGCTGCAGGCACAAGCTGCGCTCCTCCGTCTGCTGGACGCGCAGTGTAAAGCGCTTCAGCTCGGCTGCAAACAGCTTGGCCATCTCGTCACGCACACGCTGCTCGATGTGCTTGATCCGCGCCTGCGTAAGCTCTGGAGAAGAGTGTGGCTCGCCGCTACCATCCGCTGAGTAAGTTGTTACCTGCTTGTTGGGACTCTGCTGTTCGCACAGTTTGACTGCCTCCTGCTGCTCGCCCAATTTGACTGTCTCCTGCTGAAATTGGTCCTCATAGAGTTGCACCTTGACCTTGAGCTCATTTAACAACTTCTCCTGCTCCATCATTTGATGCACCTTTTTCTCCAGGTCTGCTCGCAGCGCCTTCGACTGCTCCAACTCACTGCGCAGATCATCCAACTCCTTCGATTGCATGGAGTTCAAATTTTGCAGCTTCAGCATTTGGATTTCAATCTGTAAAGAAATATGCGATTATATACGGCACTTGTTGATGGATTATCTTTACCTGTACCTTTGTAATCTCGGCTAGCTGATCGTTGCACTTAATGCAATGACTGGAGCTGTCCTTGGTCGCTTTATCCAACTCCTCTTGCTTCTCTCGCTCCCATTTCTCGCGCAGCATCTCGAGATCGCGCTCGTGGCGCAGCTTAGCTGTTTCCAAAATTTTGTTTAGTTCTTGCGCCTTAATCTCCGCTAGCTCCACATTCCGTTGAAGCTGGGCGATTTGTTGTCGCTGTTCCTGCAGCTCCTTGATGCTATCCGTTTCGGTCAGCTTTCGCAGCTGATAGTTGAGCGTCTCCTTTTCATTGACAATGCCCGTGTAGAGCGTCTTCAATCGCTCCACTTCGCTCTGTGCATCCTTTAGGCAGATCTTATACCGCTCCAGCTCCAAGCGCAAATTGTCGGCAGTGGGTTGCATGCGCAGCTGACGATTCTCATCCGCCAGCTCGTCATGGTGACGGCTGAGCTGCTCATGCTCCACTTTCAGTTTGTCCAAATCCAGCTTCGCCTGCTTAAGCTGTTTGTCAAGTCTTTCCCGCTCGGCTGTTTGCGAGATCGTTTGCTGGTGCAATGCATCCTTTTCGGCCAGCAACGCATCCATGTCAGCTTTCAGCTTTGACACATTAAGAGAACTGTTGTGGTGATGTTCATCTAGCTGCTCTTGTAATCCTTTAAGCCGAGACTCTAACCGCGCCTTGTCCTCCTTCAGGTTGGCCACCTGTACCAATGTCTTATTCTCCTTCTCACGGAGCGCGTGCAGCTCGTTGGATCGCTCGTCCAGCTGTTTCTCCAAGCGACGCACCTCCTCACGCTTGTTTTTCACACTGGCTAACGCTCGATACAGTTCCTGCTTGATGTGACCCATGCGATCGGTGGGATTTAGGGGCGTGCTACCCATCAGACGCGATGGCAAACGACTCGGCGAATCAGTCTCAGATTGATGCTGCTGTATCAGCGTATCCATCATATCCATTTCCGCTGTGGTGCCATTGAGGCGCTCCGTTAGCTGCGCTATCGTCTGATCCATACTGGCCACCTGTGCACGCAAATCAGTAATGCATTGCTGTTGACGCACATGCTCCGCCTCGTAGCTGGGCTTGGCAGCCAGCTGTTGACAGCGTCGTTGGGCCACATCGAGCGCTGAATTCAACTCATTGATTTTGTCCGCCTTATCTAGCAGCACGGACTCGTGGGTGGACTGCAGCGCATTGTATCGGACATGCATTTGCTCGAGCTCCTGCTTCGTCTTGTCCAACTGGTCACGTAATTGGTTGACTTGCTGTTGCCTTAATTCAATCTGGGCGCGTTGATTCTCCTCCAGCTGCTTAATGCGCATATCAGTGTTTCGATCCTCTCTCCTGTGCTGGTCCCGCTCGACCATATCATATTTCCGCTGGACATCGGCGAGCAGCGTTTGTGCTGTCTCCAGCTTGCCTACCAACTGAGTGTTCTCCGTCTCTAACGCACGCTTCTCACATCGCAGCTTCTCAATATTATTGTCCAGATTCGAGCATTTCTCCTTGCTATCCACGAGCAGCTCATGTGTGTGCTGTTTCTCACAAAGCGCTCGCTCCAGCTCCGCCTGCGTGATAGTCAGACGCTTCTGGAATTCGTCAATTTTTTTATTCGCTTCCGATGCTATCTGCTTGACGTTGTTCAGCTCATGCGTCCTTGACTCCAACATCATCTTTAGCTTATGTACCTCGCTGGCATTTACATAGTCTGCTTGCTGTTGCTGTGGGTGTTGATGATGCTGTTGCTGCTGCGGCGGATGCATTGGAAGCAGAGGCAGCGGCTGCCCGGGTAGCATATCAGAGGGAAAATTACTTGTCGTATCTATTGTACTTTCTGAGTCGTCGTCATCTAAATCATCGAAAGCATTTTCCAATAAATTACCCAGCTGAAAGATGAACATACGCAAAAAAATAAAAGAAAAAAATCAAATTGCAAATTTAAGATAAACTAGGCAACGATTCAAATGTCATTACATACCTCAGCTTCTCGACGTTTTTGATCCTGTAGCGCCTCCTCCTCTTCCTGACGTTCCAAAGTTGAATTTACCTTCAGAGTGTCAGCGCCCTGAAACAAACTAACGCCAGGCGTGTTCATTTTGCGGACGTTCACAATCAATTTAAATTTGAATTTGACCTAATGGCGCAGGCGCTGTTTTCTTCGTTCTTTCTTTCTTTTTTCGTACGCTATCAAGCTAAGTATGCAGCTCAAGACATTTGCTAACTAAAAAAAATGAACTACTTTACTACTGTTGTTTGCAAATGCGACAAAACAAATAATGGCTGCTGTAATGTTCTCACTGATTTCTCTATATTATATTGAGTTTAAAATAATGAGACGCGTTGATATTTTGCTCAAAACAGAATTAGTCATTTCGTTTGATTTGCATTCCACAGCACTGTAGCTGTACTGCCGTGCGTGCTATATGTGGCGGTTGGTCGATTACAAAACATTAAGTCTCCCAGTTATCGATGAGATGAATGATGCCAACATCGACCACCATTATATATGCGTTAAATTCGAAGAGAAAATAGAAAACACATCAATTTGTTTTTGCTTTTTTCAAATTTTTTCAGTTTTATTATTATTATACAGACTGTCCATTCATAAACGCACTTATATTGGGACATTTATCTAATTTCTCGGCATCTATATGGAAAACCTTGGACAAACGTTTCCAACTTTGCGCATCAAAGTAATAGAAGGTGCCACGCTCTTTTGTACCATTTTTTTCGTATTGATTAATGCCAGGAATTCGAGTTATCCAAATTTTCTCCTCAACATGATACCGCCACTCACGACTATGCCTATGTATATAAAAACAAAACAAAACTTTTTAGATAAATGAAAATCGAGATGTAACGAAACTTACAATTCAGCAGCTGCCATCAATTGCATTATATCACCGATATTCGTATAGAACAGGAAAAACAGCAGATCCTCTTGCAGCTTTTTCAGTACCGGCGCTGTGAGCTTATCTCTAATCGCAAAATTGATCAGATATTCGGGTGGCACGCTGTACTCAACGTCTTGTGCTCTGTTATAAAAATGACAAATATTAAGTTCTGTTTGGGTTTCAAATTCAATCCGATTGGGTTGCTCGCTTACCTGCAGGGCTGTTCCACGAAGGGTCCTGCGAATGTTGGATGCAAACTCTCCTGTGAATTAAGATTTAAGCCCAGACCCGTTAGATCAGTGCCCAGCGACAGTGTCACCAAATTGGGATCCGTTTCAGCTGCTCGGATAAACGTTAGCAGACCCACCATGCCAAACTGATTGTTCACCATGCTCGCTGGTATATTTGTGACCTTGCCTGTATTAAAGAATTGCGGAGAACCGAATTTGAATAATAAATAAGATAAATAATAAGAGAGATTCTTCTCATTTTAGGATACTTACCATCTGGCGATGTTTGCACGCCGCTCTTCACAAGTTTATCATTGCTGGAATTATCGTTCATATGCTCGCCGCCTGCTCCACTGCTTGTGGCGCTACCGAGGCCGCCGCCCATCATAACATTGTTGCCGGTAACACTGTTTGCACCACCGCCTCCACCTGTGCCGCCCACTAATCCTACATGCGTCGCGTTCACCACACCGCTCGACCCGCTGCTGTTGCCGCCGCCACCGCCAACGACAGCACCGCCTAGACCGCTTCCAACGGCGCCGTGACCATTTCCACCGACACCCACCGCACCGGAGCTGGCCGAACCGCCGCCGCTGACCACAATTGAATTCATTGCCTTTTCCGTGCCATCCAGATTATTGTCTGTGACACCGCTTCCACTTCCTCCTCCGCTACCACCACCAGAAGCGCTGCCAACGCCACTGCTGTTACCCAACGTGTTCGTTGTGCCATCCGAATTTTGGGTGCCCGGTAACGCAGGAAAGTCCTCGTTCGACATCGTAAACTCCGATTGCTCTGACGTTGGTTGTTTGACCATGCCAACTGAAATTAATTCCAAATACCATCAGTACATTTGTTAGGGTGCATAAACTCATTTAAGAAACAGGTATGACAACCAGTATACAGGGAAACCCTCATTTCACTTTGTTAATTCCAACACCAGTAAGCAATGAGTAAATAAAAACTAAGTTAAGATTCACACAAGGATTCGATAAAACTAAGTTCAACTAGTGAAATTGGTTAAAAGAGAAATGTAGAACGTTTGCATCATCTATAACAATTACAAATAAGAATTAACATATTACGAACATAAAGCTACATTGAAATGAAATACGTAAACAAACAAATTGATATATAACCGCAACCAATTACAATTGTAAACAATTAAATTAACAGAAATTAATTTAAAAAAAAGGTGGATTTTCTTTTTGAACTCACAAGAGGTAAAGAAATTACCGTAGGGTTTGCTGCCCGGCGGCTGGAGGGTATTCGATTGGGGCAGTGTCTGATCGTTCTGGCCGCGCGCATTCGTCAGCGAAGGGAACTCTGTGGGATCGAGCAGTGCTGGCGTTGCTGCGTCCGCCCCGCTGCCGCCTCCGAATACATGAAAGTTATTTAAAGGGCCTCCGCCACCGCCACCGCCTGTGCCATATCCACCACGACCGGATTGCATAAAGTTCCCCATGTTCGACTGTAACGCAAAAATACAACAATAATGTTTATAGACGTGTAATTGATATTATCAGTGTCATCATCGCTATTTACCATGGGCCCGCTGCCCAAACCCTGCATGGCACGACGTTCCACAAACGGCCGTTGGCCAAATAGATTCGCATTGCGATTGCCACTTGATAGCGCGGGACCACCAACCGATAACTGCACATTGCGATTCGGCGATAGCTGAGGCGGCTGTTGCGTTTGTTGGCCGTAATTCGCAGCGCCGGGATAAGAGGTGCCGAAATCTAAATAAAAACAAACAAAATTAATAATGAATATTAAGAAATTCGCTAGCTAAGTTGCCAATTACCGGTTTGGAACATGCCGGACGTGGGGGTTACATGGCCAGACATCGAGCTACCACCAAAGCCGCCCGTTGTGCGGCCCGTTAAAGCCGCGTTTGCTATGCTTCTCGGAGGTTGTTGAAAATTTAAATTCGCCATAATCTGAAAAATCAAAAGAAATAATTTGTATTACTATTAATTTAGTTACATGTACATATATATCTTAAAACAGCGAATCACGAATTTATGCTGCCTGACTACGATAATTACGTTTCATTAACAACTGATAATATGTTATCGATCAAAGAAATCGTAATGTATTTGAATTGCGTATTTATGTTGTCCGCTAATTGCTTTTAATTAGCATTCTCAAATCCGTCATCGATAACAAAGCTAGCCCCAAAAGATGAAAGCATTTGATTTTCATCGCACATCATCGTGATGCAGTCGTGACGTGTTTTGGCGCGCACAAAAATTGATATACATATCAGCCAATTGGACAACATCAACAAATCAAGCAAGGCCGGCTGTTGTTTATCACAAAACTTGCTGCAGCTGGGACAGACAGAGAAAGAGAGTGAGAGAGGGCCATAAAATATAAATATACATACACACATATGTATTCGAGCAAGAGGTCTGTGTCGCTGACTCAGTTAGATTCAAGGAGAGAAAACAGAACCCAAATCCCGCACATTTGATAACACAATTCTGAGTGCAGATAATTATTGTTGCGCGTTGAAAATAACGCAAACATATGCTTATAAATAAATATAAACAAGACAGATGGCGAACTACTCGGTTTCGCTGTCTGGCTTTAGCGTTGACTTTGCTTTTGATGTGTTTTATTATTATTTTTTTGTTCTTTGTTGATTTTTGGGGGCGGGTTTTTATTAATTTGCGGCTTCAATAAATCCAAGGTCGCTTGAAATTTTTACGTAATTTTTGTCTCAAAGGCAGCAGCGATACTCAGTTGTAATCAAGTTGTAACATCTACAAAAATGGAGGCGATAATAGTGAAATTGAATACAGCATAGGTAAACAAAGTGCCGTTCACTTTGCAACACTAATTTAGATTAAATGGCTGCACGAATATCAACAGCTGTAAAAAAGCCAGAAAAATGAATGGACAGAAACAGTACCTAAAATACACACACAAATTGGTATAAATATCACTCAGACAAGACGTAGGATGCTCTGTCTGTGGGCTCTACTTAAAATGGCACACAAAAGAACGCACGAAAGGTAAATGAAAAAGGACGTGAAAAGAACTTGACACAGAGGATCAATATGTGTGTTGGTGTGCTCGTATACATGAGTGTGACTGTGTGTGTATGTGTTTGTGCATACACTAAAAGATGCTACTTGTGTGAGTGTTGCTGATCTGCAATTAGCTCTGCCTGCACTTGTCTGTGCTCAGCTCATTATTTATTTTCTTCTTCCTTTTGTCTTTCGAGCACCTTTTTGTGCGCTCTTAGATGCTTCTCGATTCGCTTGTTTTAAGTTGCCAGATTTTAATTTGCCGATTACTTTACAGCGTCGTTGAGGAGATGCTGATCGTTCAATTATTCGTTCAATCGCTATATGTGTAACTTCATCAGCTGACCAATTTACGATTTGCAACACTGATTTCGTTTACAACAAAATGCAGCGAATTCGACTATGGCCAATTAGCGTTTAGGGCTAGCCTTGAAAAGCAAACTTAAGCAACAAATATGTATACTTATGAACTGTGATTGAAGGCGAATGCTTAAAGTTGTTGGATTTTTACAGTACACTTACCTAAATGAACGATGGATGATAATGCTGCTGCTTCTTCCTCTTCTGCCACTGTTACTGCTAATGTTTTCCGACTACTGCTGTTACCAACAACAACATACACTGAATGGTTTGTTCTCACCGCATTTAACATTCCAAAGCGACTGGGACGGTGTTGTTGTTGTTGCTGACGCTTGCGTCGTCGTTTCGTCAGATGCTGCACCAACTGACGCTCTGATCACTCGATTTAGTTTGTTTTACTGTTACTTATAAATGGCACTCGTCGCACATACACAACGGCACACGGGCAAGCAGGATATACACTCGCAAACACACGGTCACCCACACGAGGATGAAGATGATGCGCAAAGTGTAACCGCAACGTGAGGAGAGAGGTTAGTTGGTATTTTTCCGCGCCGTATCGTCCCTAAATATATTGCACATATATATATGTAAATATATATATGTACGCACGTACACTCACGCTGTGTATTGGTAACTGTGTATTGGTGTACTTTACTTCGTCGTGCCTACCCGAGAGCAGGAGTACCGAAGGTTTTTTTTTTTTTATATGCTTTTCCCCCCTTACCAAGCAGCGCAAAGCGGCGACTACACAATTTTTAACTGCTGTAGTGTCGTCCGTTGCGAAACGTCCATTAATAATTTTTTCCTTCCAATGGCGTTTTGCTTAGTTCAACCTTTTTTTTGTATTAGTTTGCCTTGGTTTATATATATTATGTTGGTTTTATTTGTAAGTAAATAATTGCTTGCTATTGCGCTGTTGCCACTGCTTCTTCTTCCTTTGCTGCTTCCACAGAATGTGTGTGTGTGTGTATGTCTCTGTCTTTGTTTTCTCAGTTCATTGAAATTTCACCCGAACGCGAATTTGGGGTAAATTCGCTTCGCGATTTGCGCACCTTTTACGCCGCGCAGAAATTAACGCACGTTTATTCAAAATAGACAAATGCCTATTTATTGTATATACAATAATATAAACGACTTTTGTGCGCTCGAAAAACGCTTAAAATGTACACAAAATACGTTCCGCAAAAAACTTTTGTGGTTCGTCACATACGAATACAAATACACAAAAGACGGAGATAGATGATGGTTATCGGTGCAGCATTGTTATCGATAGTGGCGTTATAGTAGCAAAAGCAGGGTTGCATATAATGATTTAGGCCTGCTATACACGGCGAGCCCTTCATAAATACGGTATTTAAATAAAATATGATAAAATGCTTATAATGAAAAAACGACAAGTTTGCTAGTGAAAAAATCGCATCTGTTTGATTATTTATATACGCTTTTTATTTTTACAAAGCATATGCATTGATTGAACGAAAAACTTGTCTGCACGTGCCTGAGCCGCATATCTTGTTATTCGTATTTTTGGCACTGTGAATTTATTCGCTTGAAATAAGATTACTTTAAAACATGGGCGACCCGAATTCAGATGATGAGAGTGGTAAGTGCACTATTATATACATATTTATCTGTCACAGCTGTACTTAAATGGCTCTTAAAGGTTCTGGATCCGGTTCCAGTCGAAGTGGAAGCCGTAGCCGTAGCGTCACACCGCAACGCAGTGCACCAGGGTAGGTTTATACTTATTTTATGCTTGTAAGTAGCCTGTCAAAATTATATTATTAATGACATAATACCCTTTTAGTTCGCCAGGCAGCCACAAGTCGGGCAGTGGCAGTGATCGCTCACGCTCCGGGTCCAGAACCTCGCGCTCACGCTCACGCTCTGGCTCAGGCTCGCCGCATAGTCCACGCTCCGGCTCCGCAGGCAGTCGACGCTCGCGCTCGGGTTCGGCTCACAGTCCACGCTCTGGATCTCCACACAGCCAGCACTCAGGCTCACCTGGTAGCAAGCGTTCTCGTTCTCGTTCCCGTTCCCATTCCAATTCACGTTCCCGCAGCGGCACACCCCATAGCAAGCACAGCGGCACGCCCCATAGCAAGCATAGTGGCAACGAGGACTCCCGTTCTAACTCCCCCAATCTGCAAATTGATGATCAGCGTGCCAATTCAAAGAGCAAGAGCCGCAGTCGCAGCGGCAGTCGTACTTCAAGATCTAAATCTAGATCTCGTTCCCGTTCACACTCCCGCAGCAAGTCGGGCACACCTCATTCGGGTCGCACTTCACGTAGCCGAAGTGGCTCCGCTTCTGGATCGGGTAGTGACATTGGCGTGCCCAAGAAGAAGCCGCGTCGTCAAAGCAATTCGGATAACGAAAAACCTGATGGCGACAACACATCGCCCTCAAAAGCGAAGAAGGCACGGCTGATTGACTCAGATAGCGATGAGGACGAGCCGGTAAGTCAATGAGTGTCCTCTCTCTCTCTCTTTATTTCTGAAGTAATCGTATTTATTTATGCTATGACTATTTGCAGCCAAAAACAGCACCTGCCGCATCAGATATTTTTGGTGATGCGGACGACATCAGTGACGACGAGGACACAGCGGTCGCTGCACGCAAATCGCCGGCAGGCAGCTTGGCTCGGTCGCGCAGCCGTAGTAAGAGTAAATCGCGTTCACGCAGTGGCTCAGTAAGCCGATCACGTAGTCGTTCTCGCTCGCGCTCTCGCTCTCACGCCGAGCCGCGTCAGGCCGTGCCCAAGGAAGATGAGCCGGAACCGTTGCCAGAGACGCGCATTGATGTGGAGATACCACGCATATCAGCCGATCTGGGAAAAGAACAACATTTCATTAAATTACCCAATTTCTTATCTGTGGTCACACATCCCTTCGATCCGGAGACGTACGAGGACGAAATCGACGAGGAGGAGACCATGGACGAGGAGGGTCGGCAGCGCATCAAGCTCAAGGTGAGCAACACCATCCGCTGGCGCGAGTTTATGAATAACAAAGGCGAAATGGTGCGTGAATCGAACGCGCGTTTTGTGCGCTGGTCCGATGGCAGCATGAGCCTGCATCTGGGCAACGAGATCTTCGATGCTTATCGTCAGCCGCTGGTGGGCGACCACAATCATTTGTTCATCCGTCAGGGCACGGGCCTGCAGGGTCAGTCTGTGTTCAGGACCAAGCTAACCTTCCGGCCGCATTCAACTGAGTCGTTCACACACAAGAAGATCACCATGTCTCTGGCGGATCGATCGACCAAGACGAGCGGAATTAAGATACTCACGCAGGTGGGCAAAGATCCCACCACTGATCGCTACTCGCAACTGAAGGAAGAGGAGGCCAAACTGCGCTTGGCCATGCGCAATCAACACAAGGCGCAGCCCAAGAAGAAAAAGGCTGGGGCCGGCGAACCACTCATCGGTGGCGGCGGCAACTTGTCCTATCAACACGACGACGGCAGCGACGATGAGAATGCAATCAGTCTAAGCGCCATCAAAAATCGTTACAAAAAGGGCGGCAGCGGCGCCCAGGCGGAGCCAAAGGCCTCAACCATTTACTCCTCAGACGAGGACGAGGGCTCGGACTTTGAGGCGCGACGCAGCAAGAAGGTAAACAAGGCAAAGGCCAGCAAAGCGCTGCGCGACTCCGACAGCGAATCTGACGCCGGCAGTGGCAAAAGCAACGACCGAGCTGCAGGCAACAGTCACAGCGGCAGCGGTAGCGGCAGTGGCAGCGACAACGAAAGCCGTAAGTCAGGCAGCGGCAGTGGCAGCGGTTCTGGATCCGGCAGTGGCAGTGGCAGTGGAAGCGGCAGCGACAATGAATAGTTTATGAATAAATGATTGAATTTGTTCCATATTATATGTAAAAGCATTATGGAATCTTGAAAGTGATGTTAAATATCTGTTTCAAGTAAGTTCTTTAAGGAAAATAAAACGAAATTGTCCAAAAACTGTCTTTTTCTTTATCGACCATTAATAAACATATTTGTTTGTTTTCTTTTCTAAATATATTTTTCGATAAATTATTGCTTAAATATCCTTTGTTTTTGTTTTTTACACAATTAGTCTATGCCGCGTTCAACAGGCGACGTTTTCAACCCAAAATACATAATTTTATATTTGTTACATATATTTCTTTTTTGTTTACTTAGTTATATATTATATATATCTACAACTGCAGTGGATTTGTAATGAATGTTTAAAAGGGATCTCTCTCTCTATATATATAGGTACACGTTCTATACTATATTCTGCATTGGTTGAATCGGTTTTATAAATATTCTTGTATATATGTAAATATAACTCTAAAAAAGTAGTTACAATATCTTTCATTCTGATTTGTAAACAAATATTCGAGTTTTATAAATATCATAAATTATACACTTTGTTTTGCTTTCTTTTCTTCTTTTTGGAAAATTGATTGTGCGACAATTTAATGTTATTATATTATTTTGTTTATGTAAAGTTTTGAACATTATATAAATGCTAAATCAGCTCTGTAAAATTGCATTTTGCTTAGTCAACGAGCACAACAGTTGATATATACTACAGATAGCTATTAATTATACATACACATACATATATAGTATATATATATATCTACCATCTCGATCAGTGTGGCATTACGCAATTCGAAATAAGGCAGTTGTGTTCTCTGGGTTTTACAATGGAAAATGATTTTACATTTATTCATGTATTTGTTTGCATGTCGCATGCTCTATAGGAAAAAAAAACTGCACAATGATCTTAACTGATCTGGTTTTGGCATTAAGTACAATATGTATTACCGAAAAAAAAAAAACCCAACCTTGGACTGAGTCAGAACTGTTTTTAGACTATACATTTGCATTTTTGTTGTGATTTTTCATCTATATAATACTCACAAAAAGGGCTTACACAGTTCTTACATATGTCTACACAGTTCTCGGTTTAGAGTACCGACTTATAGCTAATACGCCTGATCTTTATGTAAATAGTAGCTGGTACATTATGGAGTCCATTGTCAGTTCTCATATTCCACAGGGCTCTTATTCGTCTTCTTGTTGTTGTTCTTGGTGTGTGGAACCTATTTCTGTTGTCAGCAACCACTCAGTCAGTTGGTTCCTCCATTTTCTCCTTTGATTAGTCACCATCGTTGGCTGATAACACGCTCGCGGTTAACAAAGAATTATTTAAATACAAGATTACTGTGTTTCTTTTATTATTATTATATTTTTCTTCTTCTTCGCCTTCGGTTGTTGTTTTGAAGAAAATTGCACAAAATGCCTTTAATAGCCGTTGGTTGTGGGGGTTTTCCATCAGCAGGCCTGCAAAGCGAAGGAAATAAATAAAGAATGTTAATATATGCACATACAGTGAAGACTCAATATAACGAACATATTTGGCAAATAAACAAGCTATAGAGCTGGGCAAGCAGAGTCCTTAATCAGCCTAATGAAAACTTAAGTTCACGCTGTTCACCACCGAGAGATTTTACTGTACATTTAATCATTTGTTGTTGTTGTTGTTGTTGTCCGTAGTTTAAGTGATGTACTAGAGCGTGGCCACAGCTAGAACTGGGGCCGGGCACTTGATATTGTTTAATACTTGAAATAAAAGAGAGCTGCGACACGAACGAACCTGGGCTGGCTGTCAGTGCAGCAGGCGGAGATCTTATCACCAAATGGTTTGGTTGCATGGCATGAACGTATATAGACAACTGCGACTAATACTAATGCCACGAAACTTAATTGAACATTTCCACTAAACTTGGGTGTGGATCTTAAGCACACAAACAAACACACATATAAGCAACAACACCTGATGTTTGTCTCTGGGGTAGAGAGCATCGACCTCTGAAGTTTTGTCTGTCCGTCTTTTGAGACAAGGCAATCCAATTGTTTATTAACTTTAACAACTCAACCCGCTGCTTATCGGACAAAAAATAAAAAACTTTGCAACTTGGAGTCTTCGCTTGTGCCTTACACTTAATTTTGACGGAAAGATTAATGACTAAGACTAAGACTAAACGTTTTCCATAAGGGTTGGAAACATGCATAATTTTTATACATTTTAATCGGAGCTTTTTCCTCCACAGTTTTAATTGATTTTGTTGAACTGAATGAAATATATTTTAACTAAGCCTGAATTAAATTGAATGCTTTGCTGTCATTTGGCTACACCTTGAGTTGACAACAACAACAAAAACTGTAAATGCAACAACAACAACAACGACAACGACAACGAAACCACCGTAACCACCAACCAATGGTTGTCACCTTACGTCTGTGCTAAGTGTTAACGTTTCGAATTGCAATCAGCGTGATTCGCACATTAAATGTAGCCAACACAATAGCAGAAACCCAAATGGATGACTCAATCCATCCAAGTAGATCTCTGCTTGTGCAGCACCCCGCCGTCCCCTTCCCAGTGATTCACTGTAGCAACGACTTACGTGCAGCGAATGTATCGAGTTTGTCTCATAGCCGCCCTTGCTCTGCATTTGAGTTGAGATCGCGTTCAGCCGATTGGCGGACAGCTCCACATCGGCGGATCCAATGTGTCCGGTGTGCACGAAATTCGTAGGATTCCCGATCATGGAGCGATCGATTCGCAGGCGTTGATGGGGTCGGCGAGAGGGAGAGCGTTGCTGTTGGAAACAGCATGAGAACCATTGTAGCCAAATTTCGCCGGTAGATGCCATTTTTTGTGCTGCCTTTTTGGACGGCCGTTGCTCAGTCTTATAAAGGTTGTTGTTGTTGTTGTTATTGTTGCTGTTGTTGCCGTTGGGTTTGACACATCCGCTTCCGGCCAGGTTGAAGTCTTTGCGTTGGCGTGGAACACGCGCTTGCCTGGAAAATAACAATGAGCCAGAATCAGATTAGTTAAACAGTGAAAACTGCCATGAAGATCTGGCTAAGATATAAGTTAGATTGGCTTTCATTCAAAGTAAATTCAAGTTAGAGTTGGTTCGTTAATAGAGCATTCACTGTACTTTAAATATTCCTCTCGATCTGCTCCAATTGTTGCCATCTTTTCACTAGGCCACGCACAATCCGCACAATCCGCACAACACCTTCAAATCGAGACGAAACTGTTGAAATGCAGAACACAATTCCAAATGAGACTGACTGTGCCTCCGAGGTTTGAAATAAAAGCAACAATTAATTGGCACTTTTGTGTAATTAAAATCGAAAGAAAGACAAAGCGTAGACAAAAGAAAAGATTGTGAGCAGTATGGTAAAAAAAGATAGAGAGAGAGAGAAAAAACAACAACGGCAACTTAATAATAATAAAGAAAAGAAACAACAGAAAAGACCTACTCTGGCACTGGCACAGGCAGTGGGCAAGCTGCATTTGCCTTTATCACTCACTCACTTCTGAATATCATTTTGCGGTTTTCTTTGGCTGTTCTTTCACAATTCAGCTGAATCAATAAACATGTATGTATGTGTGTGATTCAGACAGAGTTGCACTTAACAATTTATGCAAAATAAAATATATATTTAATTGAATATCTGTGGCGTTGCAATAATTTAAATGACATCTTTGAAAGCTTTACAATACTAGTTGAATGTTCATTTCAAAATGAACTTTTCATTCCTTTGCCAATTGTCACAATACCGTATAACAGAATACTATATAACAGTTTGTATGAATGACAGACTGTCGAACACTGTCGCCTGGCTGCACGCAATTTCCTGGCCCACAAACTTCTTGGGCTTTCTTTACAAAAAAAAAACCTAACGCGTGTTAGTTGTTATTTTTTTTTCTGTTTCTTATTTGCAGGCGGTGTTTTATGTATCGTTTGCTTCTGCCATTTTCTTGGGCAATTAAAGCTACTCGAGCGTCTTTAATGCGCAGTGAAAACGAAATGAAAGTGGTAGACGGAGACGGTTGACGAGCTGGAGTTGGAGTCAGAGCTGGAGCTAGTGTTGAAGCTGAGTTCGTTTTAATAATGTGTGGGCCATTGCACACATACACATGTACACACAACCGCTATCTTTAAAATCGTAGCGCGTGTCACAACAACAGCACGTAACAATAGTAGTAGGAGAGATAGAGAAAAGAGAGTTAGAAAGGGGGGAAGAGAGACATCTACAGGAACTGAAGCCGCTAAAGCGTTTCAATTTTTGTGTGTCAAAAGGTTATTAAAGTAAGAGATGCTAAAGAGATACAGATAAACGCACACACATACACAATAGAGCACAATTGCATGTGTATTAGTTCATGCTCAGTCGCTTTTGTTTTCCACGTCAGTCGGCGTAATTAATAAGCTGGAAATCGAGTCGCTACTTTTATCGAGCTGAAAACGAAAGCTCAGACACCGCTAATTATCAATAAAGCACACGCACTTATGCACTAAACATGTACGAGAGAGCAAACGATAGACAAGAGAGCTGTTAGGAGAGGAAAACAGCATGCAAATTACTTTGCAATAATATACAATAAACAAATAAAAAATTGCCAATAAGCGTGTAGCTTATACTGGCAAATGTTTATATTTGTATTTTGTATTTTTGTACACGCTGACATCATCAGATCAGTAAAAGCAAGGCGAGGTTATTCGAATTCGAAATATATATGTACATATGTATGTATATAAAAATACAAAAATATTTGACAGTAATTACGTTAAAATACATACACCACAAAAGCCGCTTAAATGTGTGTAAATACCTATTAATAAATATATGTATGTACACATATCTAAAATGGATTTAGTTGAGGTAACGGTTCACTGTTGGAAACTGTTATTTGTAGCCATTTCTAGAACTTAAGCGATTTGACAGAAAAAGTCAACAAACTTTGCGGCTGTTCAGTTAAAAATACTATCCAACTTCAAACAGCTGTGTGGAAAGGGACGTGAAATTAAATATACATATACATACATATGTATGTATGTATGTATCTTTAACAGCATCAATTTAACTGCACAGTGGGGCAACACGATACGAAATTAACCCGCATAAGCTGCCATATTACGCCTGAGTGGGGGAAGCAGTTTTATCGGTTTTTCTCGTTTTTTTTTTTTTGGCTAGACTTAATCGCATTTGGCAATTTGAATGTGGCCCACATAACGCCCGAAGACAATTCACACGCGTCAAAGACATAAACAGCATTAATAAAGACGTTTATTTTGCACAAAGGAAATGAAAAATGGTTGACAGTGACTGCAATCCCAAATTATGTGTACACGATACCAAAATATTACATCATTTCATTTGGTGTGCTTTGGCGTTTGGCAAGCAACAAGAAGTGAAAAGAAAGGAAGGGCATTAAGTATGCACGATACAACCAGTTTTGCGTGCATATAAAAGCGAGTCGCTGGGCCCAAGGTTCAAGAAACTGATTAAAAAATGACAACAATCAGTGCTTAATTCGATAGCTCAAATCAATATTGCTATTGTTTCCTATTTAAAGCCACAAAAGATAAAAGAACGGTATGCAGTTTGGTTTTACAATTTATTTACATAGATAAATACATACACATGTGGGCATTACAGTTTTATCATATATTTGCGTCTGGTTTCACAATTATCACTAGAGAACATTCGCTGCACTCGACAATCATTTCACTTGCCCTCGGCTGCTGCTCTCTTTGTGACTCATCGTCCAGCAGCACGTATTGTCCGCCGCAGCGACAATCGTACGCATAGGCTGAGCTCCACTTTGTTTCTGTTGTTATTGTTGTTGTTGCCGACTCTTTGTCTGTGTCGATTTCATTCTCATTCTCATTCTCCCCCTCCTCGTCGTTGTCTTCAGCCATTTCGACTCGAGTGCTGTGCATGTCGCTTAGCGTTACGCTGGCATAGATGTTGTTGTGTTTTTCAAACTTCGACTGCAATAATTCGGCATCATAGTGTTTACGCTTTATGGGATCTTTAAGCGTATTCCAGGCTTCGTTTATCGCATTGAAATTGTTGTCGCTCTCTCGATTTGGGTCGCTCTCGTTCGTGCTTACAGTTACAGCTACAGTTTGTTGTTGTTGTAATTTATCGGGATGACATTGTAGTATTAATTGCTTATAATTGCGCTTAAGCTCTTCAAATGTTGCCGTTGCGTTCGCATTCAGCAGTTCATAGAAGTTCAAGTTAGACATCTGCAAGATTAAATGAAATACAGCCCGTTTATATACATAAATATATTTAATACTTACATTTAGAATTAAATTATTTAGCTTGTTGTTTCACATGTTTCTAGCGCGTTAATCAGCAGCGCGTCAAATCGCAACGTTTACCACCACTGGCAACGGCATTGAGCTGATCAGCTGTTTGTTCTCTTTTATCGCTAACACTCTGATTGGAATTTTATAAGTCCTATAAAAAGCACTTTGCGTCCACGATATGCATACACACGCATACATATATCAATACATATGCATGCGAGAGTTAGGAGTCATCATTTCCCTTTGTGACCGAAGAGTGACACGAATAAAGAAAAGGAGTGTTTGTTGCTAGGCAATGAACACACATTTAAATTCACTATATTGAAAACATAAAAAAAGTAATTCCATTCCATCTATTTTTGTTTTTGTTCCTATTTTTCTCTTTTTCCTTCTTCCTTCGCATGTTAGCTAAACATAATTCAGCAAATCTCATTAATGCCGTTATGAAGCCAGCGTTCGTCTATTAAGTTGTCACTGGCAACACAAACCCAAACACAAACACAAACACACACACACTCAAACCCACCGAATTTTGTCGCGAAAAAGTAGAACATTCAAATTGTCAAAAAGCAAGAGTCAAGCGACAATTGCACTTGGAGAGGAAACAAGGTTAAGAAACTGGTTCGGCAACAACAAACCAACACAAAACAACCAAAAGACATGTGAGGTGAACGCTGAAAAGAAAAACAAGTAAATTGTCCGACGCATGCATTGACCCAATTTAAAAATTAGCAAAAGGAAAAGGAAAAAGTAAACCACAAGACGGATGAAAACTTGCGCCTCCGAAAATAGGGGGAAAGGCATAACGTCAAAAGATAGTTAAGCGGGCCAGCTCAAGGGAGTGTGTGTGTGTAAGAGAGAAAGGGAAAGAGAGAATGCACAAAGCTATATTAACAATATTTTTTATTTATATAAATTGCATTTAATTAAAAAGAGAAAATTACTACATTATTATATCAAACAACATTGTCGGCATGTTAGCACACATCTAATTTGTATGCCAATGAGCAACCTGCTCATTGCGCCCTCCCCTTCAGGAGCTTATACATTCATAATAAAATAAATACTTGCCTTATAAGGTGTTGACTTTTCCTGTCGACAAGCAAATCGTTGATGTTCTGTTAGTGCTGATTCCGACGTCGCTGCTATGCCGTTGATCCCGTTGGTTTATTGCTTATTTGTTGATTTTGATTTTGAGGGCAAATTGAACAGAATCAGAGCACACACCTACACACGAACACAAGACTCTTTACTTAGATCTTAGTGTGCTTAACACACTTTTTGCACAAGCACACACACACACGCGTTACATTTGCATTAACATTGCCTAGTAGCACGTTTTCGGTAAATATTTATTTATATTTTCGTCTCATTTAATTTTATTGTAAACAAATTGGCACCGCGAGAGCCGAACGATCTGCTTTGGCCGCCGTCTTAAATACACCTAAGAATAAATCTTCAAACGGAGTGACCATACACAAAAAAAGACCAAAACGATACAACAAAATTAATAATCGATAATATATTTTTATCAACAATAGCGATTTCATACCTGTATCAAGTAGCTTTTGTCTCTATGCAACCGCTCAAAGCAACCCTGCCGTATGACGCTTTAGCTGTCAAAGCTGTTTCCGCTTTCTTTCCGTGCGGTTCTTAAACATGACTGGTTTAACGAATAGGGTAAGTGACAGAATTTTGACAAATAAAACTATGTTTGCAGGATGGGGCAATGTTACAAATGTGTGCAAAATACTCATTAAACTGTGTGCAATGTATTCATGTGCATTATTGTGGACTTCAAATGTGATGTAGCGTTGTGTTTTAGTTCATAAAAGTTGTGTTCGTGTACACGTGCCCAATCGCAGCCCAAAAAATGGCAGGCGCGGAAGTGCTACTTAAATGGATAAATGCATGTGAGGATCAAGTGCTTTAAATTTTGTTGTTGGTACCAAATGGATATGTAAAATTAAATTTTTAAGTATATTCTAAATCTGTACACAATTGTTTATGCCCTGTCCCTCAACATAACCTAATTTTTTGTTGTAAATACTAAAAACTAATTTGTTTTTATTGTAGACCGTTGTTATCGATGGACGCGGCCATTTGCTTGGCCGCCTAGCCTCCGTGGTAGCCAAGTACCTGTTGCAAGGCGGCAAGGTGGCTGTTGTGCGTTGCGAGGAGCTGAACCTTTCTGGTCACTTCTACAGAAACAAAATTAAGTTTTTGGCTTATTTGCGCAAACGCTGCAACGTTAACCCAGCGCGTGGTCCTTTCCACTTCCGTGCTCCCTCCAGAATTTTCTACAAGGCTGTACGAGGTGCGTTATGATTATCGAGTCTTTTGACAAGTCTCCCAGTTTGTTGTTGACCGTGATGTGCAAAATTTATTACCTACATTATTTGAACGTAGAGAAAAGCCGTGTAAACAAAACCGAACTGAGTGCAGACAAGTCGAATATATTCTTTAAACTATTTGTAAGCTATAAACCTTTACTAATTATTGTTATTCTTATTGCAGGTACGTTTGTGCAGCATTAGCTGATCAGGTTCAACTCTTACCATGATGATTAATTAATATCTTACCTACATTATTTGAACGAGAAATCGTGTAACCAACCAACAACTGATCCTTACAGTCACTTAAATATCTATATAATACCCATTGAATATTTCACTAATAGACATTCTTTTGGCATTCCAGGCATGATCCCACACAAGACCAAGCGTGGCCAGGCTGCTCTCGCTCGTCTGCGTGTCTTCGATGGTATTCCATCGCCCTACGACAAGCGTCGCCGTGTTGTTGTGCCCATTGCTCTGCGCGTGCTGACCCTGCGTTCCGACCGTAAATACTGCCAGGTTGGACGTCTGTCTCACGAGGTGGGCTGGCATTACCAGGATGTGATCAAGAGTTTGGAGCGCAAGCGCAAATCCAAGCTCCGCATCACCCTCAAGCACAACAGAGAGATGAAGAAGTTGACAGCGAAGGCGCGCGAGAACATTGCCAAGGCTGCTGAACCCTTCAACAAGATTATCAAGTCATATGGCTACGAGTCTTAAGAAGCGCCCACACAACAACAATACGAGCAGCATATTCGTAGCGGTTTTTTTAAAGAGAATAAAAACAACATCTAAGTTTAAAAAAACAGTGCAACTTGTTTGATATTATAACAACAAAATATACGAATAATAGTGGAACTTGTTCATTATATTCCAAACGGCTAGGCTGTGGAGTGAGTGGAAGTGGAAAGCTTTACACAGCTGATTGGAGAAAGCTTTCGCAACAAAATCAGCTGTGCTGAAAAAGTTATCGTTCTAGATAGTTATCGCTATCACCTGCAATAGATCATTTGATTCGCAGTTCGTAATGTCGACTTTTAAGGACAAAGTAATTATTGTGACTGGCGCTAGCTCTGGCATTGGAGCAGCGGCAGCTGTGCATCTAGCCAGCTTGGGTGGCCTGGTCACCATTGTTGGGCGCAATGTGGAAAAACTAAAGGAGACAGCGGATAACATTCTGGCTGCCGGTGGCGCTGCTCCGCTACAGCTGCAGGCGGATATGGACAAGGAGGCGGATGTGGAGCAAATTGTTAAGGCTACGCTAAACAAGTACGGACGTATCGATGTGCTGGTCAACAACGCGGGGATATTAGAAAGGGGCTCCATTGAGAACACTTCTTTGGGTCAGTACGATCGCGTGATGAACACCAACGTGCGTGCTGTTTACCAGCTAACTATGTTGGTTACACCAGAGCTGATTAAGACCAAGGGAAATATTGTGAATGTGTCCAGCGTGAATGGTATACGCTCTTTTCCCGGCGTCTTAGCTTATAATATCTCTAAGGCAGCCCTGGATCAGTTCACACGCTGCGTTGCCCTAGAGCTGGCTCCCAAGGGCGTGCGCGTGAACTCCGTTAACCCTGGCGTGATTATCACGGAAATACACAAGCGTGGTGGCATGGACGAGGCAGCCTATCAGCAATTTCTGGAACATTCGAGGACCACGCATGCCTTGGGTCGGCCCGGTGACGTAAAAGAGGTGGCCGCAGCGATTGCGTTTTTGGCCAGTGATGCTGCCAGTTTTACTACGGGAGTTACCCTGGCTGTGGATGGCGGCCGACACGCTATGTGCCCACGTTAAAAATGTATCTTGAAGCATGTACATATCTTTTGGCATTTATTAAAAATAGAAACAATACTCAGCAAAAACAAGTCAATTAGCGACTTTCATCACGATTTCAATTTCGCACAAGTATGAGCAAAAACAAAAATAGTGGTTTATTGATTTAACTTGTTATCGGCTTGAAATCAATTCGAATTTCACAACTTTGAACTTGAATTTATCTAATTATGCAGTTGAATTCTTGCTACCTTTTGCGTGATCAGCAACACTGGCTCCGCTTATCGAAATAATTCTTATCGGCTTTTTGCCTGTTGACAACATCAATGTCAAATGGCCGAATCATTAGTGGTTGAGCCATTAGTAGAGCCAGTCGCATCACCCAGCGCAGCATAAATATGCCAAACTTCAAAGATAAAGTAATCATTGTGACAGGTGCCAGCTCTGGCATTGGTGCAGCCACTGCCGTCCACTTGGCCAGCCTTGGCGGCCTTTTGGTAATTGTGGGTCGCAATGTGGAGAAACTGAAGGAAACGGCGGATAATATTGTGTCTGTGGGCGGTGCGCCGCCACTGCAGGTGCAAGCGGATATGGACAAAGAGGCGGATGTAGAGCAGATTATGGCAGCCACGTTGAAACAGTACGGCAGACTGGATGTGCTGATCAACAATGCCGGCATCATCGAAATGGCCACCATTGAGACCACATCTCTGGCTCAGTACGATCGCGTGATGAACACCAATGTGCGTGCGGTGTACCAATTGACAATGTTGGCCACACCGGAGCTAATCAAGACGAAGGGCAGCATTGTGAATGTGTCCAGTGTCTGTGGCCTGCGCGCCTTTCCCGGCGTGCTCGCCTACAACATGTCCAAGTCAGCCGTGGATCAGTTCACGCGTTGTGTTGCCTTGGAGCTGGCCCCCAAGGGTGTGCGCGTTAACTCCGTCAATCCTGGCGTGATTATCACGGAGCTGCAGAAACGTGGCGGCCTCGATGATGAGGGGTATGCAAAGTTCCTGGAGCGCTGCAAGGAAACACATGCACTGGGTCGCCCCGGCAATGTGCAGGAGGTAGCTGCTGCAATCGCATTCCTCGCCAGCGACGATGCCAGTTTTACCACAGGCGTTAATCTGGCCGTTGATGGAGGTCGTCATGCTATGTGCCCCCGATAAAAGCTAGAATGAAATTAAGATCATGTGAATAAAATGAAAAGCATTTATAAATCCACAGATGACTATCTAATTTGATTATATGCTACCCCGATTGGAATCGATGCGTCATACTTCCAATTGGGCTAAGTGCTGCGATAAAACTTAGAATTATAATACGAATTCCAATTAGGCAAAAGCTACTACGGATTTCAATTGGATATTCACTTTACTTGAAAACATCTTTATTTGACAGGCACAAAATAAATGCATAAATTCTGAATTTTGGTCAATTGCTTGGATATGTTTAACGCGGGCACATCGCATGGCGACCGCCATCCACAGCCAGACTGAGACCCGTGGTGAAGCTAGCCAAATCGCTGGCCAAAAACGCAATGGCATTGGCCACCTCCTCCGTCGTGCCGGGTCGGCCCAATGCATGCGTGGTTTTAGAGTGCTCCAGGAACTTCTGGTACGTCGCCTCATCCATGCCGCCGCGCTTGTGGAGATTTGTGACCGTCACGCCGGGATTCACACAGTTGGCACGTACTCCTTTGGCAGCCAGCTCCAGGGCTACGCAGCGAGTCAACTGATCAACGCCCATTTTGGATATATTATAAGCGAGCACGCCGGGAAAGGAACGAATCCCGTTCACACTGGATACATTTACAATGTTGCCCTTGGTCTTGATCAGCTCTGGCGTGGCGAGCATTGTCAGTTGGTAGATAGCACGCAGATTAGTGTTCATCACACGATCGTATTGCTCCAGGCTAGTGTTCTCAATGGTTCCCGACTCCAGAATGCCCGCATTGTTGACTAGTACATCTAGCTTTCCATATTTCTGGAGCGTTTGCTGCCACACACGATCCGTATCCGCTTCCTTGCTAATGTCTCCAACAACAAGCGTTGGTGCGGCGCTACCAACTGCAGTGCACTGCTCCGCCACCTGCTTCAGATTCTCTGCATTGCGTCCATTGAGAGCTAAGCAAGCGCCGTATTTGGCAAATTTGACTGCTGTGGCAGCGCCTATGCCGGAACTGGCCCCTGTGATGAGTATAACTTTGCCGGCGAAATTCATGACGTGAAGTGTGAGCTGTTGATTAGATTATGTAAGCGCTTGATTGGCTTCAAATGCGCAGCTTTTATTTTCTTTTCAATTGTTTTGTTTTCGTTTGATAAGAGCGAGAGAGAAGGACGGTTCAAGATCGCAGATCAGCTGTTAGCAGCGTTGCCACATATAATATACTATATCAAACATGTAGTTGCCAGAAAAGCTAGTGGCAGCGTTGCCAGGTGGTTTATGGCTTTGCCCAGTTTGAAAATGTAAATAAAAGTTCTTTTCACAATTCCTCGTACATATGTATTTTGTATTTATTGAATTATGCAACTTGTTCATCACCTTTACATGCACATGCCGCTGCACATATTATTAATGTGCCAGCACGTCGTTAATACTATTTATTATGTGTATTTTTTTACAGCGCATTGATATTCCTTTTCTTATTTTAAATCTCAAACAACAAAATGGATTTGCGTTTTTTTTTTCTCTCAAGGGTTTTCAATTTGTTTTAAAGCGCGTGTGTTAATGAATGCTACAATTTTAGAAAAATATATAGTATATGTATACCGTTATATATGTTGGTATAGTAGCATAATATTCGATTACATGGACTGGGTACAAATGTTTGTATACAATTCTTTTGTTTATTTGTGTGTTAACAACTTTGTAAGGTTATTTGTTCTCTTCTGTCTCTGAGCTTCTTACATCTTAATAAATGTCATAAATGGAAGTAAAATTCATTTATAGTTCTTAGAGGCGGTGTTGTCTCTACAAAGCGTGCTACAATATAAGATGCTCGAAATTTATGTGTGGACCGCGTGTGTGGATAGAGGTGGACAGGGATATGGGAAAGAGGGCTTAGAGGATCCTTTAAAGCACACGTGGTCCTTTTAAATTTGACTATTGCTTTTCTAAGGCAAACACTCTCAGTGCAAAGCAAATGAAAATTCATATAAAGCTGTAATTGAAACAAAAAATTAGCTTTTTCTTTAATGCATAAATAGTTTTCTTTTTCTTTCTTTTTTTGTAATGATTTGTTATGGGTTTTTCTATGCTTTTTGTTTTAGTACTATTATGTAATACAGAATTTCAAGCTTAATACAATTATTACAAATTTTTTAATTTAAATTAAACTAACATTAAACTTAAACAATTAATAAAGGCACGCCTCGAGCGTACGCTGTTTTCATCTCTATTTTAGTTGTTGCCAAGTTTCTTTCTAATTTTCATCATTGAATAAAACACAACAAACAATTCAAAGTATGTATGTGTGTGTCTGTTTGTGTATGGGGAAAAGGATCGGCTGATATTTAGCATGAAAATCAACTCGAATTTTCAGCAAATAACATATTAATATCATGAAACTTAAGCAAAAGGCAGATTCGAAAGAAATTAGTAACATTTTCAGGAGAAGGGAGCGAACACCCAGTACTGAGGCGAGTGTGTGGATTTCAACTTGTGTGTGGAACTCATTTGCAGCTCGGCGCACTGTTACTGCTACTCTTGTTGTTGCTGGTGTTGTGTGTGTAAACTAAAAATCTAGAAGTAGTACAATATACACATATATGGATAGTTAGACATAGTGTTTGGGACGAGTCCTCCAGTTCAAAATAGACGACAGCTTAATAATTGAGATTTAATATGAAGTTCTCAATCAATTCACGAGAGCACACAACAAAAATTACAAAATGTAATGAGATAGTACGCGAATGGGTGAATGAACATGCGACAAACATGCGTTCCACATGCCGTAGTATGTGAGTGTTTCTATGTGTGTATGGGTGTGTGTGAGAGAGAGAGAATATGTATGTGTGCGCGTTAACAGCGTAAAATATATGTAGAAAATACATTCAGGCCGCAAAATAATCCACTCGGGTGAAGTTTAACTACTACCACCTTGTCCCTTATCATAGATAAGCTCCTCGCATATTTTTAGCAGATCCGCATTCTCCCTTGATTTTTGCTGCAGCTGCTCTGCCGTTGAAATGCGCGACACTTCCTCCTTTTTGAGTAAAGCTTTCAACTTTTTCATTTCATCCGCGTGCTCTTTTGTAAGAAGGGCCAGCTTTTTGTTGGCACTTTATAAAGAATTAAGGGAGAGAGAAAAAAGCGTTAGTTTTTCGAGTATCTAATTTCAGAACCTAAGAATCCACATACATTTCCATTTGCTGCATGGCATGGCTTTTCATTTGCTCATAACGTTGCTCCTGCTGTCGCAATTTATCCAGTGATTTCTTCTTCTCCTCCAGCAGGTTCTCCTCGATCTGCTTCAGGTGTGCGGTCATCTCCTTGCTCTTTTCGTACTTGCTATAATTATAAATTGATAGTAATAAGTATAAATTTATATAAAGAGCTCTTATTATTATTTTTACTTACACATGGAGATCTGAGAATGTCGTTTCCAGCGACGTTAGGTGATGATAGTTGGCATCACGATCTGCCTGCACTTCCTGCATTTGCCTTTCGTGGTTTTGCACCAGCTGCTCCTTTTCATGTATAAGTTCTGCGATTGCTTTCTCGTAGGCCTCAATGACGCCGCTGTATGTGTGTGGATTGTAAGTTTAGTGATTCTGTTTTAAGGCCAATGTAGTTCAGATATAACTCACTTGAGTTTTGCATTTATTTTATCCTTTTCTGTAATCCGTTTGACCAGCGCCTCTTCGCGCTGTTCGGCCTCTTTGAGTTTCTTTTCAATGTCCTCGGAGCGGGTGCTAAAAGAACATAGTTCATATTAGTTAAACTTAATTGTCGTATATTGGGGATTATAACTACTTACACTTCGTTTTTGATTTTCTTCTCCAGATCATCCATATTGTGGTATTTGTGTGTTTTTTCCTCCGAGTTCAGACTGAGAAAAAAAAAAAATAAAGTTTATTAAAAATGCATTCAACATGCTTAAATTGTTGATTTACCCACCTTGAATTATCGAAGGTTTTGTTGCAGTCGTTATCGATAACGTCCACACTCATTTTAACATGTTTCTGTAAGTAAAAAATTCGATTTAAAGTATTAATATTAGCAATTTATAAACAATTGGAATACACAACTCACTTTTGTTCTATCCACTGGCGGCTTGAAATCCCCTTGAGCTCCAGTGGCTCCTTTGGCACTTGATTCGCTTGCAAATGAGTGATTGCTGCCGCTTGTTTCGTGCTCCTCCAAGGTGGGACTCAATGCCCGTGCTATATTGTTGTTGTTGCTGCTGAGTATGTTGAGCAACGCTTGCTCTTGTTGCGGAAACTGATTCACTGGTACCGGAGCACCCAGAAGTGGATCAAATTTCAAAAGCAAAGAGCTCCGATCGACGGGCGCATTGTTGCTGCCTTTTGTGTACAGATAATCGAAATCAGATGAATTGAGTATAACTTTGGATGTGGAACGTGTGTGTAGATCGTGTGTGGAAGTTATGAGTGCATGCGCGTGCATTTTGTTGTTGTTCAATGAAAAAGATAATAGATAAATACAAAAATTAGATCACAAATGGAAATAGTACATAAATAGAACACATTATATTATATCAGATTTGAGGATCACTCGTTATAAATATATTCATGTATAGCTATAAGTGGCTATAAGTCGCATAGATAAAGCAAAAAGAAATAAAGGCACATGACAATGATTGGAAAGTTGCTGAGACATAGGAGAATTATTAATGTTCTACGGTACAACCATTTCTAAATGAATCAGTTTACCACAAATATTTTGGAATATTTGAAGATAAGATAAGGAGAAAGATTCCTGAATTAAAAAAAAAAAAATTATATGTATATTCCCGATGACATATTTTTGTTATTTATTTGTTTTACATAACGAGTCTGTGTGTCAATGTTCCCCAATATTTGCGTATTGTGCAGCGCATAATGCCCAACAAGCATCTGAAATCTGTTGTCTCTTGTTCTTTGTGCTTCACCTTTGCAAACAAAAGCGGAAGGGAAATGACGACAACGAATGCGACAATATTTAAATAAGATGCAGAATGACTCAAAGTGTGCCCTGCCCTTTAGGGTGGTTGTCCCTCTCCCACCCGTGGCCCTAATGTGAGGTGTGTCGCATTAAATCGGCCAACATGCGCCGCAAAATAAATAAATGTCAATTGGAAGCAGCTTTAAAAATAGTAAGAAGCGAAACCCGGGCAGGCCTAGATAAACACAGATACATCAATAGCGAATAGAGAATGCGGGTCACTCAACTTCCAAAGGGTGCAAAGCAAAACAAAACAACTAGAATATAACCATAATTTCTGCCAAATACATTTCGCGAACAAAACAAAAACCGAAGCCGCAATTACGGCCTGTGAGTCATTTTCTGCAAGCGTAGTATGAAGGCCCTAGGGAAGTGGGTTGAATTTTGTTCTTCTTGTTTTTATACGGCGAACCAATTGACAAACTGATGCATTGACAAGACACAAAGCAAGAAGAGAGCAAGCGTAAAAGAGAGAGCGAGAGAGTGCCCAGAGAGCTAGCGCATGAGATAGCACTCGCGCGAAATCTTGTTACAATGCGCTGCATTTTTAATAGCGTGTGTCCGTCCATTTCATTACATATTTTGCATTTGCAAGATTTTTTACAGTTATTAAAATACTCAATGTTAATCGTAACCACGCAGCGCCCACACACGCACGTACAACCACACACAATGCCAAGCACTTACACACGCACACTCATACACACACAGTGTAATTTTTACGCTCTCGCTCTCAGTGGAAAAAAATACAACTTTTTACTTAAGTCTACGTCTTCAGCTTGTGGCTTTATTTATGCTTTTTTCCTTTTTGTTTCTTTCGCATTTTGTCATTGACACTTTTCTGTAACTGTGCGAGTTATTGTTGTTTTTATTGAAGTGTGGCCAGCTGCTTAGCGTATGGTTAAATTTTCACAAATTTCACTGAGAAAACGTATCGCAAACATATTCCAAACACGGCCAATACAATAAATATTAGTTTTATCTTAAAAATTACTAATTACATTTACTATTTAGCGATTATTCCACAAAAAAGAAAGAGGCGTAGACGTTGTTTTTTTTTTGTTCAACGACTGTGCGACGCGGGAAGAGGCTGTGGCGACAACGTCAAATGTTGAAAACTAACTGAAATGGAATGCTAATATGCTTACTTTTCTCCGATGCCAATAAGAAAACCAGCGCACGCAGGCACACACACACGCACACATTGACACAAACTGAGTCAGAGAGAGACCAAGGAGAGCCGCTAGTCAAGTTGGATTCTGACTGGAGTGTGTGACAGTGACGCGTATGCAATGAGCAAGTGCGATGCGCCAGCGTCGAGAGAGAGAGAGAGAGGAGAGCTCGCGCCATGCCATATGATGAGAGTAAAATAATGTGAGTGTGTGCAAGTTCATATGTATGTGTTGTGTACACGTTGTAGGTTCTGGGGCTGCCTTGCTGACTGGCGTAGTAAAAGTGCATGGGCAAGTTCTATACAAGATTCTCATGCTTTGTATGTGTTTGTTTGTGGGAGAGTGAGACGGACAATGGACGGGTGCAATGCGTTATGAAGAATCTATAACTATTTACAAATATGCACCGGCAAAATAAATTGCTTCTTTTGGATATTTATACTTTAAACATTCACTTCAGTTCAGTGTTAGCTGGGGTTTACTGTATGTCTCACTCCCTTTTACAACTTCAGTTGTTGCTTTGAATGATGTGAGATACATTCTATCGATATGCACTTCTTGTTTTTATAGAGCAGAGCTGCATTTGCCTAGTCAGCGATAACGATAACTGCGCACAATTCGAAAATAAGTTCATCAGTGCTCAATTAATTAATTGTATACCTCGATATAGACTAACAAAACTCATTAGATGACATTATTTTGCTTGTATGAGCAATTTTCTTATTAGGCAACGCCTTTCATTAATTACCCAAAAATATAAATGCGCTCATCGGGGGCACACACTAGCAGACGACAGTCCATCAATTGGCAGCGTGACGTCACAGTGGAGACAAAATGAGTTTATTTTGTTGCGGCGATTACGGCATACTGATAAGGGTTCGACTGCGCAGAGAGCGCGAGAGTTTCAACAAGGAGTTGCCAGATTGGGAGCGTGAGGGCGCAAGACAAAATTGTGAACACTATTTGAGTCCTAAAGTATTAGTGTGTGTGTGAGAGTGCGTGGATGACCGAAGGGGCAATGCGGCATTTCGAAACACAGCGGCTGCATTAAAATGCAGGAAAAACAACAAAACCATGCAGACAGCTGTGGTGCAGTCAAAAATTATGCGCTTAATTGACGGCACATTGTTGTTGTAGCTTCCCTTCCTGTTTGCATGCAGTTATGTTATGGAACTGAAGTTCAGGTTCATTGCCTTGCATGTTGTGATTTATTTTTATAGCTAGACACTGCTGCCTGGGCATGCGGGCAGCGGTACATGCAAATGGAGAAACCTCGGCCCACGGCATTTCAAGTTCAAATGCCAAAGCCGAGGTGGCAGCCCCATCTCCCACGCCTTAGCAGCTGATGAGCTAAGGTCACGAACATAACAGTAGTGTATTACCTCGAAGAATGTTGGCGTGAGGGAGTGGGGAGCAGAATTATTCTATGAGTATTGTATTTAGAGATGAGCGCGTGATGTGACAGCAACACGATTCGGCAGGATTACTTTTACTCATTCATATATGTAAATATTAATTCATGTCGAATATTATTATTAGTAAGATAGACACGCGCTTATCTCTAATGAGTAAGAGGGAATGTTACTACTCCAGATGCAATGTTAATATTATAGAAAGGGGCGTTACTTACTATTATTATTGCTGGCGCCATCTTGGAAGTCTGCATCATAGAATTGTTCCTGTTCGGGTACGCTGGCTGGGATGGATGCTTTCCTATTGGCCTTGGCGAAGGTGTTGATGCATTGTGGCTGCTTGAAGAGTTCATCCGAAATAGGAGACATGGCACCAAAGTGCTCTACATACACATCCTCTTTTTCGTCCCCGGCACTGAGCTGCTCTTTCATAGACAGCATCTGCTCGTCGAGCACAACCGTTGCATTGGCTGGCATATCCTTGTGTATGGACGGACGCTTGAGCTGGGCAAGCAGCGGCGGGGATGAACGATGTTCTCGTTCCAATTGCTTTTGCCGCTGGGCATGCTGTTGTGCGGGCAATGGCGGCGACGCCGGTGCCGACGGCAGTGCCACAGCTTCGGCCTCGGCCAGCTGGGCGCCCAAATCACCGCATTTCGTAGACTGTTCTGAATTGGCATTCACACGCAGCGACACATCTACATCCATGGGCTCAAATTCGTCAGACATTATGTTCTCCTCGGTGGCCTCCATTGCAGGCGAAGCGTCCTGCTCCAGGTTAAAGGTTTTTCGCATGCTCGGCTGTTCCATCTGCTGCATGTTGTTTTGCATGGAGAAGGTGCGTCGCTGTTCGGCCGGTGCTGCTTGCAGTGGCATGCCATAAGTCGCATTTAATTGATTGTCCTCTTCGTTGGCATGGGATGCATCGGAGTTGCTGTGTCGATTAAGTTTCTCCTGGTGCTGGACTGGCTGATTTGGGACCACCGAGAATGTGCGTCGCTGCCCCTCCAAGCTTGCATCAAGCGGTACGCCAAATGTACGACGCGAAGAAGGTTCACCATCTGCTTCAAACGACTCCACATTGGCACTGTCGAAGGTGCCATTAAGTGGTGAGCCTCCACCCAAAGGAATAGTAGTGTTCAGCTGCTGATTCTTCTGCGGCTTCTCTGGACTGGGCTTCGTTACCGTCAATTGTATGGGTAACGGCGATTTGGCTATGACACCGGCTAGGCACTCCTTCTGTTCAACGACTGGCTCCAGATAGGGCATCTCCTCCCGCTCGGCCGGTGCACGCGGTGAGAGTGGAAAGTGTGTTGGCGACTCTTCGGGTGACTTGACTGGGAAGGTGGGTGATACAGGCGCTGAGCAAGGTCCTTGTGACGAGTCGCTTATATTTAGCTCAAGCGCTGGATATAACTTTGGTTTGGGCACAACAGTAGCAATGGGTATGGCCATGGACGATTGCAAACTTTTCTCCTTTCTGGGAGAGCTGCTATCCTTAGTAGCTGCATCATTTTCTGACTGCTCTAGTTCCTCTAGAGGCTGGGCGTATCCCTGCAAAGCCATCAGCTCCTCCAACTCTTTTGCTGTCTTAGCGCGATGTGTGGGTATGGGTGGCGATAAGGGTAGCGATTCCACTGGTGGCACTTGCATAGAAGAAGATGTGGCAACCGGAGCGGATTCCGATATGGACTCCTCCACTAATTGGTCATCCACTTGGGGCATTGCAGAAGAAACTGGTGAGACAGCTGTTGGCACTGCTTGCAGTGTGGCCAATGGAGGCGAAGGAGAAACTGGAGCTGCTTGTTCGATTAATTCCCCCAGCTGTTGATCATTATGTGTAGGTTTATCCTCAATTTCAGCTACGGATTGAGTGTCAGGAACTGAAACTGTTTGCACAGGCTCCTCAGTATTATTCGATATGTGTTCACTAGACAAGTGTGGGGAAATTGAAATGGGATCGGGTTGTGACACAGCCTGTTCCAACTTCGTCTTCTGCTCTTGCTTCGACAGCTGCAGATCGTCCACCTTATGCTGCTCTTGGCATTCCTCCCTCTTGTGGTGATCCTCTGATTGTGCCATTTGCTGTAGTTGATGATTTTGGGTGTGCTGTATTACGCCTCCTAGGAACTGCTGCTGAAGCAGCTCATGATCCTCTGGTGCCAGCACATCCTTCAGCATTTCCATTGTTTCATTTATATCATCCACGTCCATGGGCTCGCAGCTATCGTTATGAGCCGTACTCGCCTCGCTAAGCGTATTGTCTAGCGTTGTAGCCGTCGCATTGGACTGCTGCTCCAACACTTCATTTAAGGCGCTCGAGTATGCTTCCAACTCAGACTGATCCGCAGAGAGCTTGACGCTGTTCAGCGAGAGACACTCGGCATAGACATCCGAATCGGAATTGTAATCGTGATCGCTCAACTTTACCGTCGTAGAGCTGAGCGTGGAAGCACTTACATCCGCCTTCAGTTCGGCTGTGGGAGCAAAGAGTATAAATTGTAATAGGAAGCATACTTTTTGTTTAGCTAACCCACTCACCTTCCATATCGGCGCTGAGTGGAGCCAGTTCAGGAATTTGAGTCTCGTCGAACTCGGGCAGACCTGTTAACTTAAGCAAGGGCTGTTCCAAATCCTTGTTTGGCATATCCGGCTGTGGTGTGGAACGCATTGCCGCGACTAGTGCCTTCTGCTGTTCCAAGCTGTGCCTTGTCGTTGACGGCTTCATAGCCAGCGGACTCAGCTGTAGTGCATACAACGAAAATCATAAAATTAGTAAATAATTGAAGTTTTAAATTAAAAAAATTAATAATATATTCAACATTTTTCGCATCGCGTGTGGAATGAATCTGTGAGAGACTTTTGCGAAGCTGAAGAAAAATTATGAACAAAAATAAATAAATTAACAGGGAGAGCAGACGTAGTCCAAACAATTGGCAACCAAAACGTAAACAAGCTGAAAACTGAGTAAAAATAACAACAAAGAAGATTATCATCATTATGATGTCGCTGGCGATATTCATGGGGGACAGCAGAAGCAGCTGCCCCCTAGAGCCGTTGACATGTCCCACATTTGGTAGCTTAGCTGGTGACCAAAATAGGACACGATCCGGGTCGAATCTAGGTAAATGGCAAAGGGTGCAACCAAGCTAACCAACGGGAAAGCCCACATGTACGAGTGCGAGTTCCTATATAATATATACCCGACTAGTATGGCGTATTTATTTAATGTTCTGTTAATTTCAAGGTGTATGAACCTATTTAAATATATTTGAAGCTCACGTTCCACAACATCCACAACAAATTGGTGCTTACGTTACTTTCTAAGGCATGCATACTATTGACATACATTAAAAAAAATGATATAAGAAACCCATATAATGCTACGCATAGCTGACCAAGTTAGGGGCAGTGACACACCTACTTCCACACACGCACCCAGATATACACACACACACACACAAATATATATGCCCGGCCCGACAAGCAAATGTCATTAATTTTAAAAGCAGCCAGAATAATGTTTTGGCGCTTGCTTTTGGACACTGTAGGGGTGGTCGGAGGTGTGCAGCAGCTGGGGTAAGTGGGTCGCATGGCGGCATCTGCTCGCTCGTTTGCCGCAATGCGAAAACAAAATAAAATTAATAGAAATTAAATCTGTGGCGTGTGGCGATGTCTGCCTCCAATTGCAGGCGGCGCGATGTCCGCTGTTGGAAGGCCTTGTGGGTCGTCAAATGCAAGCGCAATTTAATTAGAGCAATTGCAAGCGACAAGGTTAAAGTCAGATCGGACGCCAGAAGGGAGCAGGAGGCAGCTAGTCAGGTGACTTGTAACTGGGGTGCGCCTGGGCATTGGTGTTAGGCCTGCCCGACAAATTCGCGAATAATACAAATGGCAATTGCAATTTGTACAAGTGGCGCACACAAACAAAAATGAATAGAATCCACAAAGAATGTACGTATATGAATTGCATTTAGCATTACAATGCACAGTTATATTATAAGCTGATTTCATTCACATTCATTCTAATCCATTTTCTATTTCTTGAGTGACCCAATCGTTGCCCTATAGCATAGATCAAGCCATTTTATCCACACACAATCCACACATACCTCTAGGCTCATTGCCTGCAAATGTTCCATTTCACGTGCGCTCACTTGATCCAAATTGAGATTAATCTCGTTGAGCAGCTGTTTGATGGTTTCTCTGGTATTGGTTGGCTTGTCAGTTGAGTCTGAGCATGACACAGGCGTCGCCTCCACATGCTCGATCAACTCATTGTGCTGCTGCTCTAGGGTATCCAGCTCCTGGGCCGCCGAATCAAATAGATTCTCCAGATCCGTGTCAATGGAGCAGCGATTCATGGCTAAGGTAATTAGCGATGTAGGACTGGGTGAAGTGTGCCTTGAACTGATCTCAGCTGCTGGGGCACTCGAACTGCAGCTGGGATCGGTCTTCCTATCTACACTGTTTGCGTCGGCCTCGGCCACTGAATTTGACTCGGTCACAGCAATGCTGTTAGGTCGTTTAATGAGATTCGATAGGAAATCCATTTGCGTGAAAATGTTTTCCTTACGCGTACGTTTTCTCTCCACGCACGATTTGCTCGGCACGAACTACGGTTCACTGCGCGTGCCACAGACAGTAAACAATCAACGTTTCCTCTTAATATATATACACAAATTTTGATTTTTTGTATATTTGTATATAATATCAGTATCTTAGAATTCTACTACAGCCGCCTACTATATGAACGAATATTTGATTTTTCTGCACTCATCATTAAATAATAGATCCGATTTGGATGCGTCGTCCGCTCTCGTTTGTCTTGTCTTTCACGTTTCGTGTCGTTGTTTGAAATCAATTTAAAAATATTTTTTCGTTTCAATTCGCCTTGCGACGGCGTCGTGTGTGTGTATGTGTGAGAGTGAGATAGAGAAAGAGAGCCGTATCGCTGCTTATTCGAATGACATCCACAAAACGATCGCAACGTTTACACTCTGCGCAACCCCCAAAGGTATTCGGTCTCTCTCTCTCTCCCTAAAAATCAGTTAATCTCTACTAATCAAGGTTTATTTTTGAATCTTAGCTGATCTTATAACATGTATGATAAGTGATCTATGTTGCGTAAAGTCCTCAAATGAGTTTTACTGTTTGATATCAACTGCATGAGCTAAAAACACATATTCAAATCGTATAATATTTAATTAAATGTAAACTAATACATCGATTAGCTATAAAGATCTATTGATTAAATTAAATGATCTGACGATCAGATTTAATAGCATTTTTAGTTTTCCCGTTCACTCGCGCTTTTTTAATACAATGAAGATCACTCACTGATCATTACTATTTGCTTAAGCTTTAATGTTCAATGAATATCAGTGATCGTTAGCTTTGGCTTATTTCTGTTGATTATAGAGTATTTGGAGCAGCATTTATGATCACTAACTCATGTTTTCACTCACTGATTGCAATTAGAGCTCACTTAATAAGTTAATCGCGTAATCTCCTTCGATCATCGTGTGGGTGCATTGCAGATGCAATTCAATTAGTTAATTGAAGCTTGAGTCAATTTATTGATCGTGCCACAGTCGAGTGAGGCAGCACAATGCGACCGTCTTTGAAGCGCAACCGACGCCAACTAACCCATAAAATGCAAAACGAACAAATGCAACCACAAACAAGCCGAGCGGAGGAGAGAAGAGCAAGAGCGCAGAGCACTTGGCGAGAGGCGAGAGCAGAGGGCACAATAATAGGGCAATGCTGCTTGGGCTAATGAAAGAAAGCCACGTTTGTTGGGCCCCAGCTGGGACAAGCACCCTGTATGAGCGCCATGTGGATGCCAAGTGACAGCCGTAAGAGACATGCAATCCCGCAGCGTCCATTGTTGCGCATCGTGCACTTGAGGAAGTGCTCCACATAACCAGCACCTGAGCCCCCTTCACGTAGCCGCGTCGAATAGCTGCTGATTTTGCATATTTTGAGAGAAACCAAATATCACACAATGAGCCATGACGAGCCAGAGGAGAAGCTGCTGGCAATGCGTGACAGGTGACACGACATGATATGGCCACAGGTACTATGCCCAGTTAGCAGTTCCCATTTCACAGTTGCAGTTGCAGTTCCAGTTGCAGTCGAAGTCGCAGCTGTAGTGCATCTAAGTGCAACATTAGACAGCAACACAGCCAAGCTACAAACTATAAACTATAAACAACCGACAGTGGCAATGGACAATGTGGTAGCGACTGCAGTATACCCTGTAAGTAGCTAAAACAAAAAGCCAATAAAATTATATCATAAATAAGTAATGATTCATTAAATTAATTCTTAAGAGAAACCTCGAATATTACGACCTCTTTGAGTCGATAATTCTCTTAATTAAAGTGCAAGATAGAAAATTATTTGAGCTACAGATCTTACCGTCTGTGTAATATCCAAATGTATTTAGTCTATAATATTAAATTTAATATTTAATTTGAAATTTAATAGAGCCAATGCAGTAGGAATTTAGTATTTCTGCTCAAGTAAAGGGTATCAAAACAAAACAAAATGCAATAGGCAAACAAGTCAACGAGACGCCAAAAGGCATATAGAAGAAGAGCAAACAGACCAGGGCAGGGTGAAGGCAATCTGAACCTAGCCTATAAATAGACGAAAACAAATGCAGACAGCAGCATTTCATGTGGGGGAGGCGACAATAATCATCTTTAGCGAGTTGTCAATGAACTCGGCTATGCCCGGGAAGTTACCCCAAAAAGATGCATCTAAAATGTGGAATGGAAACCAAATCCAAATGTTATAAAACGCCGACTGATTCCAGGAAACAATCATAGAGCATATGCTGCGACTAGGCTGCGTTTACACAGACTCTGACGTGGACAAGAAATATTTCAATACATAATATACATATTGTATATACATATATAGAAATATTCTAATTTTTGTTGTTTCTTTTTGGCACATCTGGACGTTGTCCGGCATAAACAATTGAGCATGTCAAGTGCAGATGGCAAATTACCGTTTTAACGGTCACAATTAATGGGTGTATGTAAGCCATATATGTAGGTATAATGAATATATGTATGTATATATTTTTGGAATTTGCGCACTTTGTCTACCGCATCCAGCGTTGCGGGCTCCTTGGACTTCAAGTGTTTGCCCGACTTGTTGCCCATTTGGGAACGGGGTATATATATATATTACGAGTTACTCCACGTCCGATCGCCACGACTTGTAGAACGCACTGAACGTCAACATCGGACAGCAGCGCCAATAGCGACAGCAAGCCATAATAATAAGTAAAAGTGATCTAGCCGAGAGCTGATAGACTGACATATACCCTAGTAAAAACCTGCCACAAAAGTATGGTCTCTTGTAATCACAGAAATTTAAGAAATAGCCAGTAAGCATAACCCGTACTTCGAATTTCGATCTAATTACATATTCTATCAACATATTCGAATTTGACACTCTATAACTAAGAAATTTATAGACTTAGCCTGTTACATATATTTCCATAAGTGATACAATCCATTTTTGTTAAATCATCAGGGGCATATTCACATATTTGAGATTAGAAATATATGTATTATAGATTTCTGATAAGCCTGCTAAATTTAAGCCGAAATTCCCTTTCAGTTGAATTGCTCACAAGGGTATATAAACAAGGGAAATACATATGTATAATGTAAAGCATCAGAAGAAGCAACGACATTCGCGGTTTGCAGCGAGCGTGCAGCGAGGAGCCCATCGATCACCAAAATGCAAAAGCGACGCCAAATAAAAGCAGAAAATGCAGAATGGGCGATCAGAACAAACACAAACACACACAAACAAATAAGCATATGCATGTATATGTATCTGCTTATGTATGTATGTATATTCTTACATATATACATAAGTTAGTGTATTAGAAAGTGAATGCTAATCGTGTTTTGTTTTCTGGTTTTGCCGATTCCACACGCCCACTTGACAGTGGTAAAAAATCTGTGTATAACCGAGGAGAAATAATTATTAGTTTAAAATAATACAATATAAGTAAGTATAAACAAATAATATTAATTTTAACAAAGCGCGGTGGAAAACAATGCCGCTACTATTTGAAGTCGGACGCCGACAGCTGTGAAGTTAACATTATCATGCTATTAACAGAGGCCATAGTTTATTGTTGTATTGTTGTAGTTGATTTGTGTTTACTGAATATAGAGACGAATATGAATAGATTAGGAATATGTAAATATATGCTTATGTTATATACATACGTATGTATGTATATTATATACATTACTGATAAGCCTGTCACATAAATACATATGTACATATACTTTCCCTTTAGTTTAACAACTCAAACTGTAATATAAACAAGCGAAATACATATGTATGCATGTATGCATACTGTTAAACATCAGAAAGAGCAACACTAAAACAACTGCAGCGAGCGGCGGCATTTTCGAGGCGCCCAACGATCACCGAAATGCAAAAGCGACGCAGTTGCCAATAAAGGCAGACAATTCAGAGTGCGAGAACAGCTCACGCACACACACATTTACATAAACATATGTGCATGCATACATTCACTCGCGTACATATTTATATACATAAATATGCTGTGGAAAGTGAATGCTAATTATGTTTTATTTTATTTGCCTTTAAGTAGCACGCTACTTACCCAGCCGGGCAACGCCAATTGATTGATTAATTGACTTACCTTTGTGCCGCCATCGTTTGTATTGAGCTCCTTTAATACAGTTCGGCTGCCAAGGCTTAAGTTCAGTTGTTGGCTATTTACAGCATCTGGTCCATTCAGTTCCATATCACCGAAGTTATATGATAGTGAACTGAAACAATTATACTTTTAAAAACAAAGAATATTAAGGAATTGCTGCGGATTCCAGCACAACACGTTGGGAGAAAAAAAATGCCGCTACAATTTAAAGTCTGACGCAGGGCAGAAGAAGAACACGACTGTAGAAATAACATATTTATAGCATGTTAATAACATTCGAGCATAAACTAGTTTTAAAAAGTTCTGCTCAGGTGAGTATATCCATTTAATTCATTTTCTTGTAGTATGAAAAATAATAAAATATGGTCTTTATATTTTATCAATAATGAATTTTAAATAAAAAGGCTGAATAAGTTTCGAGTTTAAACTTAACAGTTACTATATTTAGTGCATCATTGAATTTTAACAGAACATTAACAGAATCATTTGAGCACAGCTGTTTTTTTAACGTTATCGATAGTGCTACACAGATATCGATTAAAATATACTGTTTCACAGCTATTATCAATATGTAATCGTTTATAGAATAGTTCCGGGCACATCAACGGCGCCAATTTTAAAAGGAAAAAAGATGTCAATATTGATGAGTTTTTGGTGTGATTTATTAAAAAAATATTTCTCTTTCCATGAATAACATTCCATATACTAACCATAATTATTTAACATTCAACTAGATTTCAGGCGAATTCATTTGCAAAAATATATATATGCTAATTTTTTATACAGTAATTAATTTAAGAAATTACTTAACAAAATTAAAACACTACTAAAGTAATTAAATATAGTTAAAAAATTAGCTTCATTCTCTATGCTGAACTTGATAATACATAATGGTATTGAAGTAATTTAATTTGAATTTAACGTGTAGAATTATTATTGTTGTAGTTAATTAATAAAGAATTAAATGTAAATACTTAATATATGTCTTTTCAAGTTATTCTCTCCAGGTGTTTGCAACACAATCACTTCAATGTGGAACAGCCCTAGGTTACTCAAAATGATATATAAATATAATTATATTTATATATTAACATAAGTTTGGTTGATATAAGTTTATAGGAAACAATGCTTTCAACTACATCGATAAGTAACTATATTGTTGGATTTGAGACATATGTAATATTACATTCATTGAGGATAAGTTATCTAGTTATTTGTAATACTGAGCTGCTCTCGGCATGTTCCACTTTTCATTAACTAACTAAGGTATTTATATTATATATGGCTATGCTCATGCTATTATATTTCGATCCATATTCAGGGTCTTTTCGTTTTCAAACCTTTCGATTTATCGAAAATAGTAGTTAAATTGCAAATTATACACACATATGTATATACTGGATGTATACATAGAACTTAAAGTTATTCAATCTATGAGTTTACCAGAGCATCTTTTCCTTTAATTGAAATGTTAGCTTTAAGCTTAAAAGATTCACTACTTAAAAAATTATCTTTGACATCTAAGATAGTTATTATTGTTACATTGATTTCTTCTCATTTGTTGAGCATTGATTTTTAGTTCGTTTTGTAAATTGTGCTCGATTTTTCGGTATAGTATAGGGCGAATAGCGCTTGAACTTTGCTTACAAATGTCAAAAAGTTTCATTTTTACGCGAATTATAAAATTTTGATTCTATCTGAATCTAGATAGTAATATTTATACATATATACACATATACATATATATATATATAATATATATATATAGCACAAAAGACTTGTTTGTAGAGTATATCAAATTTTGTAGACTGTCTTCAATTGTATAATTCACAGCGAGTCCAGAGTCGTAAATCCAATTCCAAATACCTATTCTAGCCTTGCTCTTGCACAATTCCAGCAGTTGTCTTGGTTTCCCTAACCGTCAATCAGCATATACAGTTGGATATTAAATCACATTGGTGGGACATCCTCGTGCATTTTTGTCGTCCAAATGCCGGGCATCAGCTGTGGTGGTAAATTCGACTGCGGTGTGGTCAATTTTCTAAAAGTATTGGTAGAATAGATGGTATTGCTGGTATTGGAGCTGGGCTCATAGCCTTTGTTGTCCAATCCATCGATGACAGTGAACTGTGCGGCCATGTTCTGGGCACCCTGAGACACGGGCGAGGCGGGACGCGAGATGGGATGCGTGCGTGGACTACTGATCAAGGACATGCAGACGCCGCCAATGACCGCTAGTGCCGTGTATGCAGTCTGTGGTATTAGTTGGCCAATGACAACAGTGGAGCCAATGAACGGAGCACCGAGTAGCCAGAATCGGGCCCAGCATATTGTCGAAAAGGCTGCTATCTTCCGTTTCTCTGGGCTCACCAGCTCCACGGTGCTGGTGGTCAGAATGGATAGCGAAGTGGATATGGCCATCTTGGACACCATAGCCGTGCACATGAGCATCGCAACGTTGGCATCTAGAGAAACGACGCCTGGCTTGGGCACCAGCCAACAGCACCACGCAAAACAACCAGCCACAATATTGAAGATTCCGGCCCAGAGCCATTTGCGTGTGGTGTTCATGATTAAATAGAGTCCAATGAATGTGCCAATCATCTCACTAAAGCCAGCCACAAAGGTGTTGATGAACAGATGGTCACGACTGAACGACCGTATGTTCAACAGGCAGCCATAATAGACGCTGATGTATAGCGACCATGCCAGATGGACGCAGATCATGTGCCGCACTGCCCTCTCACCTTTCCAAATGGACCACCAGCCCGCTGGAGGCGGTGCATCCATGGCAGTTTGTGCCTGTAGCTCTAGCTGCTGGTCAATGTCGTGGGGCAGACTAAGGCGTGTGCCATTCATCTCGGCACACTCAAGTAAAATCTTTTTGGCATCCTGCACGCGACCGCGTTCTATCATCCAGCGCGGGGAATCGGGGATCCATCTGCAAATTCATTCAATAAAATTAGTAGCGTTCTTTTCACTTGATTTGTGTAAATACAATTGTTTTCATCTCTACAATATTCTTTCAGCGTTGCCACCTAGGCATAATATAAAGTTTATAGTGCAGCAAGGCATTTGTTCGAGTTCGAATTCGAATTACAGTTTGAAATAAAAATAAATGTACGCTTTGTGGTTTATTAATACTTACTGCCAAAGGTAAATGAGTATTACTGTGGGCCAAGAGATGGCCATATAAAGATGCGACCAACTGGACCAAAAGCTGGCCAATCCCGGTAACATCATAACTCCAATAGACCAGAATTGTTCGAACAGCGTTGACACATACGTGCGATATTTTCCACCAGTGATGTCCGCCACTGAAAAACAAAAGTTTTTTAAGCGTGCTATCGATAGTTGTGCTAGTGTTTTTGGATATTAACTTACTTATCATGCCGCCGGCGGTGTACATCTGAGCGCAGCAGACAGCGGAGAGACATCGGAAGAACACATGAAGCTCATAGGAAGACACATGACCAGTTAGATTTCCACAAAATATTTGTGTTATCATGCCGAAGAGCATCACGCTGCGTGGACTGAAGCTGCAACAGACAGAATGGGAAGGAAAGAGATTAGTGGGCATATCAACTTCGATAGCTTCCAATTGGACTTACTATTTTAAAAGGTGATTGGCCAATATTCCGCCCGTGAGCACCCCGAACAAGTGGAAGAACTGCGTTACAGACACGAGTATATCGCGGGAGCAGACGAGATCGTATTGGGTGACCACTGAGTGGTATGTGCTCGCATGCTGAAACTCTGTGCAGGGTATAACAGAGGCGTTGCGATGAAGTGGCTTCTCCCAGATGTTCGGCTCCTGGGAGCGGTCTTCATAGTTATAGTAGTGATGAGCGTGCTGCTGGGCATCCTCGTACACATTACAAAAATCAATGGTGAACTCCTGATCTTCCTTCTCCTCCTTTTGGGGATGCGACACCTTGATCCATTCCGTCTGATTCTGTACGCCAACCTCAGGTGGTGGCTTGCAAAAGAATTCACCATGGCGGGGCGCAGGCGCCGTGAAAATGATGCAAGCCATAAACCAGGAGGAGGGTATTTTGCACAGAAAGATTAAGAGTACTGTGCGCAGTTGCCACTTGCCCCAGTGGCCGGTGATTTGGCCCACTGCATCCACTTTGCTTTGCATTTTGGTATTTGGCTTCGGTGGCTTGCCTTCGAGGCGTTCGAACGTGTCCTGCGGATAGAGCTCGAATTCTTGTGTGGGCTTATGATTTGGCGTTTGTCCGCCGAGCGGCGTGTAAAACACTTCCTCGTTGTTGTTGTTGTTGTTGTTATTATTATTGTTGTTGTGCTCACAATGTTCAAAGGTGAGCGTGGATGTGAGCGAAGGTGACGGTGTGGGCGAAGGATTGGGCGAGGAATAGTTGGTCAGCGAGTTTACACTTAAACACCTCTTGGATGCATGCGTAAGCGGTGATTCACTAACAACTACGTTATACTGGCCACGGGATGGCGTTGATGATATGTGCGGTTTAGTTACGTATATGGGTGTGTTGCTCGGGGTCTTGAATGGCGTCGAGTCGTCCTCTTTCAATGGTAGCAAGGGTGTCTCTGCCTGCAAATAAGCAAAGAGTGGGCGAAAATATGGATTATTAACAAATCATCTCGTCAGTCTACTGTAAAACGAACATTAATACTTTATGTTTATTGCATTTTAATCTGTAATTTACTTTAAGTACACTTGGGAAAGTTTTTCTTTAAAAGGATTTCGATGGCGTTGTTTATGTAATAAGTACTTCACTTATGTAATTAATATTTTAGTTCAGAAGGTGTCTTAACAATGACTCTTTGGTAAGGTAAATCTCAAACCACTTTCTTGGTTGCTATGCCATTTGCGCATAATCCAATTAGAAGACCAATTAGAAACCCGAAATTCACTGTTATATCAAATTAGGCAAAACGCTCTTAGCATTTTGCGTAACCACAAAATAAAGCTGAAGTAAATCTAACCTTAACTTAAAAGTGAGAACAAATATTTCAACTATTTTCCACACACGCACACACACAATGGCCCAATCGCCATCATAGATATTTTCGCTTGATTATCTCAAGTGTTGGCCATCCTCGACACAAGTGCATGCAAGTGCATGCGCCGCAGCATCTGCTGTACTCTAAACTAACCACCATCAGCGCTCGTATCGGGAATCAGTTGCATAGCGACTCGGCTCTTATCAAATAATGAATACAAATTGCCTTAGCGTCGGCGTCCGGGTCTGGACATCCGCTTCATAGGTCCTAGTTCTATTTATAGCGCTATTGAGATAATTTAAAACGCAAACCCAGACAGAGCCAACTACACATCTAATCGAGGCACACACCCACACACACACACATGCTCACACTTGTATCATCATTGGTTTGATTGCAATTCAGTTCAGGCGCATATTATGAGGTCCAAAGTTGCGCACCCCAACGTAGGAGCTACCGACTGCCAACTGCCGGCAACCGGCAGCCGGCATGTCCTTGGCCAGCTTTGAATCAGGTCAATTTTGTGGGTCGCAGAATGCTGTACACTGCATGCGCTATGCGGGTATACTATGTACGGCATATAGCGTATAGAGTAGTACTGTCTGCCGTAGACTATACTATATGCCATATACTGTGTATACTGTATACTATATATATTGCCGCACTACGCACACGCCCAGTGTCACATTCATTATTTTACACCCGTTTTGTGCGCATTTTACAGCGTTTCGGCTTGTTTTGCCTTTCCTTTGCTGTCGCTCGCCGACTTTGAGACAGGTCAACCGGTTAAATACCTAATTACCTGTTTGCACTCGGCATTTATCCTGTAGCCAGCAAAAGTGACTAAAAGAGGGCCATAAATAATTAACTTTTGCAACTCACAAAGAAAATATTTTCTAATTTGTTATCTAAGATATCGTGTAAAAAAATATATAAATATAAAATTAAAAACATCTTCTCAGATTACTTTTGATATTTATACATATTAAATTCAAATGAGTATAAAAAATATCAATTAAATATATAATTTAATATAATACATAATATTTATATAATTTATATTTTTTTATTTATTAAATTTATATTATTTTATTAATTTAAAATTATATATTTCTAGTTGTAAGTTTGGTTTGTTTTTGTTATTACTTTAATTTTGTTTTTTAATTATATCATGATCTTTGTAGTATTAGAGCATCAAAATTTCTCATCTCACATCTCTTTTGATTAGCACAATTTACAGGGTAACTTTAGTCGCCCTTAGTTCTCACCCCTATTCGCATAATGCTTTTAATCATATTGCCATCTTTTGACCAACTTCTTCAATAAGAATCTTGTCGGCTAAGTTGAAAGTAGAAAACTTTTGGAGCTGGTAAAGTTTTCGCCACTTACTTTCGTTTTTGTCCTGGCAAAGTCTGTCCAGAAAGGACAACAACAAACAAGTGCCAGTCCTTTAAGTACCCAACTGTCATCCTATACTTGTACATAGATGTGTACTTATTTTGTATATATACAGATACAAATACATATACATATATCTATATATATAGTAATTTTCTTGCTTGGCAAATTCCCACAAATGGGAAATGGGCTGCTTCTCTTTTGACTCCCGTGAACCATTTATAGTGCTGTACTGCTGTAGTTTGCGTAAACTGTTTGCCACAAATAGATGATGGAATGAGCAAGATATATTTATATATAAGATATATGCTTGACCAGGAGCGAATCGATCAAAGTCTGTATTCTAGAGATATTTAACGAGTGTGTTTAGGTATCGTTCTCAGCTTCCTTCATTTAAGGGCATACAAGGGCATTGGGTTCAGAGTATCAGCTATTCGGACATTGCTAACCATGATATTATTATTAGTTTCTTTTTATTTTTTACTGTCACATTTCCTTCGCCATAATATTTTGTTTGTTACGTGAGTCAAAACAGTAAAATGTGTTTTCGTTTTTCATTCTCATTGTAAGCTAGGACAGTACCCAAACAACCTATACAGATACAAATGTTCTTGCATATAAATTACTATATACAGTGTTCAATCAAATGTAGTCATATGGCCGAATAGAATACATATTGATATGATGAACATATGTTATTATAGAACACGCTTAAGGGAAAGCAATTTCACAATGTTTACATAGTATGAAAGTCTATATATCATGCATTTCATAAGAAGTATGTATATTATATTAGGAACATTTTTGCAAGACCATCTTGCTTAAAGTGTTTAAAAGTATGTAGCTTGAAAACCAATTTGTGCTGAGGATATGAAGTATATTCATATATGCATATGTATGTGTAATACTTTTCTCAACGGCCTCGGCACAAGGCTGCACGAAAGCACACCTTGAGCGGGGCTAAAGTTATTGTTAAGAGGCCGTTATGCATAATGCATGGCAAGAAGTGCTTTGCCATATCAATTTCATGTATAAATTAAAGAGCTGCACACAAATAATAAAGGTGGAAACTCGATATTGTTTGGGTTTGGCTTTGGTTTGGTTTGTTTTGCCGTTAGCACGTTTGATATTCGATTTGCCTATAAGTATGCAAGACTTTTGCCTAGCTGTGTGCTGCGATCTATTTATAGCATGAAATGTTCGACAATCAGTTAGGCAAATAAGTTGGTTCATTTAACGGGCGATTGTTCACGACGATTGTTCGAGTCGACTTATTGATATATTCGGCTTGCCACTTGTGCAAATAGTTTTGAAGGTTAATGCCAATTGCCGGCACTCGTTGTGGCAAGTCGTAAAAAACAAATAACTGCAAATAAATGAACCTTTTCTCGCAGCTTTTCTTATATATGGTCACGTGACAGTTCAATAAACTTCTCCACCCAGTGGGATCTGTTGAACCCAACCGAAACTCATTGCATAAGCAAAAAAAACGAACATTGCGCATACGCCCCGTGGCGCTATTCATAATTAGCTATGGCTGCCCAACTTGTGGCCGTCAACTGATTTGATGGGCGTGTTAGGCTGCTGGGCGTGGCTGTACACATTAACGCTCGCCTGTGGAAAGGTCGTTAACATGCCAGCAACTGCTAGAAAAGGCGTTGCTACAAAATTGCCTGGCGCTAATTGTTTGCCATCAAGAGTTGTATAAAATTATAATTCTGTCAAATTTAATTGACAGATTCCATTTTAAGTTAGTCTGTTTGAGATTTTATGTTGATTAAAATTATATTTACTTCACATCTCCTTCTCTGCGCCTCTCAAAGCCAAATTCCTGCTGCTTGATCTTGCAGATTTTCACAAAGCCTCTCTAGGCGCTTCTCATATAAACCATGCTCATATTATGTGAAGTGTTTACGATTTATTTGATATATATTTAGATTAGCAGTCAATAAAACCATTTCTGTAAATGCTCACTGGAAAAAATTCATTGGTTTTTTTATATTCTTGATTTTTTTTTTTTTAACCTAAGCTGTTAATGCGAATGAAACTTTTGCTGCGTGTCTCAATTGAAGTTTTCAATTGATTCCCAGCTGAAATTTATGCCTGTCAGTGCGTACATTTCTTACGATTTTCGCATTTTAATAAGCGCAAAAACCAAATAATCCGAGCCATAAATAATTCATAAGCTGCCGTCAGACTGACAAACGCAGCGGCACATTCCTTAGCCCTCGAGTCCCTGGACGCTCTGCCAGTTGACTGATGGGACTCACACCTAAAAATCACGATTGAGTGAGCTTCACACTCGGCTCAGCTGGCTAAGGTGCTACGTATATATACATTTTATATATATATATATATATACATACATGTATATACCTACATATTTTGTTTACTTAGTTGAATAATAATAATATTGGTTGCCCAACTATTGGGGCGTGTTCCTTTTGAAGTTTCAGTCGTAAACACTCGAGCCTAGAGACTTACAGGAAATTGATTTTCTTCTTTTTTCTTCTCTTTTGGTCTCTGGGGCCCTATTAAGCCGCATCTAATTTTATTAAGTACACGCCACATTGGCCATCGCAATGCCTCTTTGATGGCAAGGACATGTGCGATTTGACTGTTTATTACGTCCAATAACTCAATTCAATAGGCAGCTCAAATCAAGAGCTTCCTTGTTTGCATCAAACCGTAGTTCTTGGAAAGCCGACAGCCATCTGGCTCGTACGTATGTATAAGTGGCTGTTATTGTGAAATGCATTCAAGTTCAAGTTCATGAATTTTTTTGTATTACATGCGCAATGTAATAAGCTTATATAAATATTAATTATAATGAATAGTAATGAGATTATAAGGGCATCCTTAGAGATTGTTTTACCCACAATTTAGATCAATTTTGCTTACGCATTCGCATTGCATGCTAAATACTTGTACAAATATTACCTAATGGTTGCCTTACCCATATAAAAAGACAACTTATTAAAGTTGTGTAGGAGTCACAGCTAACAAATACAACAAATTCCATTTAAACAAAGTTTTTAGCGCAGTTGAGGAAATAAATTAGCGCAACAAATTTCCACGAATTCGTCATTCATTATTTTGTTAGCAATTAATTCAAAAAAGTTTGTATGCTAACATTGTTTTATATATTTATATATATGCATATGTATGCATAAGTATATGTTTGTATATATATTTACTTCCACAGCCAATTAATAACTCGCAACTCAGAGAGCAGAGAGGCTCATTGAGGAAGAAAAAGAGTTTGTTGTTGTTTCGTAACATTAGTCGACTGCTCTCTTGTAGGGGCATATTTCCAAGCCATTATCCTAAGCTAATGATAAATTTATTGTCGAAAGCATATGTCCTGGGCTCGTGCTCAAGTTTGCTCTCAAGACGACAGAGTGTGTGTGTGTGTGTGTATATACATATGTTCACCTCCTACAGTGTGTTGCTTTCAGCTGCCATCAACTATTATATATGCTGTTGACAACAATGGGCGCCAAAGTTAATTGGAGCAAAGCTGTAGCAGCTGAATGCCAAATGCAAAGAAATGGGCTCAACAAGACAAGCACACCACCTTCACTCCCAACATCTTAGCTTGCCGTTCTCTCACCTGCTCACCTGCTCACCTGCCCACCTGGCCACGTGGCCCCCTGCTCACCTGTCACTGTCATGTCATGTGAAAGCAGCAAGCTGTTGACATATTGAAACCAAAGCAACCTGACGAACTTATAGTCCCCTTAGCCAATCAAGCTGTGCGTGCAGAAGCCATGTTCTGAGCGGATAATATCTTTCATCTTCGAGGCAAACATTGGATTAATGGAGAGCTCTTGCAGCTTTGCGTTTGGGAATCAGTCGATCAAAAGTCAATTGCAATTGCTTTTAGCTTGCCGGAATAATGTTTATATACATAAATGTAAACAATTTGCAGCTCAATCAGTCAAACAGCAGCGTCAATCAATCAATCAAGCATGTCCTGTATGTTTTTAATATTGTAATACAGTAAATATCCTAAGCATTCTGTTGATTCGTCATCAATCAATCGTAAATGCACATAGAATAAATGACAACTGTTGACTGCCTGAAGATTAATCATTAATCGTCAGTCCCAAAGGTAAAAACATTATAGTCAATCAGTCATTCTAAGCATTCTGTGGATTCATCAATCAATCAATCGTCAATACACATAGCATATGTGACAACTTTTGTCCGTCTATTACTTTAAACATTAATCTTCATTTATATGATATGTAGCACTACTTTAATCAATCAGTCAATCAAGGCTCAATCTTCACATTGTGTGCATCGCATATGAATCGGGCTATATCTTCAATGAAATGAAAGCGCAACAGCTCTAAGTTCTATTACAATTAGTGTTATGCCTCGGCTCATCAATCAGGCACTCAATTAGTCAGTCAGTCAACCATGAAAATGTCTTACTGGTTCAAGTCAATGATGACTCAATTGTAAATGCCCCTTGAGCTGCCCATTCATTCACCTCAGCTTAAGTGTATTTAGTATTTGGCCAAATGTAAACAGTCACAAGTCGAACTATTATTGTTATTAATTAATGTTTATGGAGGAGCCGCAATTTAACTATTTAGCCCACAGACACGAACATAATGCCGGCTAGACATCAAGCCAGACGCTGCTCACATTTAATATTTCTATCGTAGCCTTTTGACAGCCCATTGAGTAAATAGCATGAATGCACTGACCAAAGGAAGTGAATGGGCTATCAGTAATAAACAGGCTAAGAAGCAGGGCCAGAGGCAACTTCTGTATTATTGATAGATGTGAATTTATGGTAGATGGGTTTCTGTGTGTGTATATACATTTGTATGACTGTGTGTGTGTGTTTGTGGCACGTGCTGTGGCATATGTATGCAAATATGCCTTCAGTGTGGCAACGACCGAAACTTTGGCAGCCAGCAAAAGCCGTCAAAACAATTTGGCACAGCCCAGCGTATACATAATATATGGTAAATTGTTATTAATACATGTACATGTGCATGTACTTGTGTGTGTGTGTGTGCGTGCGTGAGTCTGAATATAACGATTATTACGATGGCATGTGCATAGTGTGTGCGAGTGTACGCGTAGAAAGCAAAGTCTGGTATATGCTTTCTTAATAAATTGGTCTTTGTTGCGTCGTTCTCTGCGCTTCTCATACATCCAGCTATAGAACTTTAAGACTTAGCTTTGACTAGAAATTTTCTAATGAACCGTACGTCACATCTTTACGTGTCTCACTCTTCAGTTTGAAGTTTCTGTCAGTTATAACGCTAGCTCTTTATACTATAAATATATACTCTAAAACAAATTCTACCATTGCGACGCTACGCACTTTATATTTGTTTAGAGCGCAATTGATTTGAACAAGTGTTTTCAAATTTATTTTTGGCACGATTTCAAGAGCTGAAGTTCACGCCAAATACAAACTTGGCCAACTTCAAAGTAATTATGAAAACATCATTATTCCGATTATTAGTACAGAGCACATGAAAGTGCGTCGTCAAATTCAATTTGAAAGCAATTTTTCTGCGGCATTTGAAATGCCAAAGGGAAGCCATATTAAAAGGAGAAAAACGGAAGTGCTCTAGATAGGACTGCTCGACTTGGAGATATCCTAAACCTAAGTTAAATATATCAAATTACAAACACTTTCTTCAGCTCTAAAAGTATTCAAACAAATTATTGATTATTATTGTATGGCATACACATAACCTTTATGGTTCGAGTTCAGCTTCGTAAAACTATTATACCCTGATTTCCCATTTTAGATGAGTACAAACCGAAACACAGGAAAGGCGCAACATTTTGGGCACATTGCCGGCAATAAATATTGACCAAAAGAGGAGCAAATTGGGAGGCTGTTCGGTCTGCTGTTGAGAGGTTTCGATTGGGTTTCGGCAAACCTATTTATGTACACAGACAGCAAATATGTGCGTTTAAATTGTCTTTTTAGTAGCAATTTAATATTTCCTACGGCTTCAGCTGGAAGTGAACGCAGTTGGAATTTATAGAAAATGTGAGAGGAAATATAATTTACTGTAGAGAACAACACCTTTAATCTATTGATCGGAAACAATTGATGAATGCAGATAGAATGTGAAATTTTCAATAAATTGAATATTGACTTTCTCAGAAATGTACACACATCCACACAGGCATACATACACATATGTATATAAAATACTTGCGTTCCTTTACCGTAAATAATCGATCAATTCTAAAGGCCGATTAAAATGTTTACCCTGTTTTGCTGCTAAATTCCAAATATTTTGCCCCAAAATAGTTGAAGCACACGCTCACACATGTTGCCAAATAAAGAGGAAGATAAACCAAAATAAGGGCAAAATGAGAATATGTTGTATTCCCCTTGGTGGAATTTTTCCAGCTTCGAAACATTTTCCTCAGCCAAACGGCTCACTCTGCCAGCCCTCACGAAATTGGGTAGGCTTTTCTCTGGCGCAAAGCCTCAGATTTCGATTATTTTGTTATTGTTGATTAGCGGCGCGTTGAGCAGGAAATCAGCAATTGGGAAAATGTGAAGGAGAAATGAAGGAAAATGAGTAAAGGGCAGCATTTACAAGTCAAATGCGAATGTTTTTTACTCCGTCTGGTTGGTAAACAACAGCATTTTGGCAACCTTATGCCGAGCCCTGGATGATTCATTTGACCTTGATGTTGCTATAGATTCCCATTCAGGTTTATATAACGTTATTTTTTTATCATTTATTGATGGCAAATATCGCACAACATTTCCATTAAGCTGATGACCAAATACCTAATTAATAACAAGTCGGATCCGAGTATATGGACCGCTGTAATCTGTTGTGACCTTTAGACGGGCAAATGAAAGCTGTAACAGCTGCTGCTTTTCAATGGCAAGGTTTGTGTCGCTTTCAGAAGTACAACTAAGCCGCTTAAGGCACACACACACATATGACACACACTCTTGCATATTTTGTTATATATTATGCAACTGATTGCTGTGATGGTTGGCCAGCAGATGGTGCAGACGTTTCATGAGTCAACTCTTTTGATAAGCAATCGGAGTTTACAAAAATCCGGCGTCCCACAGATTTTATGCCATTTAATACACCTCATTTGCATGTCATCTGCCCATCAATGAAAAGATTTCCCGCAGAATTATTGAAAGTCGACAGAGAAGAAGAAAATTAAGCGTACACACAAACAAAAAGAGAGAGAGGGGGAAAAAAATAACATGAAATGTTGGCTTAAAAAAACATAAAGAAAATACAAAATGTTTCTCAATTTATTTGGCCTGGAGCCTTCGGCAGAAATCTTGCCAAGGAACTGTGCCCAACATATGTTTGCGTAGGCTTTTGGGATCAACAAAACAAAAAAGGAAAGGAGCAAAAAATGTAAAAAATTAAATAAAATAATTTCAGAACACATTACTTCAATTGCAGAGCTTTAAATGAACCAACACCAACAAAATACTTGCTGCAGTCTAACGCAAATTGATTTTGTCTGCGGACAATTATTAAAATTAAATTAGAATTTTGTTTGCGCCACTTTAAAATTAGATTTTTTCCTATTGAATTTCATAAAAAGGCACTTGCTGTCTTGTAAAGTGCATTAGCATAATTAATTTGTGGCTGGACGGACGGGCATAAAGTGTAGAAAATAAGTATTTTATATAACATATTGTCCTCAGTTTTTATAGCTCCCTCATATGGCTGAGGAGCAGACGCTGAAAAGTATGCAATATAACTTTTTATGGCATATTTCAATTAACTGCGCCGTGGTCCACTTGCATGTGTCACTCATGTCTGTCCGGCATTGTTCTGTCCGTGTCGTGAGCAGCTGAATTGCCATTTAATGCTCCTACAACCACTGAGCACAAATTGCTATTTATTGCGGCCTGTTCGAGTTCGCAGCACTTCCTCATTCGAACGAGCATCATCGCTTAAGTGGCAGCTTATTTCCTGTCATTAGTTGTTTGTACAAGTGTCTTGTCTGGTGCATGAAATTCAGTCAGTTGCCAGTTGCCAGTTGCTTGTTTTATTTACATTTATGAGCACATTTATTTTCCCTCAGCAACAGGCAGCGATTTAATATATTAGTATTTGTTATTTAAGCTACTAATCGGGATAAGCCACCTCACGTCTTCCATTCATAATTTCAATTCCATTTGCAAACGCGATACAAAGTAAACAAGTTGAAGTGCAGGCTGTCAGTGTTGGTAAACAATAAAAATTACAGGCGAACGGCCAACAACAATGCTAGTTTATTGATAATGTACTCGACTACATCGCTGTTAGCGTGCATTAAATATCGATAGTCAATTGGTGTGGGCAACGTGAATACGCCAGATGGAAATTAACAATCGATAAATAAGTCAAAGCTAATTTATCGTGAGCCCAACTGCTTGCTATGTAAGCATCAAATTAATTTATTTTTTTCGGTTCCTTATGAAGCTGTCAATTTTCCACTTGATTAGTTGCGTCAATTTGCTACTGATACACTAAATCAAAGCATAATTTATGCATTGCCTTTTATCATACATACAAATTGGTTTCAGTTTCCTTTTGTCAGGCCTAATTTAGCTTGGCCCAGGCTCAGTGATTAAAGTTTCAAGTGCGTGGCACGAGCACTCGGAAAATGTTGCTGATTAAAGCGAAGGAAAGGAGGAAGCAAAAATGCGTAGCTTGTTATTAAATTTTGGGAAAAGCTGACTGGAAACACATATACAAAACAAGGCGCACCCATTGAAGGTCGTTCTACTTGGCCCAATGTCCTAGGAAGTCTGAATTCGAACTTCAAAGTGTTTTAGGGCCTACGCCTGATTAAAGCTGAAATTCGTGGAATGCCAGTAAAAAAAGGCCCAGTGCCTATATTTACTGCAACCACTAAACAAATAATTAAAGTTCCCTTGACCCCAGTCCTCTTCAGTTCAATGCACCGCCTGGCGAGGTTCAACTGTCCGCAGAATGAAATAACTAAACTTGAAAGTGGCTTGAAAAGTAATTAAAAGTCTATCTCCTTAAACACCTCCGCATTAGACTTTGCGATAATTATTAAACAGTCTCTAAATCTAAGCTTTACCATTTTCAGTTACAACTTTTGCATAACTTTTTGCGATTTTTCTTTTGCTTCTTATTTCGCATTGACCTAACCCAAAAAGCGGGTGCACAAACATTTCCAGGTTGAGGTCCCTGTCACTTGGCAGTTTGTTTTTTTTTTTTCATCTTTTTTTCGTTTTGGGTGCGGGAACAATAAAAGTTTTGTTTGTATCATAAAAGCGTCCCTTTTTGCTTAGATTTGTTGCCTCTATCTTTATGGCGAGGAGAGTGAGAATGTGAAACACATATATATACATATTCATGTATATGTGAGTATGAGTGTGTGAGTGTGAGTTTGCGTGTGCGTCCCTTTTATGGCATACTTTCGCATAACATTTTTGGGACAGCATCAGTGCGTAAAAGTGTACCGAATACGCAATTAGCATAACAAATGCTCTGAAAGCAAAATTTTCCACCCAAATCCCATATGCAACACTTTCTCCTGTCTTCTTCTTATTGTTATTCCTCATCTGGCTATATACATACATACATACATATGCAATGGTGCCCATTCCAATTTAATTTCATAATTTCAAAATGCTTAGACATAAGTGGGCTCATCTTGTTAGGGGACAATCAGCCAGTTTGCTTACAATTGTTTATGGGGAGGAATATATGTACATATGTACTTCAAGTTAATGCATAGACAGATTAACAAATGCTTGGCCATAAAAACATCTTTACAAATTGTTTCCTTTAAGAAATATTTTCAGAGTTTCGGCTTTTTTATGAGTTTAGACGGTAGACGCGTAAACCTCTTATGAAACATGAAAGAGAATGTGCGCTCAAATGAAAACAGCTTTTAAGCATTGAAACCAATTTGAATTTAATTTACAAAAAAAAAAACCTCACACATGCAATAGGTAGTGGCCGACTAGGAGACACATAGAAAGGGACAAAGCTAAAGAGAATACTTATTCATATATTAAATCGAGAGTGAGAGACTATATATATGTTAAAAGAAGTGGAGGATAAATATAACGTTAATCGAGAAAAGTTATTGATTATTTTCAAACTAACTTGTGCTGTGAGATGCTACGTGTTATATTACTAGTTTACTCCACTTGTCAGCTTCAACTTAAATTTCTGCGCACATCTGTTTCAATGTGCCAAGAATATTCAATTTGATGAATTCACAAGCTATGGTCATGACAGGCATGTATACATGTATATACATACATATTATATTTTATTTAAATATATGAAACTTGAAGTTGTGTGCCAATATAATTTGCATATGGCTCGAGCTTTTACTCTCTTTTACTCGTTCTGCTCGTGCTCCCTGTTAAAGTGGAAAACAAGTTGGAAAAAAATACAATTTGCATATCCCTGAGAATTTGTTTTTTTAAATTAATTTAATGTGGCTTATAGCGTGTGCTGTTATGCCTCTGAAAGTCGGCGCTTCACGCACATTTCTAATGAGTTGGCCAACAAACGGGGCGTGACTTGTCGCCCACCCCTAGATGAAGCGGCCACTCCCATAGGTAGATACCTGGCCCAAGTAGAATTACCTGTGCGATTTTATCAGCTGTTGGCGCGGCACGTGTTTTTTCCCAGTTGCCTCCGAAAGCAAGAGCTATGCAAATATTTTGCATGCGAACTACGTCACAATACTTAATTAGAGAGCTAATCTTGAAGCGAAGTGAAGTCGCAATTCACTATACACTGTGACTGTTGGAAAAGCGGGTGTATCTAGAGCTACTCAGCTGTGCAACAGATAAAGAGGAAGCACATAAATTAATAAATTCTAAATAAATAAAAATTGTTCTGCTCATAATCAACATTGGATTGATTTCGATTCATAAACCAAGTTCTCTGAGTCTCTGCAGATCTAATACAGAAGAAGAGTATTTTAATTTGGCATTTCAAATTTTAAGAACTATAAAACATGCATACATAATTTATATTACGTTTTAGAGTATTCCCTAGTCTCATTGAACCAGGCCGTTCTTTTTTTCGCTGATGTCATCTAAAGTTAAATAATTTTAATTAAGAACTCAAAGCAGCTGCGTTGTCCTGTGAATTCCTGTGGGTAAGGTAGGAGGTATTTCGTATAGGCAGTAGCTCAAACAAAAGAATATATGTATGGGAAAACAACAATTTATTTCTTTAGATGTCAGCAAAAGATATCCTGACAAACAACGTCGCGGCACACACGCGTGATTCTGCAGTTATTTATTTATGAGAGTGTAAAGCAGACACCATTTGAATTTATTGCCGGGGTCAGCTTTATACACATTGCCCAAAAACTTTGCGGCAGTTGTTGCGATTTTTCACGGCGCAACGCGTCTCATTAAAGTTCATTAGGCCGGGTGGGTCTTCCGGGCAGTAGAGCACGGCGATTCGCATATGTCGTGCATATAATTTCATGAATTATTTAACAAAATTTGATTGACTGTGAGCTGTCATGCAGGCATGAAACGCAACCAATTGAGTTTTAGCTAAACACAATTAGCTAGCAGATACCCTGTAATAAGAGTTTATGCATAAACTAAACGTACCAAGTTTTCTTTAACCAATTCCTATTATGAGTATATATAAAAGTTGACTCTTTTAAGATCGAAACGAATTTAACGCGATTTTTATACCCTGAACCCATTGAAAATTGGAATTCAGGATATAATGGTTTTGTTGAAATGTATGTAGCAGGCAGAAGGAGACGTGGCAGACCCCACAAAGTATACATATATTCTTGATCAGGGCGACGAGTTGAGTAGATTTAGCACAATGCCACTGTCTATTTCTTCTAAGTATTCCTTCTACGTATTGCTTCCCAGTATTTCCGCTAAGTATTTCCTCTACGTAATTCCATTACGTATTTCCTCTACGTAGTTCCTCTACATCTTGAATGCTTAGCTGATCGATCACACACTCTGCCTCACTGTATTGCGCTGACCTCCACCAGGCCTGGACGACTGAAGACTGACTGAAGAAATGCTGCAGCTGCTGCCCTTTATATAGGGCCACTTTTACTCAAGCACTCTCCCTCTCAAATGTTGAGCCCAACGGCAGGTCGAGCTCGCTGCAGTTGACCTTCAAGTGAGCAATGGGAACGCTCTCTGCTGCTGTGAGCATTCTAGCTTCGTTTTACCTAAATACAAATACCAAATGAGAACTGCTGCATACACATAGACAACTTTAATGATCGTCTGCACTTCTTCTCTCCTTGCTTTTACTTTTACTCAAGTACGCGAAGAGTTATTGAAATATCAGTTCTCCGAAAGGTTCAGGGGATTTCCTAGTCGAGCAGTCTCGACTAGAGCTTTCTTACTTGTTTTTTAACAAGCTTGCTATTTAAATTTATATGATTATAAGTACATATTTATACGCTTATGTTTCCCTATTTTAAAATTCACTTATCAAATGCATAAAAGACGCCTTATCAGCTTTTCCAAACGGCTTAGCTCATAAAACCGCATTCATAAAGCTTAGCCCCTAAAACATTGAGCCTGCACACCCAAGCTTTAAGCTGACTTCGAACTGTGTCGGGGGCGCCTGAGCATCAAAATCTAATCTTTGGCTGTGTGAGCAGCGCACACCAAATTTTGCTCCAACCGCACAATTTGTCTTGTTGGCTGTTTTCTAATTATGACTCCGGGAAGACGGAGAGGGTTGAAATAGACTTAATATTTAGTTAAAGCCAAATACCGTGCTGCCATCTTCCTCATCGTCCTCATCATCATCGTCATCATCATCCCCGCCGCCATCGCCATCGTCATCGTCATCGGCATCGGTGGCTGCAGTTTTTTTCTCATCGCTGCGAGCAGCTGAGGCTGTTGAATTTTCATTGCTGCTGCCGATGCCACTGGATGCGCCGTTGCCTATGTTGTTGCTGTTGTTGCTGTTGCTACTGCTGCTGTTGCTGTTGCTATTGCTGTTGCTGTTGCTATTGCTATTGCTGTTGCTGTTGCAGTTGGCTGTGGTCATGCTGTCCAGCAGGCCTTGACCATGACCATTGGCAATTTGGTTTCGGTTGCTGCCGCTGCCAGCGCTCTTCAAGTTTGTGGGCATGATGAAAGGCGGCCGGCAATCGGAAGCGCGCCTTTTAGCTCGTTAAATTGTCAATTATAAGCGGCATTGCCACCAAACGGCGGCTTTTTGATTTTGGCAACACTAACACTCAAACACACACGCACAACCCCAACACACACGCCCACTCGCACACACAAAATGTGGTCACAGCTGCGCCTTGATGCTATAAAAAGTTTACGTTCTTTCGAGTTGACTGTTGATTTCTCCGTTTTGCATAACAAGTGCTCGCGGCGCTTGGCGGAGTTATTTTGAAGGCAATTTATTGCAATTAGATTGTTTTTTGAAACGATTCACTCAAATCAAATTGAAAATAATGTCTCTGCTGCTGCACAGCGCTGCGTATGCGCAATATTTCAACTTATTGGGTTAATGCCGCATGAACAAACTTTTTGGGGTTTTCTTTTTTCATTTTACTTCTTTTTTTTTTGTGTTTGTGAATAATAGCAACAGATTTATTTTGTTTGTTAATTAAAGTATTTAAACAGGCTGTTGTTGCAATATTTTCATGATGCTTTTGCCATTTTGAAACCGCTTTGAATTGTATGGAATTTTCTTTATTTTATTTTGATTTCCCTGAATTTAGGCCAGTTCTTTTTGGAGTGATGGCGCTTAAGTTTAGGTGGTAATAAAAAGTCTTTGGACATTTTGCCGTCCGTTCGCCAAAATCTTTGATTCGTACTGCAGCTCGGCCTACGCGCAACTGAACTAACGAAATGCGGCTAAAAGCTCAACGCGACGCAATACGCTTCGGCTTCGGCTTTCCCTTGCAGTTTTCCCGAGCCCTTGGCGCGCTAGCGAAAGCTTTTCCCCACCCTCAGACGGGCACTGCTTGACTTTCTTGGCTCCATTCATGACCAAGGTTTCAATTTCACCCCGAAGCTCTGCCAGCTGCTTTTCACTTTCCGTGCTGTCCTTCCGCCCAACCGAAATGGAAGTTTAAAGCTTTTGAAGTTGCCTGAAGATACAAATTCAAGGTCTCCTGCCTTTGTACAGTTTCTGTTGCCTTGCGATTGCCATATATAAATGCCAACTACAGAAAACTAACTGTTGACAAATTATTTACATTGATTCGATTAAATGCAAATTGCGTTTCGTGTTGCCCAACAATTTCTATTATGAGCACGAAAAAAAGAGATAAACCTCAAGCGCCGTTCCGCTAGGAATAAAACGATTTGCCAAACAATTTGCAAATAGCCTGGCCTAAAGCCAAACGAACGGATCGAAGTTAACGTACGTGTCACTGCGTGCCTTGCGTGGATTCAAATAGGATCTCGAATAGGCAAAGGAACTAAAACTGTCTTCTACTATATGCTGTATGCCGTACCGGGTACCCCGTACCCTGTACGCAAAACGTATGCTTAGAGAAGCATAAAGTAAAGTATTCAAACTAAAGTTCATTTGATTAGTTGCGGAAAGTTTAATCAATGAAGTTCTAGCAGCGCAATTACTGTCGATTTATTAAGTCGGCAATTCGTGACTTTTATCTACTGAGCTGCAGCACTCAATGTGTAGCCAAGGCTAAAAGTCAAATATTCCGCTTGGAAAATAATTTGAATAATCAAAATTCATAAACAATTCATCTTGGCTCGCTTTGATAGCTTTTACCTTTAGCCTTGGCAATGGCCTTCAGGCGGTCAGGAAACGAATTGGCTGGCCACTCCACATGTCAATGAACTTAAGTAATGACTACTAAATATTGGAGGCAGATTACAAAGACCAATTGAGATTTTACCAAAATTGATGGCATGCCCATAATTTTTTAATATGAAGAATGTATGTGAAATATAAATATAAATGACATTCCTTTGCCAAAGATAATGAGAGCAGATGCAGATTTATACAAAGAAGAAAAAAAAACAGATAAATAATATTGTATATTTTTTTAAATATAAAAAAAAAATAAAACATAATAATACACCCATATAAAATTCATTTTATAACTTTTGGGTTTTCATAAAGTGAGTTTTCAGTTATCAAGCGAGCTTCGAGCTCACTTCACAAGAATTTTTAAGCGAACTTTGTATTAGCTTTTTTGAGCACCAAAAAATTCGCAGAAAATACAATAATTGAAACATTATTATAGCAACATAATAAACCATATATAAGTATATACATATACGCATAATATACATATAAATATTTGACTTTTTATTTAACTTTGCTTTTCCATAGAAGCAATTCGAATTTTGTTTTACTCGAAAATAAATTTTAAATTTTATTATTTCATTTTTATTTTCACAAAACTGCAAAAAAAAAAAAACAGTAAACTCAAGCAAATTCTTGTTCATCTCAAGTAATTATTAATGTTGTATTAACTTATCTAATTCGTATTTATTTTTGTTGAGCAATCAACGTGTATTCATTCATTTATTCTTTTATTTATTGCAATTTTTATTTGGAATCCAACTTTGCTTTCTTTGTTTTTATTTTATTTATTTTTAATTTACTTCCTGATCAAATTTATTATTCCAAGTTAAAACAAATCAACAACAAAAACAATGTTTACTTATTGTTGAATTTTTTTTTGGGTGAGCATATAAAACAAAGTTGCCTATGCCACGTGCTGCACGCAAATTAGATTACACATTACGCATACGCCACGTGACCCGCAATTTCTTTGAGCCAAATGTAAACACTTCTTGTTTGCTTTGCATAAGCACAAGGAAGAACAGTATGAATTACTTGAAGCTGGCAGCCAGATAATGTAATACAAGTTGCTGTTGTTATTACACCAATTTAATGAATTTAAGTCTTGCCACGTGTTGCTTCATGCAAATGGCCAATTAGAGAGAAAATTACCAGCGTGTCGCCTGCTCCATGCTAGTTATTATCCTTGTGCTGAGTGCAGCCTGTCATTTGCCTGACACTGGCACAGAGAACTCTACTCAAGTTAAATCCTTGAGCTTAGCTATAAACTTGCAACTTGACTTGCAGCCAAGTCAAATTGCAGCAGGTAATTCATAGATATCTGCCTTGGCTCCGCAGCTCTGCTTAAAAGCATATAAAATCTGAGCCAAGATAAGCTAATGCCAAATATAACTTGTCAAACTAATTAATTATTAGTATTGCACATATTTACTTCCACCCAATTTGATTTATATTGGCCAATATTAACTGAACTTAAATCTAACTTTATATTAGCAAGAATATTGTGGGGAATTTTAGAAATTCTGCCAACTAAACCCAGACAAGTTGTAATTTTACTGAAAGAGTTAATAAAAGCTCTCTATAATAATATAATTAACACTATTAGTGAGGGCAACATAATGCATTTCCATGTTAATAACAGTTAAAATCTAAATAAAAAAATAAAATTTCAACTATTTCTCTCTCTAATAATATAACAAAGAACATTTACATGTTAATAATAGCTCAAATCGAAATAAAAACTTTAACTAATTCTAGAATAAACTATGTAAGTTCTAATTAGGCCTTAAACACTTCAGGTTCATATTGAACTGTTGTTCGTTCACCGTTTACAGCGCTGAGTTCAACAGCCTTTGACCTGGCATATTAACTGAATAATTAAATCCCAATTGCAATAATTTCTCTGGGCTAAAATGATGTGAGTTCAGGTGAGTTGAGTGGTGTGAGTTCTCAGGAGCGGGCAATTAAATTGTTACCGAAACGAATATTATCTAAAACTGAATCGAACGAATCACCTGCACTTTGAGCATCACAATCTTGATTTCGACTCTATCGCGAGGCGAGCAGCTGGCGTGCGCCTCCTCCAGGGGCGGGGGCGAGGGCGGGGGCTGAGCCTCCAGCTGTGAGAACTGTTTGTTGTTGCTGCCATTGATGAGGCTGGCATCGGGATGTATGAAGCTCATGCTGAGCTCTTACTTTGCATTGATCAATAATAAATAACTTTGAATATTCAACAAATATTCACAACGGTTGTGTAATTTTTCTTTTCGCTTTTTTTTTTTTATTTCACAATTGACTTTTTTACGGTTTGTTTTTGTTGCACTTTATGTAATCACAGGCATTTTGGTGTTTTTGATATCGAACACGTTGAGCTGCAGCATCGCAGCTCTGCCAAGTGAATTGAATTCAATTATTAGAAATGAATTAGATGAGCAACAGTTGTAATCACAGCACAGACGAATCGCTGCGCTCGCACTGAGGTTGAGGTAAGGGCCGAATAGCGAACAATTCTTGGCTGCTTTTTAAATTTTTGTTGGATTTGCCTCTTCATCTTCTTATTTTATTTTCATTTTTGTTGTTGTGTTTTTTTTTTTTTTTTTTCGTTTGCTGAGTGGCAAAGTGTTTGTGTCTCGAGTTCCGCTAGTGCCGCTCAAAAGGAAGCAAGAGCAACGGCACTTGTCTCCTATGGTATTTATAGCAGGCCCCCAACAACAGCAGATCAGCAGCAAGCAAGATCAACGCCAGCAAGCATCACAAATCTTTCTGCATGCTGCACTCGGCAACCGCTTCCGTCTGGTGGCTCAAAGTCAAGTTCAAGTTTACTTAGCCACAAGCACAGAACGTGTAGAGAGAGGCGAGCGATTGCAGGGAGAGAGAGTGTGTGTATTGGCCAATTCATGACGTTCTGTTGTACTTGATTTAGTTTCTGCCAAAACTACTAACACACACTGAAACACACGCACACCATTTACGTCTACACAATGCTTGCCAAAAAGACAAAAAAAAAACTAAGTCAACTCGCCGACAATTGAATACTTTTTACACACAATATAATCACATGTGATATATATTAGTATTTACTTAAGAGTTAACAAGATTTTATATAAACAAAGAGAGAGACTCGTATTGCAAAGGGACTTAAAAAATTTACAGTTTCAGTCAGATATTATATTATATAATATTACACATATGCCTTCAATTATATAGTATACGATATTATTATAAGGCCACACATGCTCGTTTAGCTTGTTAGCAGTGTAATACCCAATGCATACACTGCTTATAAAAACGCTCATACGCCCTGTCAGCCAGCAATATGTTTGATTCGCCTCTTTCTCTCTCTCTCTTTCATTTCGTTTCAGTTCGTTTCGTTTGCTTAAGTGTTCGCTTGTTTTGTTATTTGTTGTTGTTGTTGTTGTTGTTTTTTCCTTTTTTCAATGTTGCTTTCGTTCAAGTGTCAGCTTGTATATTTGTTTAGTCTTGCTCGACAAGCATTTATTTATTTTAATTCTTTTATTTGTTTCTTTTTTTTTAATTCTAATTTTCGTTTTTAACAATTATCACAGGCAGCAGCAGCAGCTGTCAAAGCTTTATCGAGAATCGCTATATATTGATATTATTTATTTATCTACAATATATGTTTATAAGCATAACACGTTCTCAGACACATCTGTTACACTTGTGTTTGCCAAAGCAGTTAGCTTCATTCTAAGCTCAATTTGCCACCTGTCTCAAATTGATGAAAGTTTCAGGATGTCATAGAGCGACAGACAGTTGTTGTATTATTATCATTATTATTTATAATCATTCTAATTATACTTGCTTTAGATTTGTTTATTAATCAAATAGCCAAAATTTCTTTGCTTATTTTGTTAATTAGATAGGTGAGCTTAATTTATATTTTGTATAATAAATTTAGGGATTTACCTGAAAGTTAATATCTCAGTTTAAGGTATTAAGTGAATTTCTAAATGTTTATTGTTGATTGTTGTGTTGTAAATTATTTATTTACACAGACAATTTAATCGATCATCTAACAAGTTCTTTCAACTCTCAGAATGCAACTGCTGCACTGAATTTCCCACAATTTGAGCTTTAATATTCCAATTGCACGCTTAAATATATATGTATATGCATACATAATATGTATGTAAATGTTTTCTTTCTTTTTTGCAATTGCATAATTTGCATGTGAAGTGGAAAAGTAAACACAACAATAATTATGCACCATAAAAAATGTAAATAAATCTAAGCCATTTTCCCAGTAATCCGAACGAATCAAATTATAATCGTGTGTAACTTATATATATATAAAGTAGCTAAGCTTAATTTCTATGCTGCTGCAATTAGTCACTCATTAAAACCAACTGAGCCAACGGCAATCAAATGGCAAAGCCGTGTGGCATTTTGTACTATCTAGTTGAAGTACAGTTAAAAAGTTCATGCACATGACGTAGGTGTATTGAGCTGAGCAGCAGCCATTAGTCATATATGTATGGGCTTATATATAGGGTTCGATCATGGTTGCATTTGTGTATTAATGGGAGAAACCTGTCACGTGCTAGCCCACAACTAAGTACTTAGTACTAAATACTTAATGTTTAATGAGAATTGCGGTGCTTTTCGCTGCTTAAGCTTAGCCTATTGCAGTGATTCTCTAAAGCTCGCTGACTAATTCCTTAAAATATCGTGTTTTTCCTCCAGTTAGTGACCCCTTAAATAGGCGCCAAACCCGTTTGATATTTCACATTTCTTGATTATTTTTCACTCTGATCTCGTTCAAAAACTTTTCTTTAATTCATTTTATGCATAATTCATTGGTTTTGCGCCTCATTGCGCCGCGTCATGCGTAAATTGTGCGATGCTCGTGCCAATACAAATATATATACACAGCTAGTTATATATATTTATTTGTATATTCCATCGAACCCTGTGATTTCCCACACACACACAGAGAGCGCTCTAATAATTAACTCAAAGATTGCATAGCCAACGGTTCTGAGTAGACACAGACAGATTTTGAGCTAGCTAAATAGATAATTATAATTGCAATAAATCAAAAACATTGATTACTTTTCAATAAACGTATTGCTATATTAAAGGCATTATCCGATTTTTACTTAATTAAGTAGGCTCATAAAACTTTTTGTTTTAAGCAATTAATAACTATAATAATTATCAGTTCAATTTAGGAAACACCCCAAATGTTAACTGCAATTTGATTTATAGAAATTTTGAGCATTGCTTCAGGTTATCAGGAGTGAGTAAAGGGAATGAAGAGTTGGGCAACAGTTTTAACATAACTAGGAAATGATATTTCCTAAGAAATGGTTGTACTATTTGCATAATCTCTCAATTACCTCGTATTCCAAGTATTTATTGCAATTATATTATTAGCCTTATATAATGAATCAAACAATAATTATATCACGGCTCGTCTTAAAATCTATTCAGAGCTTACCTATTTATTTGTTTGAGAATCACTGATATTCAGTCAGGATCTGTTGGCTATTCTTGGTATCATATTTCTTTGTATTCACCGAGACACTGAATGAGCACTTTGTAAGGATTAATCGCTTAAGAGCGCTTCTGTGAATAATATCCTTTATGTATTGTAGTATTTTGATTCACTTGATACGATCCTCGTCCGTTCGCAGCGAGCATAAAACGGATACTGATTGCAGTACCGTTTCGCTTGTTTTCTTCACACTTCATTCAAAGTGCCAAAACTCAAGCTCTAGTAGTTTCTACACACACACACACACACGCACACACACGTGAGCAGAATGTCGCCAACTGGCAGCAAAAGAAATATATATGATAACTGTATTTATATATTAAGTAAATATTTATGTTAATAAACAACGAATCAAAAGAACTGCGAATCGCGAGCTGCAAAAACAGAGCGCTTATTTGCTTTTAGAATTTAGCGCTTGTTGCGAAACGAAAACCGTTTTTGAAACTGAACTCAGCGCGCGAACTGAGGTCGCGCGCCAAACGAGCGAGCAGAAATGTGTGATAAGCGAAAAAGAGAGCGACTCAACACAGACCTAGACACAATCGGTAATCAGCGATCCGATGATCGACGTCGGCTACCGATGACGCAGTTACCGATAACAAATAACAGCTCACGACGACACGTTAGAACGAGCTGCAGAAGAGGAAGAGCACTTAGTGCCGCCAGCGGGTAACGAGCATGGAAATTTTTACTTAACGCACGCTCTGCATGTTCTATTCATTTGCACATTTCCATTTTGCTTAGTTACAATTAGTTTAACTAATCCATTTTACTGATTACGCTTTAGCAAATTAACCGGTTTGTGTCACTTTTCGTAGCTTCCTCTTATTCATTTATTAGACTTTCCTTCCATTATTGTTGGGCAAAAAAAAAAACAAGTAGGAAAGCTCTAGTCGAGACTGCTCGACTAGGAAACGCCCTGAACCCTTCGGAGAGCGAATATTTTAATAATTCTTCGCGTCTTTCTGCTTACAAAAGAAACACACACACACACCCGCATACACACATACATAGACACACATAGGCACGCACTCATGAACAGGCACGGACTCAGCATTTACGAGACATAGTACTTGAGTAAAATTAAAAGCAAGGAGAGAAGAAGTGCAGAAGATCATTAAAGTTGTCTATGTGTATGCAGCAGCTTTCATTTGGTATTTGTATTTAGGTAAAACAAAGCTAGAATGCTCACAGCAGCAGAGAGCGTTCCCATTGCTCACTTGAAGGTCAACTGCAGCGAGCTATACCTGCCGTAGGGCTCAGCATTTGGGAGAGACAGTGCTTGAGTAAAAGTGGCCCTATATAAAGGGCAGCAGCTGCAGCATTTCTTCAGTCAGTCTTCAGTGGTCCAGGCCTGGTGGGGGTCAGCGCAATAAAGTGAAGTGGAGTGTGTGATCGATCAGCTAAGCATTATAGACGTAGAGGAACTACGTATAGGAAATACGTAGAGGAAATACGTAGAGGAATTACGTAAAGGAAATACGTAGAGGAAATACTGGCAAGCAATACGTAGAGGGAATACTTAGAAGAAATAGACAGTGGAATTGTGCTAAATCGACTCAAGTCGTCACCCTGATCAAGGCTATATATTGTTTGTGGGGTCTGCCTTCTGCGTGTTACATACATTTCAACAAAACCATTATACCCTGAATTCCCATTTTTAATGGGTTCAGGGTATACAAAGTTTTTGGTCCGATCAGGAAATACCCTGAGTCCTGAATAATAAATAATAAATATCTGTTTATTTAATTATTATTTGTTTTTTTATTTATTTGCTTTTGCCTTTGTTAACTGTCCAAACCTTTTAGTTATTATTAACGTACATATATTTTCTTAACTAAGATTTCCGCATACGATCTTCACATTTTATTGAATATTGGCCAACTAAAAAACTTATTTACATTTTATCAAAGTTACCTTCAATTTAAAGAAAATTATAAATCTGGGTACAGTGTTTTTTTTTTTTTTTGTTTTTTTTTTTTTACTGGGAGACTCCAGTTCTTACGCTCTGAAAAAAACACCATACCCTGATTTCTCATTTTCAATAGAGTAGAGTATACAAATAATCATATGATGCATTTAATTAACATTTAATAACTAATTACAAATTAAGTTTAAACTCGTTTTTGGCCAAAAAAATATTAAAAATTGTGTCACGTTCATTTGGCACGAGCACCTGGCGTGCTGCATTTAGCACGTATTTCTGTTTTTAAGTCGTGTCTAATCAGATCCTTAAAAAATATCTCGTAAAGATGTATATTATTCTGCCTTTAAATGTGGATCATAAAACTTTTATGTCTTTATCAATTAACACCTTATTTTCTTCTGATAACTTCGGAAGTTTTTATATTTTTCTGGCTGTACAGACAAATGAATTATGATTTATTTCCTTTCTCGAAAAGCAATTAAAACTTTGATGTCTTCATCAATTAACACCTTATTTTCTTCTGATAACTTCGGAAGTTTTTATATTTTTCTGGCTGTACAGACAAATGAATTGTCATTTATTTCCTTTCTCGAAAAGCAATTAGCTATTAGAAAATAGATTGATTATGTTTATGATTTAATTATAGAGCTAATGAAAATATTTGCGAATATGTTAATGATGGAAAAATAGAGTTTTTTAATTTATTTCATCTTATCTTATTTTTGTTTAATAGTGAGCTAATATTTTTAAAGCCCTGCTAAGTAACTATATCAAATAAATTCTAAATGGGAAATACTAGTCAACAGGTTTGAGTATTTAATAACCGGACTAAACTTTCTTTTGTTTTAGAAAAAATGCAAACCCATAATACAATTGGATATTTGCAACTTGTAATTTTGAACAGGATATACTTTACGCGGTCTAAAAAGCCTTTTTGTGTCTGTTACATAATTTTTAAGAAAACTTTGAACAAATCTTTATATCGTAATCAATTTCAAGGTAAAAAATACAGGACATCAATTACTTGGTCTGCTTTGACTAGATTTTGTAGAGCTTTAGGAGTCAGCTTTAGATCTTGATACACTTTTAGATGAGTTCGAGCATTTTTGAGATGTTTTTCATGAGTTAACAAATACACACAGCGCTGTCAAACTTATGCTAATTACTTGTGACGATTTCATTTTGCCAACAGCAGACGTTAAGCGAAAACAAAGGCGACAAATGGAGATTGTGAAAATATTGGGGAGTTGGGGAGTAAAGGGACGAATTGATATCGTGCGTTTAACCTTGTTATTGAACTCGCTGTAGACGTTTTTTTTTTTTTTTTTGCTTGTTGAGACTTGCTTACGCTGTTTTTTCGCAGCTTCCAACTAAGTGAGGCCTATTAAATGCGACAACATCATCATCAACAACAACAACAACAGCAGCAACACGACAGGTGACAATATTTTACCAAAAAAAAAATAAATAAATAACATTTTTTCTGTCGCTAATTTCATTAATTTGATTGTGTTTATTTAACTTTGCAATTCGCATGTGCATTTCACATATCATCTTTTTGCATGTGTGTCAGCCAAAATGGATAACGTTCATATCAGGCAGGAATATCGATCGATTCGAGGAATTATAATTATGATTATAATATGTGCACATACATATGTATGTATGTACATGTATTTGCATATAAATTATATTTAATCAGCGAATTTGTTATCACATTTAACAAAACTTACTGAAAGTCTGACTGAAATATAATATCGTGCTCGACTAGAAGATACCCTAAATACATGTCTGATTGCTGTTTCGAATATTTTAGCAGTATACACCAAATTTGTAATTTATTAATGGACTTGAAAACTCTGCACCGATTTTAATTTAAATATGTATTTATTTTCATATCCCAAAAGAATTGTTTGGAAATTGAATTTATATATTTTTTAGTTTATTGTGTGGAAAAGAGTTTATTTGTCTCAGTTTCCCACTAATGCGTGGCTTCATCTAGTTTGTCACTCGGTTCGTTGAGATCATTGGTAATCATCTATAATGTCGTAGTCATCGCAGCCTCGAGAACTTCCTCCCTTAGCACCTGGTGCCGGTAAAGGCAATTCCCAAATGTACATAGTTTTTGCTAACTTATCCAACTTCTTGTTAATAGCTGAAAAGGAAATTTTTTAGTTAATTGATTATAAGGCAAAGTAGATATAGGTTTACAGATATAGTTGGGATTCCTTATGAAGGTTCTCTGCTTAGGTATCCTTTTGCGCGAGCTGCGAGACTTTGGTTTTTCATAATTTTCACTGGCATCAGTTGTTTCAGGGACATCAATTTCTTCAGTTTCGGTAAATTGATTGATATCACTAGCTCTTGGCTTAACAAGTCCCCCTACCTCATCAATGGCGTCAATTATTGGCGGAATTTCGGCCATACTCAATGGTATTCGGGGCTTGCAACGAATATAGCCTTGCAGCGTAACCACAAAAAGGCTGATAAAATAAACAATATATAGTCGACCTCTAGCCATATTCAACTCTTAACAGCAAATGATGTGTAGCTGCGTTTCTACTAAATTCCGTTGCTACTAGAATATATATGTATGTTATACACAAAGACTTAAGCTAGTATAGTCTTCAAATGTACCAAAACTAATTAATTTCATTATACTTGCATTTGTAAAAAAGCATTTCAAATACATATAAGTTTGTATGTCATAGCAATAAGCTCCTGACATGCAGTAAAAGTTATCGGCTTGCCGCCACGAACCCAATTATAAATGCACTATTGTTGCACTATAAGCTACGGTCACACTTTAATCAGTCGCGTCTGACTTATCTATAAATGTATAAAATTTATTAATTTTATTCAGTTTAGTAAAAAGTATAGAAATGCCGCCGACGATAAACAATTCGACCGTTAATAGCGCCACCGAAAAGCGACCACCACGGCAAACAGAACGCAAGTAAGTACTCTATTAATATTTTATTTTTGCCAACGCGCAATCTAACCTGTTTATCTGGCTTTACGACGCATAGATCCGAAATAATTTGCCGCGTTAAATATGGCAATAATCTACCGGATATACCTTTCGATCTGAAGTTCCTGCAATATCCCTTCGACAGCAATCGTTTTGTGCAGTATAATCCAACATCGTTGGAACGCAATTTCAAATACGATGTACTGACTGAACATGACCTGGGGGTGACGGTTGATCTGATCAATCGGGAGCTGTACCAGGCCGATCCCATGTCACAATTGGATCCGGCTGATGAAAAACTACTAGAGGAGGAGACATTGACGCCGACAGATTCAGTACGGTCGCGACAGCATTCACGCTCTGTGTCTTGGTTGCGCAAATCTGAGTATATTTCGACTGAGCAAACGCGCTTCCAGCCACAAAATCTGGAGAATATTGAGGCCAAGGTGGGCTACAATGTGAAAAAATCTCTGCGCGAAGAGACCCTTTATTTGGATCGGGATGCACAAATCAAGGCCATTGAGAAGACGTTCAGTGATACTAAGAACGACATAACCAAGCACTACTCCAAGCCGAATGTGGTGCCCGTGGAGGTGTTACCCATATTCCCCGACTTTACCAATTGGAAGTATCCATGTGCTCAAGTCATTTTCGACAGCGATCCAGCACCACAGGGCAAAAATGTGCCCGCACAGCTAGAGGAGATGTCGCAGGCCATGATTCGAGGTGTGATGGACGAGAGCGGAGAACAGTTTGTTGCCTATTTTCTGCCCACAGAAGCAACGTTGGAGAAACGTCGCGCAGATTTTGTGGCCGGCCAGCTCTACAAGGACGATGAGGAGTATGAATATAAAATTGCTCGAGAATACAATTGGAATGTCAAGACAAAAGCATCCAAGGGCTATGAAGAAAACTACTTCTTTGTCATGCGACAAGATGGCATCTACTACAACGAGTTGGAGACACGTGTGCGTCTCAACAAGCGTCGCGTCAAGGTTGGCCAGCAACCGAACAACACGAAATTGGTGCGTAATTTTAGCATTTTAATGAATTCTTTAGTAATCCCTTTTTGGTGTGTCTGTTTGGAATGATAGGTGGTTAAGCATCGTCCATTGGATGCCTTGGAGCATCGTATGCAACGCTATCGTGAGCGGCAGCTGGAGGTTCCTGGTGAAGAGGAGGAGGAGGAAGACGAAGAAATGGAAACAGAAGAACAATCCGAAACCCAGACTGCAGCTGAGGAGGAAAAGGCAGCAACAGACACAGCTACCAAATCAAAGTCTCCTCCTGACGATGAGGCAGCTGCTGGCAACCGAACACCTGTGCCGGATGCACAACAGCAACGAGAACGGCAATCGCGCTCCAGAACTCGCTCCGGCGGCAGTCGTTCTCGCACACGTAGCCGCAGCGCTGGTAGCGGCAGTGGCAGTGGCAGCGCAGCCAGCGGTTCCCGCAGCCGCAGTCGCTCGAGCTCAGTGAGCGGCTCTGGCTCACGTGCCAGTAGTCGTTCCAAATCAGGATCAAGGTCACCAAGCGGCTCACGTTCACGCTCCCAAACGCCAGCCGGCTCCCACAAGTCCGGCAGTCGCAGTCGCAGTCGTAGTCACAGTCCATCAAAATCAAAGTCGAAATCCAAATCGAAGTCGCGCAGTCGTAGTCGTAGTCGCAGTCGCAGTGCGTCAGGATCACGTTCTGGATCGGGCTCCCGCTCGCCAAGCCGTTCGCGCAGCGGCTCGCCAAGTGGCTCGGGCTCCAGCTCTGGCAGCGGCTCCGAGGAGGAATAAAACTGAACAGAATCTTTTTCTGCATGTAATTTACGAAGAATACACAAAAATAAACAAACAAATGAAATTGGAACACAATTACGTGGCGTCCATGAGGAAGTTACGGAACAGCTCACCATCCGAGCTGGCCTGCTCTGTTTGCTGCGGCGAGTAGAGCCGCAAATTCTGCAGCTGCTGCAGCGGGGAGCCGCTGCCATCAAACTGCACGCCACTGTCCATCACAACCGGCTGTGGTTGCTGCGGCGGCTCCACACTGCAAATGCCCAGCTTCTGGCAGCTCTCCACGACAATGTCATCAATCGTTTGCGAGAGCAACGCCTCGTGATCTGTGGTGCCATTCATATGAATGGCCGCATTGCTTGCTGTGTGCTCGGCCTGCACACTGGCCGCACTCACATTGGAGTCCAGCAGCGCCTTGATCAGCTGCTCCGGCGTCTGTGGCTCACATTTGTGTGTACGCAGCGAGACCTTGTAGCGAAATGTCTTCTTGCACTGCTCGCACTTGTAGGGCATGACTCCCGTGTGGATGCGTGTGTGCACCAAGAAGGAGACACGTTGCCGAAAGCATTTACCTGTGTGGAATAGTTTTGCATGAGCTGGTGTATTAATAACTATTAAGAGTCTGGGAATCGTATATATGCATTGCATATACGGTAGAGTGATTCGTAAATCTTGGCATAACGTACCGCAGACCTCGCACTTGAAGGGCTTCTCGCCGCTGTGGATGCGCTGATGGTTGTGCAGCGTTGACAGCTCCTTGAAGGCGCGCCCACAGATGCCGCAGGCGTGCGGCTTCACCTCGCTGTGATAGAGTAAATGCTTGTGATAGGATTGCTGGAAGGTGAAGGTTCTGGCACAGTACTGGCAGGTGTAGGGCATCTCGCCCGTGTGCAGACGCTTGTGCTTCTTCAGGAAATACTTGGTGGTGAACATTTTGGTGCACACGTCGCACTCCCAGTTTTTGGGCGTGCTGCCGTACTCCGAACCGGGCGCCGTCTCCGCTGCAGCGGGCAGCTCCTGCTTGAGCATGTAGATGGCGCCGCTCAGAGCGTACGGCTGAGTGTTGCTGTTCGCGGTGGAGGCGCTGCTGCCATTGCTGGACGACGCCTCCTTGTGCCGAATGCGATCACAAATGCTGATTTTGGGCGTGGCACTAATGATGTGGCCATTGCTATTGCTCGCATTGTTGTTCTGATTGCTGTTGCTGTTGTTGTTGTTGATGTTGCTGCTGTTGTTGTTCGGGCTGCTGCTAGTGGCACTCGTGATGGCGCCAACCGTGTGCAACACCTTGAGATGTACACGCAGGGAACCCTTCATGCGGAACGTCTTGGAGCACAGATGACACTTGTAGGGCTCCTGCTGCTGCCCCAGCGTCGGCTCTGTTATCTCCGCATTCTCATGCACCAGCCGGAAGTGAATGTCTCGCAGTTCCTCGTTGCGAAAATTAAACTCGCAAATGTCACATCTGGCAGGAGGCGTGGAAGGCAGCGGGGGCGGCTGCTCGATGGGTTTGGCACGCGACTTTTTGCCACGTCGCTTGGGAACAGCAGCAGCAGGAGGCGGGCTAGCTGCAGCAGGGCAATTTGTCGAAGGGAGAACAGCTGAAGCTGCCTCTGCTGCCACTGGAGTGGACTGAATTGTTGTAGGCACTACAACTGAAGCTGGAACTGGAGCTGGAGCTGGATCTGCCGCCGGCTGGCTCATCAGGCTAGTGTGGCTAAATAGATGTATGGTCAGTTTGTCCAGACCCAGAAAGAGCTCCTTGCAGTTGGGAAAGGGACAGGCCAGAGGGCCGTTGGCCGCCTTGATTAGACGCTGCTGCAGTGCATCGATGCTAGTGAAACTGGGCACTGCGCACAGTGGACACAACACGGACATGGAGCACATGCCTGCAACACTTTTCACACAATCGGGAACTAGGAATATCTTTTCAATATGCTAACAAATCCTCGATCATTGCGCTGACCGACAAAAACTTGAAAAGATTATTTTCTGCTTTTGCCTATTGAGATATTTTCTAAAAATACTTGCAACGAACAAATATTGAAAGAAAAATTTTCTGCCGATGGCGATGGCGATGGCGACAACGACGACGTTCGTCTGGGCGATATCGAAAATAATGAAAAATATTGCGCTCCCAGGCCGGCGAGAATTGAAAATTTTTTCGAAAACCGCGAGCCGAACAGCTCCGAAAAGTGGCCCGCAGACAGCTGTCCGCTGCTTCCTCTTCGAGTTGTTTTTTGGTAACAGCGAACAGCGAACAACTCGTCTGCCAGTGGGCGTATTTAGTAGTACAGAGCTCTTGGCTCTTTGTTTTGGTCTTGTCATTTAAATGAATCGCATTGGGGCAGCTGCTGGGCATAGTCTACAGATTGTACATATATAGATATATGCTAAATGCATATTTCAAAAGAAAATTGAACACTTTTTAAATGGGTCATAGCCAAATGCGTTAAATTATTAAAGGGTAGACTTGGAAATGGAAGAAATACTAAGTATTACAAAAATATATGCCCTATAAGTCTGATTTGTGACAGCTGTAGAGCTATATTTAATGTGCAATTAATTCAATTTATAAAATATATATTTGTAGACATATTTCCGGGTAGTATTCGCAGAGGTCCTAGAAAGCTATAAACTATATCATCAGAAATTTCCACTAAGTAATTCGCAATAATATTTTTGCTTGCTTGTTGCACATTTAATGAATTCAATTATCTAAGCTAATACAGCAAATGAAATATTTATTGATCCGAGCATCCAGGTTTATAAGATTTTCTAGTCGAGCTAAGAGTATTCCCGTAGCCAGCTTTTGCGCAAAAGCTCTCAGTCAAGGGTATTTGATAGCTGTGTGAAATCAAACTCTATTTATAAACAAGTATACCTCTATACTATATATATACATATATCTATAGTAATATTTGTGGTGCTCTCTTGATTCTTGTTGATATTTGGTCAGTGCTTTGTTGTGCTCTATTTTTGTATCTCTTGCTGTTTTCTCATTCGCTGTGCCGTTTATTCGTGTTTCTCTTTGGCTGTCCGATTTGTAAACAGTTCATTGGCCAAAGCACGTGCGGGGAGTGGGGGGAATCGTAATAGTAAACTGAGAAGAAAATTGAGTAAGTTGTGGAGCATCACTTTTTCTTTTTAGCCGGAAAGTCCAGGGAGACGACGCTTAGCTTTGCCGAGCTGGGCTCCTCCTTGCCCATGCTCGCCTCGGAGGTGGAGGAGCGTGCGCTATAACCTGTGGAGCAAATACAGTAGTCTCTCTAAGTCATGTTCAATGTGCTACCCACCTTTGACGGAGTAGCAATCCACCGAGGAGTAGGACGATGTCCTAGAGAACGCACAACTGCGCACGGGCTTCAAATGCTGCGGCAGCTTGATCCCTTTGTCCAGTATAAAGGCTATTATGTCGGCGCCATCCGGATCGCTATTGGTCATGTCACACAATAGATTCAATACCTTTCTGTTCCGATTCTCCAGCTCCTGCAGATTGAGATCGCGCTCGAATAGCGACAGATATTCACCGCTTATGGCCTGCTGTTTGATTTCCTTGAGCAGCGTTTGGATCTCCCGATTGGCTCGCTCAATTTTCGCCTTTTGCTCGTGCAGCTCTCTCTTTAGTTTGCGCAGCGTTTCCGCATCGTCTAGACACTTTTGTTTTTCCGTTGCGATTTCATCCATTAGTTTATCGATTTCCTGCTGCTGTTGCTCAATCTTATTGTCGTATGCCTCGGCCTTGCAGCGCAGCACCTTCAGCTGCTGCAGCTGCTTGCAATAGGTCTCCTGCACCTTCTTCAGCTCCTCCTCATCGCGCTGTTCATCTGCAGAGTAAAACAAATTAAATAAATAGAAAATTCACTTCACAGAGAGAGAAAGAGAGGGAGAGAGTGAGGGAGTTGTTCTATGGGACTCCTCTCCCATTCCAAACCTTTTGAGTTGTCATCGAAAGTTTTTAGATTCTTGCGGTAGTTGTCGTTGGACTTGTCGAATTGGCGCAGCGTATTCTCCAGGGCAATCACCTCCTTCTCCGCCTTGAGCACCTTCTTGTTGAGCTCGTCTCCCTCGTCGGCGAGCAGCTGCCGCTGCTGGGCATTTTCGACCTTCAGCTGGGTAGCCGTGATTATGGTGCCATCCTCGTTGACGCCCAGCAGCGCCGCTGTCAGCTCGAAGCGGGCGCGCAGCACATTGATATGCTTCTTGCGCTCTCCCAGATCGGCGCGGAGCGTGCTCAGCTCCTCGTTGAGATGCTTTCGCTTCAGTAGCAAGATATCCCGCTGGCTTTGCAGCTCCACAAAGCGATCCTTGATGATGCGCTGGAAGGCCAGCCGATGCTGATTCAAGCTGTAGGTGCCCTTCTCGCAGTTATCGATCACATTCTGGATGTCGCAGCAGCGCATCTTGAGCACACTGAGCTCCACCACGAACTCGGAGTTTTCGTAGCGATTCATGCGCAGGCGCTTGATGGTGCCCTCGCAGTAGACCTGCGCCTCCTTGATCTTGAACTTGACCAACTCCAGATCCTTGGCATCGTTGTTATAGACCCCGACCAGGGCATTCATGCTATAGTTGAGCTTCTTGTTCTGCGCTTCCGTGGAGGCCAGGCGACGCTGCAGCTTGGCCAGATACTGCTCCAGCTCAGCGAGAATCCGTTCGTTGCGTGCCTCCGTCTCCGGGTCTGAGTTCTTGCCACGCAGGTCGGCCAGCTTGCGCTCGCACTGCAAGTACTTGAAGGACATGTCGTAGTGTATTTCGGTCTGGCGCTTTATCTCCTGCTCCACCTGGCGCTGGTTACGAGTGACGGCAAGCAGCGTAGACTGCAGCGCTCCATTCTGCACCATTATCGTCGTCTCCTCATCCTTCAGCTCGTTTATCTGGCGCTGGGTGCGGTAGAGCAGCTCGTTGCAGCGCTGCTGCTCTTTGTTGAGCAACTTGAACGCCTCCTCTTCGCCCTCCATCATCTCGTCCAGGATTTGGAGCCGTTGATTGGCATCGGTGTGCTTGTCCTCGATCGTCTTCAGGCGATCCTCGATTTTCTTCAGCGTCGTGGCAAAGTTCTCAATCTCGGCGAGCTTCTCATCCCGTTGCCTGATCAGCTTGCGATTTTCCAGACGCTGAGCATGCACCTGATTGGACAGATTCTCCAGTTCGTGGCGCAGCGCTATGATCTCGCGCTCCTTCAGAGTCGAGGTGTCGACCAGGCGCTGTATCTCATTCTTGGCATCGGATGTCTCCGAATTCAATATCTCGATGCTCTGCTCGACCAGCCGATTGTTCTCCAGGACATCGTTCAGCTGCTCGTTGGCCTTGAAATATGCATGGGCCATCATCTCAGCCTTCTCCGTCAGCCTAATGCACTCCTCCTCGCCATTGTGTATATCCTGTTCACGCTGTGTCATCTGATTGACCGCCTGCTTCCATGTTTCCACCATCTGGCGTCTCTCCAGATGCGCCTCCCTATACAAGCTGGCCGTGCGCTCCAGATTCTTCTCCAGCGTGCTCTGCTCATCGTAGAGCATGACGACCGCGCTGCGACGCTTCTCGATCTCCGCCTGCAGCAGCTGGCGACGCGTGTTCAGCTCCTTTGCCCGCTGCTGATCGTCCTGGTAGTATTTGTCGATCAGCTGGTAGCCCTTGTTGCCATCCTCCATGGCCTCGGCCCACTCGACCAGGCTCGACTTGGCCGCCTTGATGCGCTTGGTCAGATCATCGATCTCGCGCTTGCTTTTATTAATTTTACCTGTAATTCCCTTAAGAATATAAGTTACCTGCTATCGTCAGATCTCTTTCACTTACGCAGTGTGTGCTCCGCGTATTCCGTGTACTCAGACAGCTCCTTTTGGTTCTTGCGCAAGTCCTCCTTGAGCTTGTTGCGCTCCAGGATCACCAGCTGCGTGCGATGCGCCTCCTTCAGCACATCGTTCTTCACCGAATTGAAGAAGGTCTGGCATAGGATTCAGATGATGATTAATCGTTACCCAGACTAAGATGTCGCTTCACTTCAGCACTTACAACATTCTGCTGCAGCGTAGCCTCAATATTTTTCTTATGCCGATCGATTATCTTTTCGCGCTCCTCCAGGTTTGCGATGCGCTGCTGCAGATTGAACTTCTCTGCGCGCATGGCCACCATCTCCTGGAGGATGGCCAGATTCTCGGCATTCGCCATGGGTATGTCCGCCTCGACGGTCCATCCCATGGAGCGCATGGCCTCCAGCTTGAACTCGTCGAGCGAGGTGCTCTTCATGTCATCCGTTTTGTTGGCGGTGTCGGCCATTGTGGAAATATGTGAGTATACAGAGCCGGATATGCTGTATATAGTGCTATATCCAGCTGAGAGTTGACTAAATTCAATTTCATATTCGAAAAGCAAAACTAACTTATTCACTATGCCAACCGGATTGTTTCGTTCCGTTTCGTTTCGTTTCGTTGTTCCGAGCAACGCCAGTTGTTTATAACTGTAAAACGGAACGGTGTTGTAGGCTGGTAAACAAGAGGTAGTATAGGGGAGTATGGGGCACTATGGCTTAGTTAACAGACTGATGTGGCTTAAGTAGTATTGGAACCAATTTGAAAGACGTCTGCATTAAATGTTCAAATTTATTTATGGATCATATTATAATGCATATGGATATGTTTATATATTGTAATTCTCGGCGAACTTGCAGAGGCCATGATAGTTAATGTTGACGCCTGTCTGGCAGCCACTGCCCGCCGGACCCGTCACGTACACAGGACTGCCGACGGTGTTCTTGACTGCATAGTTGCAGGCGACGAGGAAGTGATTCAGATTGTTTCTCACGAAACGGGAAGCGGCACAGCCCACGGCCAGATTGCGCTCCTGAGCCATCACGGCAAAGCGGCTTATCGATCTGGAGAAAAGAATTAGAGTTTATCAATGGATGTTGCTCGCTTGGTTAGCTCTTGGGATCCACCTACCCGCCAGACCACGTTTGGGGAAAACTATTGATGATTCCCATATTGGCATTCTCGTACTCCAACCACCAGTTGGTAATGGCCTGCCTCAGCAGGTACTCATCCGTCCTTTCGCCCATTTGAGCCGGATTATAGGCAAAGTACGCGATATTCTGGCCACTATTGGGGAACCGTGCCGTGCCGTGGCAGGTATCCCTCTTTCGAACGCACTGCTTCACATTCAGCTCGGCGCGGCTGGCCAGATCAGCGTTCCAGCGCACAAAAGCCATGCGACGTGCCGACTGATAGCCAGGCAACTCACCCAGCGCCAGACGATTGCGGCGGGCATTGTGGGCGGCCACAACGAAATTGCGGAGCTCCAAGTTCATGTTGATCAGGTAGGGCGCAGGACTAGCTGGACAGGCGCTAGACCATGTCTGGAAAGAAATAAGTTGCCCAATTAGTTGATTGTCCAGAGCCAAGCAAAGAATTGGCTGCTGCACTTACTCCTGTTACGCAGGGATTGGTCTCGTTGGCCGCACGAACCACCACGGTCAACGCAAAGCAAAGTATAACAAATCGCAACATATTGTTAAGAACTAACTTATCCAAGCTTGCGATCTCGAGCTTATATAGCCCAAGATTTCTTAGGCATCTGCATAGAACAATCAATTGAACTTTGTTAACTAAAGAGCGTTTACAGCTGTGTTTGTACATATTCCCGAAATTTCAAAACATCTGTAATATATTTATTTGCTATCATCATCTATGATAAGGTATATGTATAAGCTGGAATATGAAAGTGAATATTAAATGTGTCTATGGGAAAAGAAGGACTTTGGCCTATTTAACAATTTTTCTATATCTTTTGGTAATCTCGTTTCATATATAAATTGGGCTGAATAAACTTTGATTTCGATATATAAATAATAATCAATAAATAACTATTTCACCTCACATTCCATATTTATTGCAAATAATAAAAAAAGAGAATCACTAGAATCACACATAGGGTATCTTTCAGTCTATCAACAGTCAAGTGTTACTAGCTCAGCTCTTACATGCGGTGTCAAAGAATTTACTGTTGCTAACCCATCCTCCAGTTGTTTAAACAATTAGCCAAAGTAACTTATACAAAGTGAGACGAAATCCAAATAATAATAAACATTTTAATTTGCATTTGTTTTTGTTTTTTGTTTTTTTATTTAAGTTTTGTTTTATTTGCTTGCTTTTGTTGATTTCAATGTTAAAGAGCAATTTTTGTTGTTGTAACTATTGTGTAATGTTTATATGATAAATTTAATGCTAGCTTTCATTTTTTATAACTTCATGCGGTAATATTTAATATTTGTATAAGTATTATAATGTTAAATCATTATTAATATTATTTTCATTGTAATCAGTACTGCAAAAATTGATAGATCGCTTCATATGCTCAATTATACATAGATATATTTATATATATATATTTATATAGATATATCGGTTTAGCAACTCGATTTATTAGTTTCCATTCAACAAACTCACGAATCGTATATGTATATGCAACTACATTTATATATATATATATAATTATATATATATTTAGTGTATGTTTAGATTAAGTTTATGCAATATGAACTAATCGCTACATCTTGCCAAACGAAATGGTCGAACTACTCGTGTTTGTTTACCCTTTCTTATTTCTCGCCTTGTGGGCTATGCTATGCAAGTCGACGCAGCTTGCAGATTATATGTATGTGTTTTAGATACATGAATGTGTTTGCTTTTTGTTTTAAATATTATATTTATAAATGTATAATTCATAAATTGTAATTTCAAGGGTGGGCGTTCTTTTTATTTATAAGTTAATTTTGCTTTGAATTCCTCTCATTATATATATATATATATATGTATATCTATTTATATATGTATGTATGTACGTTAAAGGTTTGGGGGAAGAGAAACTAAATTGCCGCATTATCAGATTTCCTCAATGATATATATTCACATATATATATGTATGTATGTATGTATAGCATTAATAAGCGTTACCATTTGAATTCGCTCCCGCAACATAACGAAAAACTTAATAACAAAAATTTGGATTTAATTAATTCAATAATTATTCTCTAAAGCGAAGATCCAAGAACTTATAACTAAATAAATCATAATATTTAGTGGAAAATGAAGGAAACTCAAATTCCCATTTCTCATTTACTCTTTTTGTGAAAAAACAATTAGTTTTGGTTTCTTGCAATTTATGCGCTTTACTAATTAATTTATTTAATAGTATTTTAATTGTTTGCCTTTGCAATGTGTGTGTGTGTGTGTGTGTTGTGTGTGGGACCACGTGTATGTGTGTAATTTCTAACAACAGGCTAAACTGCACGTAAAAGTGATCGAGTATATCCTTTTTATAAAAGCAAATTTGAGAGTATTACAAAATATATATATGCATATATATATATATACATACATAAATTTATATATATATATATATGTATACAAACATATGATATATCGAAATTTAGCCAATTATGTTCTTTGTATGAGGAAAAGAAGGCGGGTACGTGTGCGTAAAAGAAGGGAAAGAGAGAAATTGCGTGAACGTTTGAATTGATTCTTGATGTTTTGCTTCAGTTGCTGCTATCCGGTTGCTGATTCAGTGTTTCACAGTTACTATAATCGTCTAGAGATAAATATGTATGCGTGTGTATGTGTGTGTGTGTGTGTGTGTGTGTAGAACGTTTCTTGTCACGCCTTTAGTTAATATTAGCTCTTCATGTTTCTAATTTGTTGTTGTTTTTTTAAGACAGATGGAAGGACATGCTGCCCTCGTTGGCAGCCACTTTCAGCTTCTGCCGCATCACATCACGGCTCGAGTAGTCGGGCAACTTGAGATAGTTGACACAGGTCATCACAGATGGTAGATAATCATTGGGATTCTGGTTCCCGTCCAGGGTCTTGCGCACAATGGTCAGCGGCGGAGTCAGCGACTTGAAGCCACCAGTTGGCAGACGTGGCGATCCGGTGACAAATTGAAGGAACGCACGCTGCTCATCACGATTGTACGAGACGAGAATCTCGTACAGAAATTGTATGGCCTGAGATTCCTGATGGAAGCCATGATCGGTGCGACAGCTGTCCTGCAGCATTTTGAGATCCCAGCTCTGATGCTGTTCGCTGCCAGACCCGCAAAACACGCACTCCAGCTCCTCCGGATAGAACATGCGCAATCGTTGTATGGGAAATATGGAATCAAAGCCTGCAAAAAAAAAAACCAATTCGAATATAAGCAAATGGCTGAGTGGATGACTCGGAGGGAATACGTACCCTCGCGCAGCGCCTCGAACTGTTTCTGCACGCCTTCGACGAGGAACCAGTAGGTGACCAGTGAGATATATTGATGCAAGTTGTGCACGGTTACGGGCGTGTCACGTCCGCCACGGCAGAGCTCAATGTTGGCATGTCCGGGCAATACAAAATCTAGTCCCAAGTCAGCAATGGGACAGCCATCCAAATCCAGTTGCTCCATCTGCTCAAGGTGAGTTTGTTAATAAATATTGCTTTTATAATTTATTGAGTTTCATTTTAAGTTTACCTTCTCTTTCTTCTCCATGGCATCTAGATTGGCATCCATTTGGATATCCTCGCGCTGTCGCACGACATCCTGCAGACGCACCAAAGTGCTCTGCACCTCGGGCGCGACCCGCTTCAAATCGGCCAGTCCAATTGATAGCTCCTCGTTGATCAGCCAACGATAGAAGGGCAGCGAGAATGGCAAATCGAGCTACAAGTGGCAAGCGAAGCAAATAGTTTAGAAGATTACATAAAATGGAGAATCAGGCGGGTGATAGACTTTACTTACCATGCGACTGTCCATTACAGCCTTGGCCATGAACTTGCCCAAGAATTTAAACTTGGACTTGGCCTTGGTCATCTGTGGCAGCTTGGAGGATTTGCCCAGAGGCAGTGGAAACAGGCCGTGTGCGGCGTGGACGTAGCTAACAGTGGATCCAGTTTGAACGGTTGCTGTTGTAGCAGTGACTGTTCCGGCTGCTGTGGTTGTCGTTATCGTCTGTTCTTCCAGCACTTGGGGGGAATTGTTGGCGCCACCTTCAGTGGCTGCCATATCACTAATCTGCTGTGCAATAATCATGTTTAAAGCGTTGTCATTCGAGCTAGAGGAGCTGTGCTCCGCCAGCGCCTGGGCCTGTGCCTGTGCCTGCTGGTTACGCAGCGCATTGTTGCGACTGTTGCTGCGGGTCAGATGTGTGTTCGTTGGTTGTGTGGCGGTAGCCGTCACGACAGTGGACATTGCAACCGCCTCGCTATTGGACTCGACTGTGTCCTCAATGTGCACCACAGCGTTGCTGGACTTGACCACGTCTGCAATATTGGATGAATTTTGACGATAGCTATCGCTGCCATTCCACAGACCCAGATCCGTGCGCTGCAGCTCCGCAGACACGAGGGCATAGAACTCCAGCGTGGGTCCCAGTCCGGTGCCCACCTAAAAGGCAGACATTACAAGGATTAGATGAGTCATTGCTAATTGACGCTAAGCCGCACAACAAACCTCATTCTCGTATTGAATCTCCAGCAGGGCCTTGGAATTACCAAAGTCCTGGAGTATGTGCTCGGCCTGCTTGAGCAGCTCGGCACGTGAGATGGCTCGCTTGCGTCTATCAAGGCGTGGTGCCACACGTTCCGATGACTCGGCCGAGTTCAGGTCCGGTGTGGTGTCCAACAGGCGCTGCAGTGCCCGATCCCGATCAAAGCTAGTGGCATAGAAAAGCAAGTGACGCGTCTCGAAGGGGAAGAGGAATGGACAGGCCATGCCAATCTGAGGCAACCATTGTGGCAGATTGCCTGTCATGATGACCAGCGGATCCTGCAACTGGCGGTTCGCCTTGGCCGTTATCTTTGGATGCACAAACTCAGTATTTGCAATGATATTCTGGCGCACCACACAGCCATAGAGGTACTCCCAGTGTCGATTCAGAGCATAAATAACACGCAGCATGCACAGAGCATCCAGCGAGGCATCCTGCACGGTCACCACATCAGCGGGCAGGCTGCTGCACAGGTATGGCTTCAATGGTGATACCACCGGCGGGGCAATGCCCTCGTGCCAAAGTTCGGTCTTCTTGCGCATAAATTTGCTGCTGGATTTGTGAGACTTCTTGCCGCCAGTGCTGGAGCTGGCCGCCGAATTAGATGAGGTGGAGGTGGAGCACGAGGTGGCGAGCACAAGTGTTCCAGTGGACGTAGCATGGCTGGTGCTGCTGCCGCCGCTGCTATTGCTGTGTGTCACATTTTGCTTGTGGGCCTGGCTGCTGCTGCTGCTACTGCAGGAGCTGTTCGGGCCAGATCCGCCAGCGAGTTCCTCCTCGACGGGACGATAGAAGATGGTGTGCTGCTGCACCCAAATGCTGCTATTGCCTACAGATGGATTAGATAGATTAGCATAAATAGATTCACTCGTTCTTTATACTCCCACTTACCTAGCAACATCTCGGACTCGTTGTCCGTCTCGTGCTGCTCGTTGACTAGCGGAGAGAACTGCTTGACAGCCTGGTAGACGGTCATATTGTAGGGCAGCACATGCTCCCCGATGAGGAATTGCAGCTTGTGCTTGAAGCCAGACTGGGTCATCACCACAGCGGCCACATTATCGTCCATATCCTCCTCGCTGTCTTCATCGGAATCGGCGCGTATTCCACCATAGCCGCGCACCACCAAGTACCGCTCGATGGCCTGGACCATGGCTAGAGGATCGATTTTGACGGTGCCGCCCTTCCACTGGCGCAGATTAGTGCACAACGGATGACGCTGCAGATTGCACTAGAGACGAAAAAAGCAGAGGAGATCATAAGTAAAAGCTGGCCAGCCTTGGTGGCTCTTCAGATCGACTTACCTTCAATTGATGGGTATTAAAGAAACGTAGTGCGCTCTGGTTGGTGCGTCCGCCGGGTCCGGCTTGGAAATCGTGCACCTTGACGGGAAACTGTTCGAGCTGTGTAACGCAGCCATTCAGCTTGGCCACGAAGGCGCCAAAGGCGAGCGGTTCTATCGACGGCAGCTGGCCCACATTCTGGAGAAGTGGTTCCAACGGCAATCCGGCAAAGACGTGCATAAAACTACGCAGACGAGCGTCGCGCTCCACAAGACCTGTTTCGCTGGTCATGTAGTTGAGCATGGCCTTGATTAGGCCAGAATGGTTCACCTCAAACGGTGATATGTCGCTCTCCAGCAGTATGGTCTTCAATTCAAGGAGCGCATCCAAGCAGTCGTGGTAGCTGCCGTTCAACTTAAGCAGAATGCTCGATAGACGTTCCAGGACGGTGGTGCTGGCCAGCGATGTGGTTGAGGCGGCTACTGCTGCGCCACTTGAGCCGGCATTTGCACCTGCTCCTGCTCCACCACTGGCACCCTCACTCTCGCGGGCTTTGCTGCGTCGTGCTTCCTGCTCCGTGTAGCGTTTGACGAAATCGATGGCCTGCTCTCGCACCCATTGGCGTGCCCTCTCCCGATTGGCGGCCGCCATCAGATTGGCATGCGAGATGCTCTTGCTGATGCTGGCAGCCACGGCGGCGGCGTTCATACTGCCGCTCGTAGCGCTGCCCGAATAGGAAAGTCCAGAGGAGCCGCATGCGCCTCCAGCCGAGGAGCCGCTGCTGTTGGTGACGTTGCTGCCATCTTTAGACAGTCCGTGATGTGATGCGGATTGCTGTTGCTGCTGTGAACTGTGCGCCGTCTGGCGTCCCCAGCGTGCCGGATTGAGCGAGGACAGAAATGAGGTTTTGGTAGAGGAGCCGCCACCATTATTTGCATTTCCGGCGCTGAATCGAGATTTGGAATTGCCCGAGCCGCTGTTTGAGCCCGATCCTGTGCTGGGCGTGTTGCGCCCACCAGCGTTGCTGCCCAGACCTGGCCAAAACGAAGAGATGGAATGGATTAGTAATGAGTGAGGAGAGAGTGAATACAAAATGTGGACACTTACTCGTCGCACGGCTGAGCAGCTCGTGCATGGCCGAGCTGGTCGAATTGGTGGCAACAGCTGCTGCTGCGGCATCCTCTTGCCTGGACTTGGCCCGTCCGCTGCTCTGGGATTTGCGCTTGGGCGGCGCCTTGCGCTTCAGCATATCCGTCATCTTGTGTTGCAGTGCCGCCGAGGAGGACGAGTTACTGTTGTTGTTGTTGGCACTGTTGCTGCTGCTGCTGTTGCTGTTAGCTGCTGCCGCACTGGTCGAGGCAACAGCCACGCCCATATGCTGTGGCTGCTGCTGCTGGTAGCCGGCGCCGCCTGTCGGATTGTTGAAGATGATCTGTGCGGGCGTCAGCTGTTGCTGCTGGCTATTGGGCAGTAGCTCGAGCGGTGCAGCCGGCTGCTGGAAATTCAGATACTGTCGTGGATCGGCGGTTGCCGTGGCAGCCACAAAGAAGGCAGCAGGAGCCGGCGCTGCAGCGGCCGTGACGGAGGCAACGCCCGAGGACGAGCAAGGCGCAGAGCTACTGTAGTTATAGCTGGCTCCAGTGCCATCCATTCCACCAGCAACATTTGTTGCTTGCTGATGTTGCTGCTGCTGCTGCTTGGCCACTGTGTTGGCGCTGGCGGTGAGCGCGTTCATGGCATGCGAGAAGCTCTTCACACTGTACGATTGGTGCTTGGAGCTGCTGGGCGTGGCATTGGCGCTGCTGGATCCGCCTCCAGTCGAGCCTGAGCCCACGCTCACGTTGTCCATGAAGAAAGGATTCACCTGCAGGCTGTTTGCCGATGCGGGTGCACTCTGTGATCCGCCCGCATTGGTTGTGGGCGTGGCAGCGGTGCTCAACGGCTTGGGCGACGGATTGGCGCAAATGGGATTGCTGGGATCGGTCAACTGGGTGAACTGATAGATGACGCCCTCGCGGCGGAAATGCGTGCCAAAGACATCGGGCAGCTGGCGCATCAGAATCTCGGCCATCTGCAAAGCGCCGACCACAATGCGCAGATCGTTGCTGCCCAGCATGCCAGCAATATGGCTGGACACCAGCTGATACTTGAGCACCTGCCTCAGGAGCTCTGGCGTTGCATAGTAAACCATGCGCAGCAAAGCGCGCAGGCACTTGTAGCGCACGTTGGGTCCCGCCGATGAGCTGTACACCTCGTACAACACGTTGAAGATGTGCTTGATGAAGTCGGCAGCCAGGCCGCGCTCCTCCTTCAGGCAGGCGATGCGAGCATCCAGAGAGGGGCGACGCTTTGCCAGATGCGACGAGGAGTTGCTGCTCGTATTGTTGTTGTTGTTGTTAGCAGCAGCTGCTGCTGCAGTGGATGTGGTGGCTGCACCACCTGTGCTCAAGTCCTGGCCGGCTGCAACTGCTGCGGCGGCTGCTGCTGCTGCTGCAGCGGGTGCCACATAATTGGGATTCAGTTTGCGCTGCACGGGTCTGGTGGTGCCCGTATCCTCGTTGATCTGCTGCATGGCATGGAAGTCCACCGTGTAGGTGCGTCCCAGTGTGCTCAGACTAATCTCGTCCTCGCTGCTTTGATGGGCCGCCTCAATTAGGCGGGAGTCAATGGTGGAATAGTTGTGCCAAGCCCCACGATCGTCGCGCCATTGCCATTGCACCTGATCCTGGGTATTGAGCGTAGGTCGGTCCAGCAGAGCGTCCACGGCAAAGATGCCATCCAGTGGCAGGCGTGGCATCAGCTCGCCAATCAAACAGGTCAGCTCGAGCAGCTCCAAAGGCGGACGTGTCACGAGCTCCACGTGAGTAGCACTGGCCGCCGCCGGCTCAGCGTTACCGGTGAGCAGATAGAGCAAGGTGGCGGCTATATCGTTGCGCAACAGCGATATGGCCAGGTCCGGGCAGGCGGCGCACATTATGCTGAGCATGCGCACCACATTGGTGAAGGTGCCCGTGTTTAGTATGGGCGGCGTCACCACCAGCAGCTGCTGGCAATTCTTGAGGAGATCGGGACTGGCAATCTGTTGCAGTCGCTTGCCATCGTGTGGGAAACTCTCAACCAGACGCCAGAAGGCGGTGCACACGCTGTCCACACACTTCTTGTCCTGCTGTGAGAGCAGGCGGGCCAGCTGGGGTAAGCTCTCGGAGACGAAGTGGAACTCCTCGGCATGCATGTTCTGGCAGCAGTTGGCGGTGATCGAGAGGGCAGCCCGTTGGGCCACGATCGAGAAAAAGTCCAGGTAGGTGAGGCAGGCGCTGATGCCATTCGCCTGCAGTATGGCCTTGTTGTGGCGGCGTGACAATATCTCTAGAGCAGTCAGACTCTGTTCAGCTACATCCATGCACTGGATGACCTGTAGCTTCTCCAGGAACACGGGCACTGCGTCCACGACAGTTCCAGCGGAGCGAGGCAGTGCCTCCAGCATGTAGGCCAGGGCCCGACAGGCGTTGTTCATGATATCAAAATTGTGCTCCATCCGCAGCAGCTGGATGAGAGCGGGCACCACCTGCTTGACAGGGAAGCCGGCCAGGGTATCCTCGTTGCCCATGACCAGCATTTGGCACATCTCGATGGCCGCCTGTAGCTGTTGGGATTCATCGTGCGACTGCAGGCCCTGCAGCAGCTGATTCGCCTTCGAGGTGCTGCTGTTGCCAATGGTCCGGTGCAGGATGTGCGTCATCCGCGGTCCCAATGCTCCAAACAGATGTGGCGGCAGGCCACGTGCCTCGAGCAAGGCTTGGAGGCGTCCCACCTCGCTGTCATCGCTTTCCGAATCAGCGGCAGCTGCTGCAGCAGCAGCGGCCGCGGCGGCGGCAGCATTCACAGCGGCAGCGGCTCCGGTTGTGGCTGATGATCCCGCACCTGTTGCTGCTGACTGCACAGCACTGGCAGTAGCAGCAGTTGTTGCTGCTGCTGCAGCTGTTGTTGTTGTGGTTACATTGCTGCTGCCGCTGGCCGAGGCACTGATGCCGCTGCCGCCGCTAGCGTTGCTGCTGTTGGCGCCCACTGCGCTGCTAACGTTAACGTTGACTGCGGAGTCTCCACGTGCGGCACTCAATGCAGCTGCTACAATGCTGAGGTTGGCCGAGTTAGGTCCTATTTCAGGAAACGGAATAGAGAGAGACAAAGAGAAAGACAATTAATTAACAAAATTAAACTATTTCACAGTTGTGGCTGCTTTTACGAATAACTAATACATATAAATACAGTTAGAGTGATAGATAGTTTTACAGACAAACGAAAATGTTAGCATAACAGTGCTGTTCAGCTTTGTATTAACAGTGTTGGCAAATAATAAGACCAAAAAAAAACTGCTAAACGAGTCACCCTGTGTGCTGAGTGTAGGGAGTTGTAAAAGGAAATTATAAAAATCAAAAAAAGCTTAAGGATGAATGTTTGGGAATGCATGTAGGTATGCGTGTGTTTGTGTATGTGAGTTAAATGCGTGTATGCGTGTGTTGATGTATGTATGGGTATATGCGTGGTGCTAATGTTGTTATATAGCTCATTTTTTACCTGACGTCAGTTGCTGTCCACCTGCATGCGGCGGTCCATTTGGAGCTTGTTGTTGCTGTTGTGCCATCAAACTATATGTTAAAGCATCCGAAGCTGCTAAATTGAATTGTTTTTGTTTTTCGTTTTTTCGTTTTTTAAGGAGAGCGTACGAGCGAGAGAAAGAGAGAAATGCAAAGAGTAATTAGAACGCTTTCTTTGATTTTTTTTAGTTTGCAGTAGTTTCGGGTGGGGTGGGGCAACGGCAGACACCGCGAGCAAAGCGACGCGCACGACGGCAGCAAAGTGGAGCGGTTAAAGAGAGGATGTAAGGGGCGAGAGATGTATGAGGATCAGAATATGTATGTATATGTGAAGGATATGTACAAAAAATACACCAAAAACAAATCGATGATTAATCGCAAATGAAAATCTTTCGATATATGAACAGCGCAGCTATCGATGCCTGAGCACAGCACGGATATATCGAGTGTAAGAGCTGCTGTTATCAGCGCTCTTTACAGAAGTCAAGCTGTTTTGCGACTTATTGGTGCAGTTATACAAGATTAGCTTGATTGATTGTTGACCCAACACCAGTTGATATATATATATATATATATATATATATATATATATATATACATATATATGTACCATAATAAATCCGAAGAACCCTGACCAAGCGTATATGTATATACAAAACGGACCACGCCTGCTCTGCTCTGCCTAAAGCCTAACGCAAAAATTGTACATTAAGTGGTGCTTGCGTGCGTATGTGTGTGGACTAACAGTAAAAAAAAAATAAATAAAAAAAAACTAATAGAACGATAGAACAAGATTAAAGTCGAGAACTGATTCAAGCAAATGTGAAACTGATTCGATTGATATTTATGATGGTCGCATTTAACGTCCTGCTTTGCTGGCTGATCCTCCACTTTTGCCTCCTTATCTCCACACACACTCCGCCAAGCTCTCCTCCACATGGGCACGACTTACCACTGCTGTGCGTTGATTTCGGTTGCTGCTGTTGTTGCTGCAAATGTTGCTGGTGCTGCTGATTGTGATTGCTGCGGTAGCTGAACAGAAAGCCAGGCTGGACAATTGTTGCACGTTGTTGTTGCTGCTGTTGGTGTTGCTGCTGCAGCGCCTGTTGATGCAGTTGCTGCTGCTGTTGCTGTATGGTCACGTGTTGCTGCTGCTGCTGTTGTTGTTGGCGCACCGCAACAACCACCGTGTTGCCGGCCAATTGCTGATGGTATTGATATTGATTGGGCGGCTGTTGTTGCTGAAGTGTAGCGGCAGCAGCAGCAGTGCCAGGAGCAACAACAACAGCTGCCGCTGCTGTCAATTGGTGTTGCTGCAGATGATGTTGCTGCTGTTGCTGGCCGGCTGCTGCTGCTGAACTCACACAGGAACCCGTTTTGCTACGTGAACTGCGACGCAGTGAAGAATGTTGCTGCTGTACGTAGCCCGTATGCTGCTGCTGTTGCTGTTGTGTTGGAGGCGGCACAAATGTTGCTGCTGCGTAACGTGGCTGCTGTTGGTAAATAATAGACGGTGGTGCTGCACGTGTTTGTTGCGACCCTGTGGAGTTATAGTGATGCGGTTGTTGTTGTTGTTGTGGTTGGGGGTGTTGCTGCTGCTGCAGATTAAGCACTGCAACAGCAGCGGACGAACTGTGATAATAATGCGGCTGCTGTCGTTGCTGCTGCTGCTGATGATGATGTTGTTGCTGATGGTGTGGGAGTTGCTGATGATGATGTTGCTGCTGTGCGGCTGCTGTGAAATATGTTGCCGTTTGAAAATGTTGTGTTTCTGGCGCAGTGGGCGTCACAAAGGAAGACAAATGAGCACCAGCAAACTGATGGGCGGGCAGCAGCTGTTGCGGATGTGACACCGACTGTTGCTGCTGCTGTTGCTGTTGTGTTGTATACGGCTGCATGTGTGGGGCTCCTGCTGGTGCTGCGGCTACTGCTGCTTGCGTATGGAGCTGGGTTTGAGGTTGTTGTGGCTGTGTGGCCAGTACACTGTAATCAACAATGCCAACAGCACCAGCAGCAGCGACAGCGGCGCTTGTGCTGCGTGTGGCACGTGCCGCCGCCCCGTGAGACCCAATCTGTTGGCCAGAGGGGGCGGCACGCTGATACCCGGACGTTGTTGTTGGTGTTGTGCCTGTTGCTGCTGCGGCAGCGGCTGCTGTTGTTGCTGGTGTTGATGAATATGTTGCCAGCGTGTTTTTGTTCTGCTTGTTGCTGCTGTTGTTGTTGTTATGACCTGCTGTTGTTGTTACTGTTGTTGCTGCTGCTGTTGTTGTTGTGGATTTGTTGCTGTTGCTGCGTTTCGAGTGTGGCGCACCTTTTGTAGTTGTTGCTGCTGTTGCTGTAGCTATCGTACATATTGTTGTTGTAGTTGGGCGGCAAGTAGAGAGGGGGGGTAGAGTAGTGGGAAACAACAGTTAAACAGCTTTGTTTTTGTTTATTTTGTTTTTTTTTTGTTATTTTATTTTTGCTTGCAGCTACTCTACTACGTTAGTTGTTGTTGTTGTTGTTGCTTTTGGGTAATGGTAAAATGCAGAGGCTTAGGGATAAGGGGGAGAGCACTTGGCTGTTGTGAGGGGGTGGTTGTGTTGTACTAGATAGCGGAACATGAGTCGCTGCTGACAATGATGATGTTGCTGCTGCTGCTGTGGCTGCTGCTGTTGCTGCTGCTGCTGCTGATGTTGTTGTGGCTGTGACTGCATCTGCTGCTGCTGCTGCTGCTGTTGCTGCTGCTGCTGCTGTGAGTGACTGTTGCTGCTCGGCACTAAACTACCTTTATGTTGTTGTTGTTGTTGTATGTATGTATATTTCTGTTCGACGCACACGCACACACATACACACGCACGCAAGCTTGAGAGAGACTACAGCAACATGTTGCTGTTTCTATTGTAGCTGGTGTGCTGTTGTTGCTTAGCTGCTGCTGCTGCTGCTGCTGCTGTCATTGTTGTTGCCCCCATCGTATTCGTTGTTGCTGCACTTTTGTTGTTGCTGCTGCTAATAGTTGTCGTTGTTGTTGTTGTGGCTGCTGCTGCTGCTTCTGCTGCTACTTGAAAAACCTTTCTGTTTTGCTTTTTCTCTCTTTCTCTCTCTCTCTCTCACACTGTCTCTCTCTCAATATCTCTCTTTCCTTCACTCATTTGCTTTCTGTTTTGATTACAGCGCGATGGCGCCTCTGCTTGCGCATATGTGTGTTAATTATATATGATATATGCTCAAGATATATAATATATAATTTAGTTTGCTTGCACAAAAACAACAACATCATCATCATCATCATCATCAACAACACAAGGCATCAGCAATGAAATATGCTACATATATATGATCTATAGCATATATTTATATACATACATATTTATATATTTATATAGTTAAATTATTTATATAAATATTTATGATCTGGCATTAACACAATCGTATTAATAAAATTAAAATATGTTTGCAGCAACAGCAACGTGCAAAATGAAATATTGAAACAGACATTTGGAGTTTTACAACACTGCTGGCACCCCAGTGCATTGTAAAATGTAAATTTACAAAAAATAATAATAATAATAGTTTGTGTACACACTGGCCACGTACTAAATCAAAACACTTGCAAGACTTTTTAATACAAAAATGTAATAGAATAGATAATAAAATAAATATGTAAAAGAAATTAATGGGCGTAGTTTCATTGGAATGTGAGATATCGAATGGATGAGTGAAATTGAATATTAATTGGCGCTTGAATGAGTAGATATACATACATACATATGTACATTGACATACATATGTAGGACCTGCTTTCTGATTATTAGATGGCACAGCACACAGGGACTTGTAGAAGGGCGGGTGGGGTGATATGGGCGTGGTTATGAATTGGTTGCAGAAATATAAAACAGGCCTTAGTCCAATAATTGTATAACTAAATATATTACTATGTATTTAATATATACCCTTCGCTGTTGAGGTGGGCATTCGCAGTTCGTCAAGCAGAGTTTTTTAAGTTTTGCACTTTTTTGAAATGGTTAAGTCAGACTCCAATTGGAGATCTGCTTTGAAATGTGCATTATATTTTGATTATAACTTTTATAATATATATAACTTTTATATGACATGCACCCTATTCTGTTGTTATTCTATTCTTGTTTTTGCACAAATTCTTTAAATGTTTTTCGCTCTAAACAGCGCGACGTTAAAAATGCGACTGACTTTTGCCAAAGTGCGTTGGCACTGCGAACAAACACACATACACGCACATACATACATACACATACATGTATATGCATTCTATATGTATAGACATATAGAATTTTATCAACAAAACAATTAATGTTGTGTGTCTGTGTGTGTGTGTGTATATATAGACTGCATGACGCTGCGTAAAAGGCAATTGTACAAGAAAATGTTTCATTTCTTGATAAGAAATTCGCGCACTTGACAAAAAAGTAACAAACAGAAATAAGTAAATTAAATTCCCTTTGTTATTATTCTTTTCCCGATGTGGTTACACTGGCCCATTTGTTAATTGACAAAATTAAAAGATTAAAGAGAGCATTCTCTATTCAAAGGAGAGACCCAAATGAGTAAAGAAAATGTTACTAATTAATTATGTACAACAAATCAACAATGCAAGCGATTCAATAAAAAAAAATCATTCAAGAAGCACAAATTTATCTACAGAAATTAAATACTTTTTTTTAAATATTAGTTAAACATGTTCGCAATATCAAAGACTGGAATTTACCAACAATATTATCGTAGGTATATTTTATAAAAACTAATGCTGACAACTTTATTTTTCGATTTTTTCAACAAATGTCAAGATTTGCTCTCTATACAAGGTTGCACTGAGCGACCATTTGTAATCGATAACTGAGTGCAACTCTGCCAATCTATAAATTGAAATGTTAGCCAGCAAATTTTGAAATTATTTAATTTGTAAACTTTTAATAGCTAACCTTCATGTTATTACTATATCTTATTTTCATCAAAAGATATGATATATTCTTTAATATTGTCGTAAATTCCAGTCCAGATATTCTATTCGCCTAAATCAGTTAAACCACCAATGGTGACTCGACTGATTTACCGTTTTAGAACATATCTAACGTTAAGAAAACTTAATTCAAATCAAATATCAACTATCAATTATTATTGGTATATTACAATTTTCAATCAACTCTGTGTATAGCTATATACATATGTATTGTAGTAAATAATGGAAAATGCAACTCACCACCAAGTTCACCAATAATATGCTCAGCGAATTCACCCTCTGAGAGATCGTCTTCTTCTTCGTCGAAGTCCTCCTCAAGATCGTCGTCTTCCTCGTCGTCGACGTCCTCCTCCTCGCTGAGTTCGTCCTCTTCGGCAACAATCTGGGCGTCGTCCTCGTATGATGAGTCCGCTGAGTTGACTATTTCGTAGAAACCAACCTCTTCCTCTTCGGCTTCCACTTCCTCCTCTTGGTCTTGATCTTCGTCCTCTTCCTGATCCTGTTCTTGATCGTCCAGTTCCTCGGCGGAGTTGTTGCCGCCGGCGGCCTCAAAAAGCCCGTTCGCACCACCGTCAATAGCGGCGGCTGTAGCAGCAGTGTTCTCTTCCTCGTTGACGTCTATGTTGTTGGCCTCCGCCCCGGCCTCTAGATGCTGTTGCTGGTCCTCCAAGTTATCGCAAATGTTCTCGTTCTTCTCCAACTGATCGTCGTCCTTGCTTGGAATCTTATCCCCTGTCCCGTCAATTCTGGCGAGCACCTGCTGCTGATAGTTGCGTAAACTTTTGCGGTACTTGATGTACTTGTTGCTGGAGTTGCTCTTCTTGTCCAGCCGCTTGACAGCGACGTTATTGTTATTGTTGTTGTGGTGGTGGTTGTTGCCAGAGTCCTGGCGGGCAGCGTCTATGGCTGCTGCAGCTGCAATAACCGCCGAGCTGCTGGCCTGTAGCCGTGCGTTTGTTGTCTCCGGTAATTTACCTAGCGAATTCTCTTGCTCCGGTTGCTGTTGTGGTGCCGGTGCTGCAGGTGCTGCTGTGGGCTTGCCACGCGTGTGACTCACTTTGCGTGTCTTGCGGTAGTAGTTGAGCAAGTTGCTGCCGCTACTGTTGTTGCCACCGCTTGTGCTGCGCGCTCCTGCTCGACCAGCTGCCCCACGCTGTGGCGTCACTCCAATCACGTGCTGGCAGTTACTATTGGTATAGCTATTGGTGTTGCTGCTGCTGTGACGTGCGGCGGCCGCGCTGCTGGTGCTTGGCAGCTCCTCGGGCGTGAGAGTCTTGGAGCGTGTGCGCTGGGCCACACAATCGCCGCCGGGTGTCAGGCGCGGTGTGTGCTGCAATTGAGTGTCGTCCGATGCAGTTGCACCTCCCGCCGACGAGGCGGCTTCACTGATGGCCGCAGCGGCTGTTTGTTGTGGCTGTTGTACACGGCGCTTCTTCAACGGTGAATTTTGCTCCACGTATTGGTCCCCGCCGGGCGCAGCTGTAAAGGACATGATGTCAACCGAAAACTTTAGTTAGGCCGTGCGTGTATTTTTTTTTTATGAATTGTAACTAAAAGTCGGGAGGGGTAGGTTGGTTTGATAATTATGGCGGTGATTGGTGGCGGCGGGTGCAAAACTTGCTTATAAATTTATGATTCGAGTAACAAATAAAAAAAAATTTTGGCAAAATTGTTTCTAGTCTTCTAGTTTATATTATTTTTGATTTTTTGAAGGGTGTGGCGCTGCTGCTCTTGATGACCTCTACAATTTAGACAAACAAAATATAATGCTCTATAGTTTTTATTTCCGGAGTCAACAAAGCAAATGTTATCCTTTTTTTTTTTTTTTTTTTTTTACCAAATTCGTTTGTCACTTCCTCGTACTTTCTGCTTGATTTATATACTCAGCACTGACACTAAACCCTATGCGAGTTGTCAAAAATAGATTACTTTGCGATATATGCATGACTATCGATATTCTATAATAGTGCTCGCAATTAAACAGTCTTGCAGTGAACACTCTGCAACTATCGATATGCTATATTAATTACAAATTTTGAAATATTTATTTAATGGCTTAGAGATGGAATTCTATCATTATCTTATAAATATAAATAATTCAATGAACCTGTTTTATAGTCGAAACATTTTCTTTTTAGCTAATTTACTTACATGAACGTTGTTGCTGGTTGTTGTTAATCTGTTGTTGCTGATGCTGGCGCTTGCGACTGCCTGGCGACAAGGATGAATCGTTAGCGTTTACGTTGTTTGCTGATGTGTTGGTGTTGGACGCAGCACGTGTTGAGGTGATCACACTGCTGTGTTCTGCAGAGCGTCGATTAACGTCAGTTCCGGTGGATTTCTTGTTAACCTTGCTGTTGCCGCTGGTTGTTGTTGTCGCTGCTGTTACTATTGCAGTAAGGCTGCGACTCTTACTGCGCGAACGACGTGCTAAGGATGCGGCAGAAGGAGCAGCAGCAGCAGCTATTGTTGTCGTGGATGTTGCTGTTGTTGCTGAATTGCGTTTCTTGCTGTTATTGCTTCTGTTGTTGTTATTATTGTGACTGTTATAATTGTTGCAGCGCCGTTGCGTATTGGCGGTGGCAGTTGTTATTGTTGCTGTTGTTGTACTACCGTCGTGCTGCCCCTCCGTCAAAGCAGAGAGCGTTTGACTTTTAACGGACTCGGCCATAGACGACACTTAACCGCACTGGCATCGAACACACTTAACATGCCAGCTTCACAGAGAATTGTTTGCAATTATAAATTGGTCTCTTAATTCTAAAATCTTGTCCTAAATAATAAATAAAGTCAACCGCACGTTTATTTCTTCACGTTGTAGTTCCTTTAGTGTGTGGGCCCGAAAGACAGCAGAGCCTTGGCGATAGACCTATATTATTAATTGGTTTCACACACACTTTCCGAGTTTATTGGACTTGGTTTGGGTTTATATTAACTTATTTGCTGAGTGCACGTTGCGTAGTTTTGTTTATTGCAAGCAGCGGAGAGTTTTGTGCTGTAATTGTAAAAAATAATAGAGCACAGAAGTTGTTTAGTGAATTTGAATGTTATTTTATGTTTGATATTATTATTTTTGACATTTGCCGTTGTTTACATCAAAATTGACAGCAAGGCAAATATTGGCAATCGATAAATTTGTTAAGTTAGCTGCACATCAACAAATGCAGCCAACTTAGCAACGTAATAAAATAAAACAGAAAAAAATTATATATAATATAATAATAAATGACGTCGCAACCGAATACAATTCGAAATTAGTAAAAGAAACACTGAGTGTTGACCTAATGACTATTGGGGTGAAGAGCCGAATGAGAATAAACTAAAAAGATCAGTGAAAGCAAAATAGGAAATGCACAGAGGGTAGTCTGTGTGCGTAAAGCAAGGCTGAACAAAGAGCCGGTCGCTGTCACTGAGGATTGTAGCAGATTTGGTTCCCCTTTCAGACAGGTACTCGTATGTATGCAGAATAAAGGAAAAGCCAGCAGAAATGAAAATTGATAAGCAGCAGCACACAAAAGAATACACCACCATCAAAACACATACATGTATAAATAAATATACCCACACGCGCACTCACTCACTCACTCGCTCGCTCTCACACAAGCAATTGAGCACATTTCAACAACATATGTGCGCAGTAAACACATACAGATATGTTAATAAATTAACAGCTGTTTGCAGCAGCAGCAGTCACTAACACGTGCATATGCCCTATAGAAAGAGAGCGTGAGCGAACGCGCAGATGTTGGCAAGCGACTTGTTTTGAGTGGAATTCGTCTATATCGCACTCAACTCATACACACACAGAGATAGAGCTTACCTAAAGTGAGCGCGCACATGCTGTGCTGTTAATCAGCTGTTCTCGGCCGTTTTGTTTATATTTTGGTTTTCGTAAGCAGCACTATGCTGTGCTGTTGGCTGACTGCCCCTTCTTCCTATGTATGTGCGAGCGAGCGAGCAACGAGTTGGAACTCGTTGTATATATGTGTGTGTGTTCGTTGGGACTGTGTGTGTGACTTGTCATGCTTGTTTCGTCGCTGCGAGAACGCAATGCACGATCCCGCATATAAATACACGTATACAAACTCATACATGCACAGATACGTATGAAAATACAATAAGCACACGCGACGAACAAAAGATAAAAAGCAAAACAAGCAAAAGGCAATTGTAGCAGCAACGTAGCAAAGCAAAACGTGTTGGCGGCAACGGCAACGGCGCCCTTTGCAACGCAGGCAGGCAGGCAGCGACTTCGCATCGTCTTGTGTACACTACACAAAATAAGTGCGTAGTTTGTGTGTGCGCCCTCATATTTAGCTCATAGTTTGTCAGCTACTCAAATCTGACACGAAAACCAACAAAACCAACCGTCAATCACAGTAAAACGAATTGAGTTCAAGGCCGTTTTAAATGAAACCAGCAAAACGTTGCCGACATGAAAATGTGTTTGAATTTGATTTTTTCGCTAGTTTTGTCTATCTTGCAGCCACAAGTTTTTCACACACAAAAAAAAAAAAAAAAATAATAATAATAATAATAAACAATACAAAAAAATGTGCGAGGCCGCAAATGGCAGTGTCGTATACAGTGTATATATTTACGCACATGTATATTTGTATGTATATATACATACATATGTGCGTGCAAGAGTGAGCATTTTCCTCGCGTGTGGCAACTCCAACATATGGCATGTGGTTTGTTTGTCAATGCTTTATCAGCAATTGAAAACTATAAAGGGCCTCGACTTGTAAATACATACATAAATAGTATATATAGTTACAAAGTTATATCTATGCAAATAAGAACTCTAATGGAATAAATTCATTCTGTTCAGTTAGTTAATATTTTTCTTCATAATTTTTGCTCTGTACACATTGAACTGCGACTCGAGACTGTTCGTTGTAGCGAGCTTTCACTGTACAGAACTACTTCAATGTATTATTGTCTACTCCATCGAAACCCTGTTCATCGCAGTTACCTTTCGCCCACCCTGCTGGCAAGCATAATGCTGATAAGAATATTTGTATGTTTCATCGCTGTTCCCCCACCAATCCACCCAACCATTAACTTCTACCCCTTACAATTGTGCGTATTGTTTGTAAGTTATTTGTATATACATATATACACACACATGTATATATATGCTATATACGTACGTATTTAGATATATGCTGTAAACTCAGTCGAGCATATGACGACGCTAGTAACATAACGGACTGCGAACAGTGTTGCCCCATCAAGTTTTCTAATTTTTTTTTTTTTTTCATTTTGTGTTTCTTCACTGGTTTTCTATTTTCTATTACGAAACTGCTTTTGTGGCCTACGCACAGCTGAGCAGCAAATGTGCGAGTGAGAGCACACTAGGAAAGTGGGGTGTGTATTTTGTTTATGTGTGTGTGAGAGTGCAGCAGCGCTTTCTACAGGGTAGAGTGGGGGACTCTCAAAGGGCCCGTCGTCACTGTGGCAACTTAACCGTAAAGCAAGTTGCATTGGAAATTTTTCGTGTCGTGTTGCGACGCAGTTAAAACCAGGCTACTAAACGAAAAGAACGCAATAAAACACTACAAGCATGCGTATGTGTATGTGTCAGCCCTGGTGGGCTAAGTGCATGCAACAATTAAACAGAAACCTTGCCACTGTTATTGTTTCGCTTGCCATGCCGTACGTCTGCAACAAGAGCCGATTCAGGTCTTCAAAAAGTTCCAATAACAACAGTACGGCCAAGAATATATAAAACAAAATACTTGTTGCTAATCGCAGTAGAAAATGTAGTAGCAAACAAACACATTCACAAACATATACGTCAGTGATGGCTATTTATATACATGTACCAAGTGTTATATACGAATGTGCTATATAAGCCACTTGAATATACAAGCAAGCCTATATACTGTTATACACACACAAAGAGAGCGAGTAAATATAATAGACAACACTTTAATAGCATTGAAATGAAAATAAAGATTGTTAAAATAGTTTCTCGAATTCAAAGTCAGTTTTAACTTAATGACTATTTCCCTTATTTATTGTTCCTTTAAATTTGTTGTGTTTCCTTTGCTGACGACTGTCGATTTCCAGTATAAATACAAAAGGGAACAGAAGCAGCGACGCAGACAGCGACATCAACGTTGTCGCTTACCTCGGCTTGTGCATGACAGAGAACGCACGAGGGGCAAACACATGACGACGTTACACTAACACAGACTCACACAGCCCCAATATCTCTCTCTCACACATACACTCACGGTCTTATAGTCGAGGGTATGTATACGTGTGTACATAACGCAAGCAGAGCGAAGGCAAAAATTGCTTGAAATAAACGAATGCAGCAGCAAGCTTTTCAATAAATATGTTGTATCGTTTTCAATTGCTACGTAATATTTAACGAATGTGCTTTTTAATTATATAAATATTTACTGCACCTTTGCTTTACATTATGTACTTGTTCACACACAGGTATGTAGAAAAAAATAAGTTTCTACGAACCATTTTACAGCTGTGCACGCACTGAAAGCCAACTCACGACTGACAGCAGCGACGTCAATGGCGACCCCGTGTGAACGAAACGAAACGAGAGAGCGAGCGAATGAGCGAAAAATGAGTGAGAGTGATTCAGACGAGTCCATTTTAAGACCCACACAGTCACACAGAATGTACGTTAAATTTCATATTCTTTGTATATAATATTGTTAATCAAGTTGAACAAATGCAATCAATATAAATGTCAATTTAATATCAATATCTAATTTCAATAGATGAGACAAATAACTGGTTTAGTTTAGTCACAGCTGGCGACAAAAGGCACTCGGAGGCCCGTTAAGCAGGTCACTCAACCCTTGCCGCTAAATGGCAATGAGGTCAACAAACCGACTCAGTAACTGCACTAACCGACTTTTTATTTAATTTTATTTATAAAAATAAAATTTACTGCTGCTGTAAAACATTGCTTAACATTTGCTAAATTAAATAAAATCTAACAAAAAGAACCGTTCAGTTATAAAATGAAATTACATTTCACTCAAAATGGCTGCGAGCAAAGAGAGCGAAAGAGTGAGAACGAGCGCATGAAAATCTAGGAGCGCACTCTGATGTATTCGGGGGTTGAATGTATACTCGTTGCTCGCTGGAATTTTTTTCTTTTACCTGTGAATGCTCCTGTTAGAGTGAGATTAATATTGACCTGATCAGCTGATCAAGAGAATGATGTGTATGTATGGGTCCGTGTTCGAGTTTAGCTCTTGGGTTCCACAAACAGCTGTTTGCATACATACATACACATTTATTTATTTGCTAATATATTTACGTATAGATAGTGAGCAATCCTCTAATAGGGTCTCTGAATAACTGGCCTGACAGTCGACACGCAGTTCTATTTATTTTTTTTAACGCCATACAGCCACGTAGGGCACTCCTAGCAGCCAGACAGAGGCTGATATAAATAACAGCCACTTGTTTATTTTAGGAAAGATAACATTTCAATTTGATTTTCTTTCGTTGAATAAGACACAATCGTACCTAAAATGGCTGTTGACCTGTGTGCGAATCGGTGTGAGCACGATTTTGAGCGACCCACGCTGCGCAGTCGACGTCGCTGCTGGCCTACTTGAAAAGCTACTCACCTGCAAATGCAGCGTGCTAGAGAAACAACAACAGTCAGTGTGCCTTAAATGCAACTAGCTGGCAATCGCGAGTGAGCAAACAGATGAGGTTGTAAAACCAGTAACAAAAAAACACAATAAATATGCAAACAAACAAACAACACTGTATACCACATACATGCACACAAACACATATACGAAACAGGCAATGCAACAGCTCAAAAGAGCGAGAGCTCAGTCAGCGTTAGCGTCAGCGTCGCCATCGCTGCACAACGAAAAAGAGGCCACGGCCTGCACAGCCACCGCTGCCAAATTGGGGCGAGCAGCAAAGAGAGCATAAATAAAGAAAACAAAGTAAAAAACAAATTAAAAAAAAAAAAACTTTCGCTTATCGATGATATTCTTGCGCATTTGCATATCGATATTAAGCGCACTCATGTATGCATATCGATATAATTTTATTCTCCCTTCATTTTATTCATTATTAAATTTCAACACAAACTGCTGGCAGAATGGAATGTAAAATCACATTGCTGCGAATGTCCAGCTGCAGACAAATGCAACGTTCACTATCTATGCCGATCATAATTTCCTCATTGGGCAACTGGAGTGCATTGAAGAATGCAGATGCCTTGCGTGTGTCCACGGAGCAGGAGATTTCCGGCTCACTAGTCTCTGCCCCAGCACCCGGCTGTCCTTGATCCGGCTTGTGCAGCAGCAGGCGACTGAAACGTGTTGTTATGGTGGCCATTTCAGATTCAGCTACCAGATTTAGTTCGCCGGCTGTGCTGCCATGGAATATAAGACTGGGCGATATGTTTTTTAACTTATCAATCAGACTGCGCAGCAGTCGAAGCGATGGAACGCCGAGCACAATCTGAGTGTTTGGCACCTTGGGCAGCAAATACGAGGACCAATCGCTGGCCGGGACCACAGTCACGGGCACATCGTGCACCACCTCACGAGGCTCAGAGGAATTGGGTGACACCACCGATGCTATCACCGAAATGCAGGGAAATTGTATTTGGTTCAGATTCAGCTTACAGCTGTGGACGTTGCTGCTGGAGCCGGACCGCAGGACGGCAAGAGAGCGGCTGAGATGCATTGCGGATATGACCAGGACGATGAACTCCTGTTCTGGCCGTGCTGGCATCATTTCGTACTCTGGAAAATAGTCTGTGGACGCTATGCTGACCCACACGAGCGGCGATGAAGTCGAGCAATGCTCCTCGTTCACAATTAAATGCATTCGCTCCTGTGCCAATATCATGACGCATTCCTTGGCCAGTTTGGCCAACGTGGCGGCAATCGCCTGAAACTCTCGCATGTAGAGCACGTCCAGCATCTTGGCACGGAACTTCATGGCAGCCAGAGACCAGTTGCTGAAGGATGCGACGCCGACGCGCAACACGAAAAAAAAAAGAACAAGAAAAAGAAAACAAAAATCAAACGCTGGCTGCCAAAAAAAAAAAGGTAGCGAAACAGCACAAAGAAGAATTGCAAGACTACGCCAGAAATTTAAGGCGAATTACGTATACTCTACAGCCTAATAATCACACTGATATTTTTTAGGCTACATTTATATTATTATTAAATTTATATTCATTAATCTTTTGATAGTTATAGATCTTTTTAGTTTAATTCATTTTACAATGGAAGACTTTAAACGAAGCAAACACAATCAGTAAACTAATATACTAGAAAATAAGCCGACTAGGAAAGTGCTTTATACTATAATTTCTAAAGGCATCGACTCAGTTCGTCGCCATGATCAAGAATATATATATAATTTATGGGTTCTGCCACGTCTCCTTCTGCCTGTTACATACATTTTAACAACACCATTATACCTCAATATCCCATTTTCAATGGGTCCGGGGTATAAAAAAGAGAAGACAAATGCGGAACGTGACAGACTCGCAACTCGAGACGACTCCAGGAATAGGACAGAGCACTGGGCCTGCCAGCCGAGTTCAATGTACAAAGGCGCACTTATACACAAATAAATATATATACATACACACACACACACACACATGCATACACGGCTAGCAAAGTCAGCCAGGCGAAGTGCAGACAAAGCGCAAAGCAAGTTCGAGTTGTGTTTTGGGTTTTTGAGGGGGCGAAACAGCGTAGAAAGAGTAAAGCAAATGAAACACACACACACACCAATGCATTAACTCTCACACACACTCGTTCACCATACACACAAAGCCGCCGACAAAACACACACTCACACAAACAACAGGATTTTGTTTTTATTCGCTGCACTGGAAAAAAGGAAGGCGTCTACATGGCCCGACTGGCTGCAAGTGGAAATGTATTAAAGGACGGTAGCTGCTACTCACTCTCGACAACGGAAATCAAATTATGTATATGTTGCCCGTAGGCGTCCACGACACAATCTGGCGGTCAATTCACTGCCCTGGCGTGCGTTTGGGGTCAAAATATTTTCCTTTCGCAGTTCAATCAACTTTCAAGGTTGAATTCTGCCAGGCTGTCTGCGTTGCCACATGGGTAATACAATTATACTGGCATTCTAGCTGCTGGTGCTACCAGCGTTAATTAAATTCCATGTACGAAAGTTCAGCAATCGATAATTTTAAGCAAACAAACAAACATTAAAATGTGACCTTGATTTTTGTTGCTTAGCGGCTGTCGCTTGAGCAGTTTCCCATTATAAATAAAAGTTTCAATAAGAGCTTCTCAGTGACGTCACACATGATGCTATGTATTTCATAGATCTTTGTAAATATATTCAAATGCCGATCATATTCCGGCTGCTGTGGAGCATTACTTGCAAAAATTGAGCACGAGTTGCCAATCACCAGAACAAACCTTCAGCGCAGCTCAATGCAATGTGACCATAAAAGCTAAACAAATAGATAATTTGTATATGTATATATATTTATTTACTTATACATATATGTGCATATGAATGTACAAACAGAAACACACACGCGCACCACAATGCACACTGAAAGCCATATAAAAAGCTGACAAGAGGCCAAAATTAAATACAAATAAAATACGGTGCGCATGAAATTCACCGTGACTGCATTGAGGGAGGCGAATACACAGACATACACACACACATACAGACAAACACGCACACTCTTGGACCCTGAGCATAAATAAAAGAGAAAGTAAAAAACTTAAGATGCTGCGCATCCGTCCGAAAAAAATGATGCATGCTTATATATTAATGAATACACAGATCATTTTCAAAATAGAATTAAACAAATCATTTTATATACACGCACACACACACTTACAAAGCCATTAACACACACACACACTTGCTTTTGGTAGGACACGCAGCAACAATGCTGCGCTGATCAGCGTTGCCAACCAAGTGAAGAAGAGCCTTGGCAACCATATATTTCCCATTTACGATTAATAACTTCCTAGCTTATAAAGCACATTTAAAATTTGTTTAATGTACCTCTAATCATTCATTGTGGATCAATCTCGAGAATTTTCTTTACACTTGAAGTCGATGTAAAAATCAATATCGTTTGTGTTCGCTTTACCTCTGGCAAACTTTATCGCTGCACACTCCGTAGCAATACAATTGCGTAGTTTTTCCCATATTGTCATGCGTAGGTTAACAAAATGTATTACTAAGTACTTGTTGCAATCAATAAATGCACACGAAACGAATCCAACTTTGTCTAAAAAGCTATCAAAAAAATGCAAATGGTCGACATTTTGTTTTCTGTCTGACAGGCCACTCGCTGCTGCTGCTGCTGCTGATTCGACGAAATACACAAATGTGTGTATGCATATAGCTGCGAGTGTATGCGCGTGTATATGTGCGTGTGTGTCTCGTTTGACTGACCAGCGGAGCACCAGCAGCCAAATTACGTTCGGCACTTGCCACAAGCTAAATACTGTATTTACATAACTTTTTTAACTTCAGTGAAACGCAAAGATATTACACTTACCTTTTTGCTAATTGTTTATAATAATTTGCACAATTTTCACAGTTACTAATATTTCAACACGTAACTAAACTCCGACTCCGACACTGCCGTCAACAGCACAGGTCACACTGTTGTCGAAAACAGTGTTACCAAACACCGCGAAACGAAAATCTCACTATGGGATATCGATAAATCGCCATATATTATAGCAGCTGTTGTTGATATTTCGGGTATCGTGTGTGGTGGCTAACCAATAACCACATATCGATATATTCGCAACAACTCTATTTACTGTAATTTGTATTTTTACAAGAAAAAATGCAGCCCGCGCAGAGCAAAAACTAATGATTAATTTTGTACCAGAAGTAAACTAATTTTATAAACAAATTTAAGCAACGGAAAAAAATAAATGCGTCACGCCGATAGGCATCTGCACACTCTCAAACTCACACATACACTCAGCGCTACGTGCATTCAGAGACGCTTCCAATAAGAACGCGCCAACAGTCATCAAAAGACAACAACAAGCGGCTTATCAGAACCAGAAGAAAAAACAACAAAAACTGAAGAAGCAAACATTGACAAACTAGAGCTGCAGCTTTGTCGACATTCGTCGCTCATTACACACAAACTGGTCACGTTGAGAATTTCCCGTTGATTCATCTGTGACGTGTCCCAGTTACTACGATTACAAATATGTGTGGTTCACCCAACACAGCTGCCGGCTCTGGTGCCCGAGCACTCATCCTGGTTGGTGGCTATGGCACACGTCTGCGTCCCTTGACACTGAGCACACCCAAGCCTTTGGTGGAGTTCGCCAACAAGCCGATATTGCTGCATCAGCTAGAGGCTCTAGTCGACGCGGGATGCCGTCAAGTGAGTTTTGAATGTCGCAGCAACAACAACAGTTACATAAAGAAATTTCTCTGCAATGTAGGTCATATTAGCAGTTAGCTATCGAGCAGAGCAAATGGAGCAAGAGCTGAAAGTAGAGGCAGACAAGTTGGGCGTCGAACTGATATTCTCACATGAAACCGAACCGCTAGGCACAGCCGGGCCACTGGCGCTAGCCAAGCCACTACTGTCGGCCAGCTCGGAGCCGTTCTTTGTGCTCAACTCGGATGTGATTTGTGATTTCCCCTTCAAGCAACTTATGCAGTTTCATCGTAACCATGGCAAAGAGGGCACCATTGTGGTGACGAAAGTGGAAGAGCCCTCCAAATATGGCGTCGTGCTCTATGATGAGCTCGGATGCATCACAAATTTTATTGAGAAACCCCAAGAGTTTGTCAGCAATAAGATTAATGCCGGTATTTATATATTTAATCCCACTGTGCTGGATCGCATCGAAGTGAAGCCCACGTCCATTGAGAAGGAAGTATTCCCAGACATGGCGCAGCAACAGGAGCTGTATGCCATGGAGCTGTCCGGATTTTGGATGGATATTGGACAGCCCAAAGACTTTTTAACCGGTGCGTCATAGTCGCTGCTATCTAACAATTGGCCTTATCAGTTTAACGTGCAGCAACGTGTCTTTAATCAATTTTATCTGGTTTCTTGGAATATCGGCTGCCACAGATAGCCTCAATGCATGATAGAACGTTTCTAATGAGCCATAATTGCTGATAAGCTGCTTTGCGGGGGCCGGGCTGGGGGATGCTCATTGAAGCAAAAGCACACGATATAATTATGGTTTATTTTTAATTTTTGTTTTCTGATTGCAGGTATGTGCCTCTACCTTAGCTCGTTGCGGCAGAAGCAATCGAGCAAATTGTACACGGGCCCCGGAGTGGTGGGCAACGTGCTGGTGGATCCAACAGCCAAGATTGGCGAAGGCTGTCGCATCGGGCCAAATGTCACCATAGGGCCCGATGTGGTCATCGAAGATGGTGTCTGCATTAAACGTTCGACCATCCTAAAGGGCGCCAATGTGCGCTCGCATTCCTGGCTGGACTCCTGCATCGTGGGCTGGCGCTCGACGGTCGGGCGCTGGGTACGCATTGAGGGTATCACAGTGCTGGGCGAGGATGTTATTGTCAAGGACGAACTGTACGTGAATGGGGGTCAAGTGTTGCCGCACAAGAGCATCGCAGCCAGCGTGCCCGAGCCACAGATTATCATGTGAAATCGGACGCAGTTCCTCCGTGCAATTAGTGGCCTATTGTAAATATAATTTAGCTATTTCATTTGCACCGATTGCCTTGTGTTTGTTTCGATATGTCCTACAACTTAAGCTGTCAGTATGTCAATATGTCAATATTCTAAATATGCAACAAAATCAAACAATACACATTTCCATTAATTAGCGTGGCTAAAATGCAGTCCTAAGACTAAAGTCGAGCTAGCGGCATTTTTGACCAAGACTTTTTCACAAACGAAGCATAAGTTTTTTACATAATCTGTACTGTAGACAAATATATATCAATTATATTATATGTAATAATAATAATAATATTTAAAAGGTATATCTTGAGTATTATTATTTGATAGTGGATTTTCAGAGTTGTAAAACTAATTTATAACACAGAGTATTTTGATATGCCTTCTGGTTACCTAGCAACAACCAAAGCGCCGTAAGCCTTTAAGCCAAAGCACAAAGTCCATATTTTCGATGTGAAAATGTTGAAGACTTTGAGCAAAGCGGATATAGCCCAGCAGAATCTGCTCTGGGAGGACAAGGAAGTCAAGTTTGATGTACCTCAGCTGTAAGTTATGCAATTTAAGCAAAGTACAAATCCTAATTTCTAATTATTTTACAGACACACACGTTTGCACTGCGGCGAGAAAATCTTGGATACCATCAATCATATAGAGGACAGCAAGGGCAATCCCGGAGATACGGGAAAACTGCTGGTTACCAATCTGCGCATCATTTGGCACTCGCTGGTCCACAAGAAGTTTAATTTGTGTGAGGCACTCAAAGAATATGTAGAGAATATTGCCTAGTCCGGCTGCCTAACTTAGAGGGCTTTATTAAGTTCTCTTTTCCCCTAGACTACGTCCATCCATAGGCTATAATTGTTGTATATTATCCATAGTAAAATTTCCAATTGCAGCCATTGGATATGCCCGCATAGGAACCACCAATACGCGGGTGGTGCACATGCACACCAAGGGTCGCATACCTAGCCAGGCGCTCTACATTTTGGCCATCAGCAATGAGACCCGTTTTGAGTTTCTCTTCACGGATGTCTCCGGCGAGACGGCGCGTCGGGATCAGCCTATCTTTGCCAGCATTTTTGATGTACATCTGTGAGTGTCAAGCCTCAGCTAAAATTAACAAATATCTCCACTTCATTCTCTCTCTCTCTCTCTCTCTCTCTTTAGTTTGTATCAGCGCACGTTTCTCTATAGGGATCTGAAGTTGCGGGGAGCCATCGTGCAGGCGGGTCAGCTGATCCTGTTGCCGGATGAGCAGGTGTACAGCCAGGTGCAGGGCGCATGGAACTTGTCCAGCGATCAGGGCAACCTGGGCAGCTTTGTGGTGACCAACATACGTCTGGTGTGGTATGCGGATGCCAATGAGACCTTTAACATCAGCCTGCCCTACCTGCAGATCGAAAGCGTGAGTCCATGCATAAATTGAACCCAAAGGTTTCTCACTCCACACTTAATTCACTTACAGCTGCGCATACGCGAGTCCAAATATGGTCCCGCTCTGGTCATACAGACCGCCGAGACGGGCGGCGGCTATGTACTGGGCTTTCGCATTGATCCCGTGGAGCGTTTAACTGAGTTGTTCAAAGAGCTGTGCTCCCTGCACACCATCTACACAGATCAGCCCAATTTCGGTGTTCACTACGATCCGCTGGAGGCACGCAAACGCGTAGCCGCCGCCGCCGAGGAAGCTGCCCAGGCAATGCAGTTCAAAATCGAGGACTATCACGAGCTGGACGAGCGACAGGAGCGCGAGATAAATACGAAGCTAAATAGCTATCTGGCCGCAGGCTGTTCGGGTGCGCTGTCCACGGAGCAACAGCTGCAGCCGCCCATCTACTGCAAAGAACTCGGCTTTGCCATGGAGCGTATACCGGATGGCTACAAGCTGCAGGATCTATGGAATGTGATGCCCACTAAAATGACAGATTACGATGAATGAGTTGACTCCAATGGGCTCTACGTAACCAATTACCTTCTAGGACTAGAGAGTTAAGAAGAGATACCCTATAAATATTTGAAGCTCGAACTCTTTGTTCGTCGAAATTGTTTTACCTTATCCTATCCTAGACAGACTTTCCCATTGTTTCATCAGACAAATACATACATACATGAAATTTAAATAATGTTTGATGTTTTTATTGACGCATACAACTCGCTGTGTGTTTCTTTTACTTAATTATTATTATTTTTTTGTTGTTTTCTTTTGCTTTGTCATTTAAGTAGTTTTGCTCTTATTATCGTATTATTCATAGATTTTAATTTTGTTGATTGCAATTAGAATTCGAAACTTGAATAATGCTTTGGGCTTTTAGATCATCTCTGACTGCAGCTACGTTGCCCGATTCGTTGGTATCGCAATGCTTAGAAATTATTTAATTGTAATTTTAAATATACTATTTGTTGCTAATTATTCCATTTTTCTTTGTGATTGGGTGAGAGTTGTCTTAAGTTTCCGGCTCTTTAATTTTTTTTTGTTTAAAGCAAAACAAGTATTTTGCTGACTTTTTTTTTTGCATTTTGTTTTTTATAGTTTTTATAAATTAGTTCATATCACAACACACAGTTGATTTGACCGGCATGCACTATAATCAATATTTATACATATACTATGTATATATAGTTTGTATATATATATTTTGTATTTATTTTATTTATACGTGAATGAATTGTTTATTTTGTTTTCTAAGCTATAAAGTCTAACAAACTTAATTAAATGTAGGAAAATTAATATTAGTTGTGGCGTTTTTTACTGTTCTTTTTTGTTCTTCTTCTTCCTCATATTTTTTGCCTCAGAGGCAGTCTGATAATATAATTTAAGAATATTTGATGAGCCTACTGAAAACGATAGATGGGCCGACAAATTATATATATAATTATATAGATTTTGTATATGTATTAAAATCAAAATATCATATCAGGAATGACTTATAAATTACAATTTGTATTGTTTTCTTTTATTTTACAATCTTCTTAGCATTTTTCTGTAATACTTTGTTCTTACTTTTTAGGTTTTTTTTGTTAAATTCTTAAAGGTTTTTTTTTTTTTTTCCTTTTTTAGTTTTTATATCAGTTGCTCTTAGATGAGTGCTGCTCTTTATAATATTCGTTTAGTTTTTCATCAGTCTTGAAGACCAGTTTATGTTATAATATACATATATATGTCGATATACATATAAAATATTTTAGGCATATTTACTTAAAGCAAGTGAAGTGAAAATGTGAACAAATACCCAAAATAAACATTTACATAAATAATGAATTATTTAAAGCTAATTTAACGATTACATCTCACACAAATCGAACACAAGACGGATAAACATATAAACATAAAGTACGAGGAAAATATAAACAATCATTGGTTATAAACAAATCGAAATGCGCAGCTCGGGTTACAACTGAATAGGATAGCGGTTGCTGGGGCAGCTTATGATAAATATTTGCTTTGGGCTGTTAGCTTTTGCTTATTATTGTTGCCATTTGGCACTTCACTTGCTTCGGTTCACAAAACAATGGAAATCGCGCTTAGATTTAAACAGTAACTAGAACCAAAGACTTGGATTGGGACTTGGGATTTGTGGCTATTGTTTGTTATTCTCTTTCTCCATATGATACCCCGTTTTGGGCATTGAATTACACGGCGTTCCAATGGCTAAACCTAGACATAAACAGAGAATGAAACTTATGGAGGGAGGAGATGGGAGTGGTACTATTTAGTTGTTGCTGGTGGAGATCTGTAAACGCGCACGCTGGCGAGTCATGGGCGGTGATCGACGTATTGGCGATATGGAAGTGCTCTTGGTTGCGGCACGTCGTTTGCGTTTTGATGATGATGCGGCAGATGCTGATTTAGCGGTGACAGTGGCTGCTGATTCATCAGTTCCTGATGATGTTGCTGCTGCTCCGGCTGCTTTGCGGCGTCGTTTGCCTGTTAAAAGCGGTGCACGGCGTCGACGCTTAGTGGTTGGCTTGGCTTTCACTTCGGCTGAGCCTGCGTCTGTGCCTGAGGTGTGTGTGTTGCTGTTGTCCTTGGTATGGGCTGGTATTGGCTGAATGCAACTGGTGCTGCTGCTGCTGCAGTTGGCTTCATGTGGCACAAAAGCGGATGCGGTGGCATGTTGTGGCAATGACAGTGTACTGCAATCGTTAAGATTTAGCTCTCAACTCTCAAGCCAAATGTGCTTCAATATACAATTCAAAACAAGGCTTACCTGAGCTTTGGTTTAAATGAAAGCTCCTTATGAACTATATCATCCTCGTCCTGCTCCTGTTCGTCCTCATCATCATCATCGTCGTCGACATCACTATACATATTGGCGGAGGGCGGCACAAATTTTGGTCGCTTCAGTTCGAAGCCGCGTGCTTTGTTACTAAAAAAGGAAATGTCAAACTCTTAAGGAACTTCAACTGAATCGCATGTTACTTACATTTTTATGGGCGTTATGGGCATGGGCCGAATGGGTTTGAACACGCATAGATCCATGAGTAAGCTGTCTGTACTGGCATTCCGCTTCCGCGCCGATGCCGAGCGATGCAGCACACCTGGCGGCACCGTGTATTGCCGCATAAAGTCAGCCGTTGGGAACACATATGGCTGGCTGAGCACAAATTTGCGATTGCTGCTGCTGCTGCTGCTGGTACTGGAACCGGAACTGGTACTGGAGTTGGAGTTGGAGGTGCCACTGGTTCCCATGATGCCACCGGCACCTAATAGTTTCCTCTTGAAGCTGCTATCCAACTGAGACGCTAACACAGGAGTTGGCCCATTCATAACCAGAGCCTTTTGCACAGTGTCCTTGATGAATTCGGTGCCGCGATGCAGACGCACAGAGAGCGTTTTCATTATCGCAGTGGCCGCAGTGCTGGCAATACTGCTCGCGCTAGCTGGACATGCCGCCAACGTGCCCGCTCCTCCAATTGATTGATTGGGTGTGCTCGTGCCTGCACCGACATTGCTAACATTGTTGCTGCTGCTCGTATTGCCACTACTGTTGTTGTTGCTGTTGATTTTCCGTGTGGCACTGGAGTCGTAGCTGAAGGGCGCCGTTTGCCCAGCTGATGCCAGCAACATTATTATTACTGCTCTTTAATGCAGCTGCCCACTGCTCCTGCTCCTCCTCGGTCTGCTCCTCTCCCGACTACCCCCTGCAGTTGTTGTTGTTGCTCCGTCAGCTGGTGCTTTAACATGCCCGGCGTTTCTTTTCTCTTTGTCTCACGCACAACTATATTACTGTATTATTTGTGGATCGTGTATCATTTTCATTTTATTTTTGTCCTTTATTGTTTTCACTAGGTTGCACTTGTTTCTGTTTTTCTTCTTATGTTTTTCACTCCGCTTCTTCTTTTCAGTTTTGCCAGTTTCGGCTTGCACGCTGCTTCGTACAACTACACACTACACACACTTATTCAACATACTCCTACTACTACTTTGCCTTCCATTGTGGCTGGCATTTTTTTTCTTTTTGTGGGCCTTCGCTTGGTATTTACCGGTTGAAATACTACCTGTATTTTATTTACAATTGGCTTATGTTCTACTGATTTTAATTATTTTCATGGTTACACTTTTATTTGCTTATAGCTTAAATGTTTATTGCATTTGTTTTGTTGCGGTTTTTTTGCGATAAACGCAGAAATTTTACGTTTTGCTATGTTTTACACCTCACTACTGCATGTTCATTCATCAGCAGCTGTAGTCGCTCATTATATTCACCACGATAAGCTGAGGGGTTTTAGCGCTCAACAGTTCCGCAACAGTTGAGTTGAAGAGCAACACAATTAAAAATGCAAAATTTAAATGCAAGTTTAAAAAATATAAATAAATAGGTATGAATTAAAATTATATGTGTATTATTACTTTAATTTAATATATTAAATAAGATGTTGCAGATTGCACCAAACATATTTATTTCTCGTTTGAAGTTTGTACACACTGCTCACAATATGATTTTATTCGTTCATTTTAGTTTGCATGACTGTTATTTGGTAAATTAAAAAATTGATTGAATATGTATTAATAATTTTACAATTTTAACTACTAATTATAATAAACTAGTAATACCTGGAGTGCGTACATTTTCAGATAGCTTGCTTTAGGCGGTTTTGGTTTGAGCAAAGAGTGTGACCAAATGTGTTAAGTACCACTAATGCAAATCGTATTTAATTTTAACTAGGTGGCAACTCTGGTAATTCAAATTACAAAACTTCGCGCCGCTCACCAGTTCATATTGTATTAAAGAAAATTACCAGAGCTATTACGAATTTTAATGTTGTACAGTAAAGTAATATTTTATGTAGCATTTCGGTGGCTTTGGACTCGCCGCCTCTATAAATATTAAGAAAAAAATTGAAGTTAAATAGGCGCAGCTTCCGCTGCGGCTACTGTTTGCATATCTTCGAACTTAACATAGATTGCGCATCGATATCAAGTTTATTATGGCTAAATAATTGGCAAAGCGCATGCGGCGCACAATTTACGAGTACGCGAAGTCACGCTTTAGCCAACCTTCTTCAGATACCACCTACGGATGCGCAGCCGCTGCTGCTGCGACTGCTGCGGCTGCTGCTGTGACAGAAGTGTTTTTTGGCATGTCAAATGGCCGTTGAGCTGCAACCGTTTGCGCCGCCCTCTCTATCTGTCTCGCTCACTCTCGCTCATTTGACTGGCTTTTAATAACATTATGAAAACGCGTGTTTTACAGCTCATCAGAGTCGGAAACGTTGCCGCATTGCTTGCATTTTTTCGTGCACTCTTTTTATTCGGCTGTCCAAACGTCCGACTGTATGCCAGCCAGCTAGCCAGGCAGCCAGCCTGTTAGCCTGCCAGTTAAGAGTCAAGTCCTCGCGCGGCTGGAGGTCGCTTGGGGGTCGTCGTCATCGTCGACAGCGGCGCCCTCCCATTGCGGCACCATGCAGCCACGCGCGTCGCCTTCTGCGCAACCGCAGCCACCGCAGCACCACAAAAGCCAGAAGCAGCACACACACACACGCATTTGTATAACTGTGTGTATGTATGAAGCTGGGCAGGCGTTGGCTCTGCTCGCGCAGCCTATAATTTTCCAATATGCAAATGTGTTGGCTTTGCGGTGTCTCAAAATGGCGCAGCGGATGCCCAAACGCATGTGGGACGCAGCCACAAGGCAAGCGGTTAGCGGCACTCGACTGCGCAATACCCTGGAGAAATATATGGATATATATTATATATAATTTAATGTATTAGCTTGCCAATGAAAATAAAATTTCTTTAATTAAATGTAAAAGCCTGTTTTTAATATTCAAACTTTATTTTTAACTTTAAATTTTATTATACAAACCAATATACCCCTCTGAGAGTTAGCAGATCATATTAGGCTGAGAGTTAAACGCGTCGCGCGCTCATTAAGGACAACAGGCAGTCGAGGTCCTTCGACCTCAGTGGAGTGGCCAAACCATTGATAATTATGCAATTTTGCAGGACGACTAAACAAATTATGTTCACTAAATTAAATCTTAACTCGTGCTGGGCGCACTTCGTTTTTTTTTGTTTTTGACGAGCACGCACGCCTTCTAACCTCAATTGTGGGCAATGGCAATCCTGGGCAATCCTTGTGGAGCGCCTGTGGATTGACATGTGGCCGGATGCTGGGCCTAAGATCTGGTTAACAGCTGCTGTTGACTTCTGTTCTGTGAGCGCGAAGCGCGTGCTTTAACAAAGCCGCCACAAGAAGGACTTGTCCCCATTCCAGCATAACTGAAGCCAGACAAAAGCTGCGTGCTGTGAGACGACTTAAGAATAGAAAAGCGAATGCTGATCAAGAGCTCATTAAATGTGAATGGAAATCCTTAAATCACATGCAATTCTAATGAAATTTGATGTGTGTGAATCAGCTAGACTATTTGGCTCAGTTAGTCCAAGTAATTAGAGCTGCTCGCTGGCAGAAAGCATTTGCAATTAACAGATTTTCATTTGCAGCTAATGAAGCTTTTTGTGATTTTTCCCTTTTTTCTTGTATTTCGTTGTATTTTGTGTTGCTTTTTGTAATCAAGAAATTGAAGGCGCAAGATAAATGATTATTGAATACACTCGAATAACAACAATTTGTGCGCAACAAATTTTAGCGCATTGTTTCCCTAAAACGAATTGTTCAATGCTCAAATCGATTTATTTTATGCCGCTCTCAATCTGTCTCTTTCTAGCGATTTCAATTACTATGTGAAGGGCCTCCACTTGCTTACAGGTGTGAATTATATTCTGAAGTGGGCTAGCACTACCTCTCCCTCTCCGTCTCTCTCTCTCTTTGTCTCTCGCTCTTGTTTTCTTGGCCTCTGTCTCTGTTTGGTAATGAAGAAACGATAAATCATGGCACAAATGAAGTTTAGTTTTTTTTTTCATTTCTGTTGTTTTTTATGTTTGATTCCATATTTTATATATCTCTTCTATTTTTTGATTGTTCCTTTATTGTAAAGTGTAACATTGATTAAGCATTATTAGCGTTGATTGTTGTTGTTGTTCGTCTTCGTCTTCTTCTTTCTCTATTCTCTTTATTCTATTCTATGCTGCGTTCCATTGTAGACGCACTGGCCGCATTGGCATTCTCATTGTTGTTGTTGTTGTTGTTGTGCACAGTGGGACACTTTCCATCATCAACACTTTGGAATGATGGAACGTTTCTCTGGTCAGCTCTGGCCGTGCTCCCCCCACCCCACTCGCGCCTTCAGCCCCTTGGATCACGCGCCTGCGCCATTTGGGGGGCCTCACAATATGCTCGAGCATATTGATATATGTCTATTTGCTGTTGCTGTGGCTATTCGATGTAAATCAAAATTGATTTTCTTTATAGCATGGGATAATGAAGTTTTTTAATGAACAGATGGATACGAAAACAAAGAGAGACAAGCTGTAGTGGATTTGTGGCAAGAGGATTATGTAGTTGTTTGACTTTTCCAGGCAGCCTTGAGAGCTGCTCATAAGTGAGATTTAGTTTACTTAAATTGTACTTCATTTCCCAATCATATTTCGAAATGCTTACTCTAAATCGGTTTTAGTAAACTTTCGCCCTAAGCTTGTAGCCGATTAATGAAAAGCTTTGCCCTAATCTACTTAATGAAGCTGACTTACATAGGGCTTTTGATAGGTAATAAACTATTATTAAGCTTTTTAAAAGAATTAATGAAATTAAAACAATGTTCACTTTTTGTATTTTAGAAACTAGAAACATTAAATTTTATTTTTTATATTTGCGCGAAGCTACATTTTATAAAGTGTTAAGATTTTTTTGGAGCAGCTTCTGCATGTTAAATGTTAAAACAAAGCCCATATGAGTTTTGGCAGTATTATTTACAATTTTTATAATTTTTGCAATTTTCTGGCACGCCATTGCAATCTAATAAATCATAGTTGAATCATATTTAACAGCGCTGCCAAAAAGATGACAAAACAAATAATGCAAAGCTGAAAAAACAGCCAAAACTAACAAAAAACAAAAATAAAGAAGTGCATAAAAAGAGACGTTGCGACGGCAGGAGCAGCAGCACGAAGCGGCCATTAGTCAAAGCGAAGGGCAGTTGGCCAATAAAATTGCCGGAGAAATGGCCATAAAAGCAGCAGAGGATGGCCGAATGAGCCACCGTTGCTCACAGTTGGCCAAAAGGCGCCACAGCAACTTCGACTTCAAGTTATGTGGAAAATTGATTTTGCGGTAGCCGGGGCAATAAATGTTTTAGCTCAAATGCTAAACACAAGTGAAACACGAAAAAGTTGCCCCTGAGAGCAGGAGCAGGAGCAGCAGCAGAGGGCGGAGCAGCACGCAAATCAACTGGGCAGCTGGACAACTGGGCAACTGGATTTGCGGTCTTGTGCATTGCATGGAAATCCTTTGACAATGTGAGAAATATGCATGGCAACAGCAGCAAACAGCAAAGGGCGCCGGACGAAGGGGGCCAAGGGTGTGGCCAGAGACTGCATTGGAGGAAATATGATGACATATCGCGTCATAGTTCAAACGGCAGGGAATCCTCTGATCAATTTTGCACACAGCAAGGCGCCATCTTTTTTGGTAGCATTGCATGAGGTTCGACTCTTTGATACCCTGTAGCTGGCCAAGAAATCTTTAAGATGCTGCAGATTGCATGAAACAAGTTTTTCCATTAAATTCACGTAAATAAAAGCAAATTAAGAGAATATATTATTTAAATTTTTATATATTCCGTTCAAATAATAAAGATTTCCACTTCAGATTCCATCCTCAAGAAACTCTTTACATATATATTTGCCAATTTGGTTTACAGGGTATCTGCTAGTCGCACATTTTTAGTGTTTAGGCCCTGTGCATGCAGTTAGCCTGGTCAGTGGCGCATTTTTCCTCGAGTGCGCCAAATCGAGGCCATAATTTTTTATTATCCAGACAGAGCCTGCGCCCTGGACCCTTTGGCACACACACGCACACTCAATACTATGCGTGTGTGTGTGTGTGTGTGTGTGCTGGCTTCTGTTGTGGCTGTTTTTTCGGGTTGCACTGCAGTTGCTTGAGTAGCTATAAAAATAATTAATTGGCTTTTATGTGGCAGGAGCCGTTGAAATTTCGACTTTGCCTTTCCCAATGCAAATGCAAATGCAATTTTAGCCCTGTTTTCAGCCTTTTTAATTAGTGCTATTAATAACGTTTATCATCATCATCATCATCACCGCCAGCAGCCGCAGCCATCGCATAATGATCATCATCGAGTACATCTGCTTTGCGGTTACACAAAACTCATTTCCGCTCGGGCGGCCATTTTGATTTTTCATTGAAGCTTAGCATACAGCTTTTAATTAGTTTTGCGGTCGGCCTATTGTTGACCACATTTCTGATTGAACATACATCATAATAGGCTTTACTTAGATTCCACCTGGAGCGCATGCAAATTAAACAAGCAGAAGTACTCCAAGCGGTAGTGCACAACTAGAGGATACCTCTACCTCTGTCTCTGCAAAATAAACATAGCACACAGGAAAAATACATTTATGAAAAAATTAAATGTAATTAAATAAAGTAATGGATATGAGTTTATTATTATTAATATTATTATTATTTTTTTTTAGTAATACCAAATAGATATGGTAGTAATATATTTGGTATTATGAAAGAGTTGGTCTCAAAATTCAAACTAGCTTAAATACTGTGCTCCAAATACCAAGCTGCAGTTGGATGCTACCGACTTTATAATACTCATCAAGGGTAAAAAATCTTCTTTAGTAAAGGAGCCAGAAAGGAGTCTTAAGTAAACATTGATAGATAGTGTATACCTGATTTAACACACCCACAAGCTGGTGTAATTTTTGGCCAAATAAATAATAGAGGCTAACAGTATGTTAATTGTAAAAATTGGACTTTCTATTTAGAGATATATCCACCATATATTTTTGATCTTGATAACGTAAGAATATATGTATGTCAAATTTCTAGTCTAGAGCAATAGTTGGCCAAATTTACGACTTTATACAGACTGTCAAGCAAATGAATGCAGCTAATCATAAATACAAAATTCATACATATTGTTCATAAGGACTTCTGCTAGCTCTTGCATATATTATTTTCGACCCAATTTAGCCCCTTTCTAAACATGTTTAGTACTTACTAATTTGTCAATTTGCTCATTAGTAATTAACAAATTCATGAATTACAATGACAATTGTTGCTAATTACAATTTAATTATTTGAGTATTTGAATATTTGCTGAATATTTACGGCTGCTTCAGCAGAGTTAAGTGCATTTCTTGGGTTTTGCCCCTCTTCACTTTTAGTTCTAGTTCCTTTGTCAATTTTTTGCGCTTTTCTTGAGGTTTCACGACATTTTCCTGCCCCTTTCTTAAAATGTAATTACTATTTCTATTTTTTTTGCTGCTTTCCCTGCGACAACATGGCGAACCCTTTTTCTTCATAATATCTCTCTCTCTCTCTCTCTCTCTCTTGCTTCTTCTCTCTACTTTTCTCCAGCTCTAGTGGCGCATCAGTATTTTCATTAATTTATGCAGCACAGTATGAAACATTTTTCATTGTTGTTGTGCTAGAAAATGCATCGCATAAACTATATGGAAAATTGTGTGTGCGTGGAAACACGAGTGAATTGCTGTGGCAAAAGAGCGAAGAGAGCCAGAAACCAGCGCCAAATTAATGAGTTGTAATAGCAAAACCATTTTGAAAACAATCATCGCTGCGGTTGCCAAACAATAATTTACAAAGTAATTAAAAAATGAAAGAAAAGTAAAGAAAAGAAAATAATAAAACATAAATTAAATTTAAATTCACAAAGTGGCGAAAGTGCTCTAGAAATAATTATCTGTAAATGAACGAAATACGTAAAATCTTAAGTTAATACAATTTATTAATTTATTATTATATTTATTATAATTTAAAATCAATATAAAATATAAAATATAAAATATAAAATATAAAATACAAAATATAAAATATAAAATATAAAATATAAAATATAAAATATAAAATATAAAATATAAAATATAAAATATAAAATATAAAATATAAAATATAAAATATAAAATATAAAATATAAAATATAAAATATAAAATATAAAATATAAAATATAAAATATAAAATATAAAATATAAAATATAAAATATAAAATATAAAATATAAAATATAAAATATAAAATATAAAATATAAAATATAAAATATAAAATATAAAATATAAAATATAAAATATAAAATATAAAATATAAAATATAAAATATAAAATATAAAATATAAAATATAAAATATAAAATATAAAATATAAAATATAAAATATAAAATATAAAATATAAAATATAAAATATAAAATATAAAATATAAAATATAAAATATAAAATATAAAATATAAAATATAAAATATAAAATATAAAATATAAAATATAAAATATAAAATATAAAATATTATTCCAGTTAAATTTGGAATATTTTTCAAGTCTGAATAGAAGCCAAATGAAGTCTTGGAAAACTGGATTCAATAAAGCTACATTAAAATTTAATGAATACAAAAATAGAGAAAAGAAGAGAAAAAATAATAATAATACAAATAAGATTTATGTATGTTCGTATTTGTGGTGGAGACGGTGGATGCTTTGAGGGGGAGTATGGGAGAATCGTGCGGCATTTGCTGCGGGTGTTGCCAACCTTTCCCTAATGCCATAAATAATAAAAGGTCTGAAAATAAATAACCTCGAAAATGAACACTAATGAGTTTTCTGTAATTTGTAAAAAACAAAAATAAAAACAAAAATTAAATTATCTATTAAATAACGCTAAAAAGGCAACTCTCTTCAACTCTTCCTCTCTCGATCTCACTTTCTGTGTTGGAAATGTTTTGGGATTTAACTGCGCAGTTTTGCGGTGGGCACAAAGGCACGCCCCTTTTACATAAGGAGGTTCTTTTGCGCGCCAAACAAACAATCAGAGATGAATTTAATACAACTGGCATTAAATAACAAATACACTTGGAGAAAATGGGTTTATGTTATTATGTGCTTTATAAATATTTTGTTAAATATTTTAAATTATTGTTTTATTTTTGATTCAACTTACTTTTTATAAATGTAAAATCAATATCACATTATTAAATGCTCTTTAAATTGTAATTAATTTTGGTATTTATAAGTAGGGCGTTTCTCTGCGTGTACCAAATATGATATGCTTATTTAGTTGATGTGTGTGCGTAGTTAATGAAGCGGAAATGCAAATCGGAGACCTTGGGCCGGGGCAGGGGCCGTTGCCGGGGCCAATTGTTCACTTACCGTCCGACCAAATATGCAGCGAGTGCCGCGAAACGTCAACGGCTCTGACGTCTAGATCTGGCCTGGTAGTGGGTCCATTGTTCTATACGCATAACATTTCAATAAAAACAACAGAAGAGAGTAGAACCACTAACAGAACCAGAGCATTCTCCAGGCTACTGCCTGCTGCTGCGCTTTTGTTTGTTTGCATTCGTTTTTTACGAACTCTCTCGGGCCCTCGCTTTGGAGTGCGAAAAAAATCAAATACAAAAGCCTCGTGACGACTCCGAAACAAACAAATATTCAGAAAATTTGGTGTATTGTGTGTGTGTGTGTTGTATAGCATTAGTTGCAGCTCATTGCCTGCCAAAAGAACTATTAAGCCCAAATAACCGCACAAGTTTGACGATTATTTTTGAATTAGAGAACTGTCAAATGTCATAGGTTAGGCGGGGGGCAAATGGATCGGTATTATATAACAACAAAAGCTTTGAATTATTAAAAAGCCTTTGTTTCTTTATTGTTATTGAATATGACTAGGGCTCACTGCTAACGTATAAAACGTTTTAGATGGCAGCTTTTTTGGAGTAAGTAAAATTTAAGTAAACTTAGAGATTGACTGAATTAAAAGAACTTCGAAGTAGAAGAAGAATTTAGCATTGATTCATTATCATATCCATCAAAATTTGTATGCCATCTGCAAAATGTTAACTATTTAAAAAATAATTCTACAAAATACTTAACACCCTAAACATACTTCTGTGGACAACGCATGCAATTCAGATTCGTTATCAATAATTTCCTTGAATAAACACCGAAATTCAACCCACCAGGAGTTTTCACTGTGTCCCATTATAGTTGGCAAAGCCATCTGCTAATAGAGTTAACACATTGAAATGACTCTATAATAAGGCGCAAATGCGAAAAACCCCGAGAAATTATAATGAAAAAAATGTGGCAACATAAAAGCGAAAAATGGAAAACAAATCGCCCATCAAAGGACACGAAGTCGGACTCAAAATGCAAACAGATGTAAATCCGAGCGTAAAACCCAATAACCAAAAACGGCTCAACAAGCGGCCGAGGCCAGGAAAGTGGCCTGAAAGACAGCAGGCGTAATATGAAAAGCACGGCATGAGGCATACAGCATTTAGCATGTAGCCTGAGTCGACGAGTCAGCGGGGGCGGGTAACATAGGTCAAGTACGAATGCATTAGGACAACATGCGTTTGGCCTCAAATAGAGATGGTTTTTATGAGGATGGCCAGAACGGAAATGCGAACAGTTGGCGGGGCTTTCAGGCAGACCCAAAAGGACAACGCGTGCCAAAGGTGCGAACGGAAGTGAGTGCCAATTGTTTCTTGGTTGTTTGCCCAAAAAGGAGTCCTAGCCAAAACCAGCTGGTCGGCTGCGACCCCCCCTCAAGTTCTTTGCGTCCATTCACAAATTATGCAATCAAAGTTGGGTAAGTTCTGCGAAAACGTAGCCACGTGGATGGCAAGAAATAGATATGACTGCAGCAAATCAAGCTAGGTTTAGTTCATGAAAGGCGTAAGGAAAAACGTAGAATAAAAATATATATATGACAAATTCACAGTTTTCCATTTAGTTTTTATTTTAAATGCAGTCTAAGAAATTAGAAATTAAAAATATAAATTATATTTAAATAAACTATATATAGCAAGCCAAATTTATTGATACTTTTCTACTCTCCATTGACATAAACTCATCTGCAGCGCACTAGCATGATAAAATGGTAATATTTAGCCGTAAATCCGCTAGAAGCACAGCACTGGTAGCATACAATCATGTCATTCATATTTGCAGCTTTGCAGCCCTTTTATTTGCCCAGCCCTGTTGCGCTTACTCCCTCACTCTCTCAGCGCTGTACTCCCTCTCTCTCTGTCACTCCTTAATTGTTGTCTCTGCGTCATTTTTACCGTTGCGCTGTGCCTGTCATCATTTCTCATCGTTGCTTTTGTTTCCTTGTAATTTGTCACTGCTGGAGCTCATTTCTGCGGCGTAATTTGTTTGCAACTCATTTTGGATTTATTCCCTGCCCCTGAAGGCCCCCGTTCAGCGCACAGTCCTCCGATTTACACCTTTTCCTCTTTCTGGATCACCTTGCCTCTGTTGTTAGTACCTTTGTTGTTTTCTGGTCTCGCTTTGATGCACTTAATTAAAATGATTACAGCTTGTAAAGGGGCAAGGCAAGGCTTGAATGGGCTGGGAGCGTTCACAATTGAATCTATGGATCATTTCCATAGCAATTATCACTAATTATAACTAATAAATTTTGTAATAGGGCGTAGTCACATTTAATTATTTGTATGCACAAATTAGGAAGTGAATGCGAAATATGTAGATTAAATCTGAAATTTGAGTAAGTTGAGGAAGCATTTACAACATAGGATCTATTCAAGTTTTAAGCCAAGCAGTTACAAATTCGAGTAACTAACAAGAACAGAATTGATTTCAGTATATATTTTTAATAAACACATTTTGGTATTATTTTAAACGCATTCTCCTAATGTCTTAGGGACCCCCCGCGAGCAACAGGCTCATCTAAAACTCTTTTTTACTCTAAAAAATACTAGCTTCCAGTCTCTTCACTGCCAAGTCAGGCATATCAACAATCTGAGCCTACATATATGTGCGTAAAGCCACTTCAGAAAACTAATTTTTGAGCATTAGAAAGGGTCGGAATGTATAAAACTCGATATAGCTCTGTCTATGGTTATTGTGATCGAGCATGACTTTGCTTTGAAAACATATTTGTAACGGCAAAAGCCGACAATGAATCAACAACAAAAGCGACAGGCAGACAGAGAGCGGGAGAGAGGGAGAGAGAGAGAGAAAGAGAGAAGAATAATACAAGTACACGCACTTCTAAACGCAATTACATGTATGCGCGGAACTTTGAACGAATTCAAAATGATGAAAGGTACGCATTGTATACATATGTATGTACATGTTTATATACATATGTATTTATATGTATGTGTTCATATATGAATATATTAAATAGGGCGCAACTATGGTATTTTTCTTTTGGCTTCTTCGCTTTAGCACTTTTCAGCCTCGCCCCAGGTGAAAAAAAAACGTAACAACAATTGTACGAAACGACTGCGCTGCTGTTGCTGCTGCTGCTGCTGCACTCGCTCTCATACGGTTCTTTACGCTCTCGCATTCATTTGCTCTCTCTCTCTTGCACTCTCGTTCGTTGCTGCACTCGTGCCTGCAGCGCTGCTTTTCAGCAAACGCCATTGGGGGTTTGGCATTGAGCCTACGCATAGCACAGCCTCGTGCTCGCTCTCGCACGTTAGCTGACTGCGCTGCTCTCTCGTTCTGTGCGCGAGTAAGCGTGCGTATGTGTGTGTGTGTGTGTGTGTGTGCGTTCGGCTTTCTATGCGTTTCCCTTTATTAGTTTGTCTAATTGCTTTTGGCAACTATTATTACTGATGTTGTTGTTGTTGCTGCTTATGGCTTGTCGGTTTGTCAGCGCAAAAAGTATCACAGATGTCATGTTTAGAGCCCGCCACTGACCGTTGCCGGGGCACAGCCCAATCCCCGGGTGGCCCGAGCCAATGCCTTTGATTTGACTCTTCACATTTGGGAGTGTGTGTGTGTGTGTGTTGCCATGGGCCCTGCTCCTGGCCAGAGCCGAACTCTATGCGTTTCTAAAATACTCTTTTTAATAAAACGCTGTTTAAGAAGGCGTGAAATTTCGCTGTTGCAGCACTTCCGTCGATCACACGCTGCGATTTGCGTCATTGCGAGCGCGTTTTCAATTTTCGGCAGGGAGATTGGGAGGCAAATACATATGTATTTTCTATTTTGCTGTTTTTATTAAATTTTAAAATACAATGTTAACTAATTTATTAGAGCAAGCACAGCTGTCATGACTACAATGAGAACTTGGCCCATTCACTGGGCAGAGATAGTGTTGGCGAAATTAAAAATATAAAATATATAATACATAAATAATACTTAAAATGTTAAAGTACATATCCTCTGGATTTTTCAATAGCTTCTCCAATGCCTTCGCACTTCTCTGATTTGCCATACTGTACCTAACCGGAGTCTATTAATCCTCAATTTAGTTGATGGTCCTGGTCCAGAAGGCTCACAGCAGTTGCGGCTCCCACATCTACTTTATGGCCACTTTGCCTTGGCCTCCACACTATTTTTTATGCTTTATAGTTCGAGTAACGTTATTTATCATTCGCCTGTGTAATTTTTCATATGAAAAACTTTCGGTCCACGTACGCTACAGCTGGACTCACACGCATTCGAGACTGCGAGCAGGAAGACCACGAAATGTTTGCCTCCGGCCTGCAGAAATACTTTGGCTGCTTTGCTTTTTTGACATTTATTTCAGCTCCGAGTGGAAAAGAAAACAATAAAAATTGTAACAATAACAACAACAATAACGACACGCAGAAGAGGAAGAACGTGCGATATTATTAATTTTACTTTATTCGAGGCGGCGCTCGCATTCCTTGGATAGTAGGAACGAACGCCAGGGGCCATCCATCGCAATGGATCCCAACCCATATACAGCCCCGACCCTGTGCATGTGTGTGAGTGTGTAGGAGTTACGTTTTGGCCACCTTCGCGTGTCCATTGGTTATAACTCAAAACGCATTGAGGACTCAGACGGGCGCACGTTGAAATAAATATAAATGTCAAAACTGAGTGGAGTTTTCGGTGCGAGCAAAACATATATACGTATATGTACATATATATAAAAAAAGATAACCGAAAAAAAGAATGAACAGAAAAGCGAATACTATAAATGAAGCGTTGCACTTGGCCAACAAATGAATCATCCGATTGGTGCGTGAGAATCCACCAGCTGCCAGGTGGCAAACCCAAAGCTATAAAGTTTTCAAAATGTTTCGGATGCATGAAGTAGACAGATTTGATTGGCGATTATTGAAGAAAAATAAAAGTGTATAGATTATTAAAATCTAAGCCAAAACTGCTATAGAATACCATGAAATTTGAAACATGATTTTAAAATTATATTAAATTAATAAATTCAACTTTATGATTGATAAAATTCTTAGCAAGAGGTCTTCATATTACATACAAAATACATGAAATGTTACAAAATATGGAAATTATAATGCTAGCTAGCTATAATAATTTAGATCTCTAGCATAGAATGCGCTGTTATGAATGTTAGGATAGGTTTTACCTTTAAGAAGCTCTTAGGTAAATCTAAATCTATAAAGTAAAGCTGAAGCTAATGCTATTAAAAATCTTTTCTTTTTTTTTAAATAAAACATAAAATTACAATAAATCCTATATAGTTTTATTGACATTTTTTGAGTGAGATGTAAGCAGTAAAATATTCTGAAGTTTTAGCTCTGAGAGGCCTATTAAGTATTAAGAGACGATTCAAACCTTGTAAGAATTGCAAATTATGCGCTGAATAGATCTCTGACTACATGCTTGAATGCCTGCTAAGTTAATACGAAATATTAAGTCAATAAACACTCATTAAATTTTAATCTAGCTAATATATTAAGTTAACATTTTTTTTGTGGTACTCAAACTCTCACTTTTATAGGAGTAACGCATACTAAAATTCATATTTTCTGGCATTCCGTAGTATACTTAAGAGGCAACAAAAACTATTAGGGCTATATGAGCAGAGACCACCAACTGCGAACGAGTTCTCAGAGCTCTCAGTGCTAGCGGCCATCAATCTTGCAGCATTACACGAGTAGCAACTGATGGATTTTTGTTTTTGGCAAAGCTTATCATCATTTGACTGAGGATCATAATGTCTGAGAGAACGATAATAGCTGGCGTCTTATGGGATGGCGCTATATGGCGCCTGTCGTTTTAAATCGAAATACAATCATAAATAATACAAACACCAACCGAACATGAAATACTCAAACAAAATATGTATGTACATATATACAAACAAATATATTTATATGTATGTATTTTTTTTTTTCTTCTCTCTCAATATTTATTAATGACACACAAAAAGATTTAAGCGCAACGGGCCACTTTTTATATGGCCAAAAACTGCAGGGAAAATATATTAAGAGAAAAAAAAAAACTACAAAAAAATGCATTAATTCATTCATAAGATATTGGGGCAGAGTGAAGAGCAGGGGCAGCACTTGACCAGATTCTCTTTTCTCTCTCTCCTTCTCTCAACTGTGTTTTTCTGATTCTTCTTCTTCTTCTTCTTGTTTTTCGTGTCTGCCTCAAATGTCGAACGTTTTGTCCCCAAAGAGATGTTGAAAATTTTAAGCGCCATCATTTATTATGTTCGTCTCGTTGTTGTTGCTGCTGTTGTTGTTGTATTTATGCACAAATTTATGTGATTTTTATGCGTAGACATAATTATAAAAGCCGCTCTGCAGCGCACTTCACAACTCCGTGAAGTTTCTTAAAGCCAGAGTCAGAGCCAAAGCCAAAGCCGGAGCCAGAGACCCGGTTTCAGCTTGAGAGTTTGACTTCATTTACTGACCATATTTATGCTCTCTTTTCTTCTATATTTACCTGTCTCTGTCTACGTGTGTGTCTTTCTCTCTCTCTCTCCCTCTTTCTCTCTCTGTTTAGGTTGAAGTCGGTTGCGCTCTGGCGCTCCAGCTACACCTCACATTGTCATAAATTATACAACTTTATGCGTAAATTAATGACAATATTTTTTCTCTTCATTTATTCGTTTGTTTGTTGCCCTTATGAAATGCTCTTTCCAGCGTCGAGTTTGTCAGGCAATTGACATTAAATTTGAATCAAAAGTCGATAAAATGTATTATTTTTTAAGAACATTTTATGAGAGCTGGAATATTATTCATGGCATTAGAATATTCAAACTGATTTTTAAAATACTTAAACTTTAAAAAAAAAATATGTACAAAGATGAATACATTGTACATAATACATAAGCTTAGCTTAAGAAAAAAATAAAATAAATAAAATAAAATAAATAAAAAAAATAAAATAAATAATAAATAAAATAAAATAAAATAAATAAATAAAAAATACTTTTAATAATTAAGTAAACACTAAAAAATAAAAAAATAAAACAAATAATTAAATAAAAAATATAAATAAATAAAAAATACTTTTAATAAATAAGTAAACCCAAAATAATAAACAAAATAATAGAATAAATAAATACAAAAAATAAAAAATACCTTTAATAATAATGTAAGACCTAAATAATAATTTAATAAGAAATACATAATATAATAAAACAATAATGATAATAATAATAATAATGATAATATTAATAAAATAAATAAATATATAATATATAAAAATAGAATACAATTTATTAAAATATTCCCATATAAAATTTGTTTCTCACTTGGTCAATATTTATGTATATTTACATTTGATTGCTGATATCCATATAGATATCATCATATTTTATTATTTTAGCGTATCAAAATTTCATTTTCTTCTGCATTAGAGCATTCCCTATTCGAGTTGTTATCATAGCCAACTCTTACCTTTAATCATAATATTTTTTCGTGTATCTCTTGTTGCCTCGCTGTATCCGATTTTTGTCATGTCTTTCGAGCGGCTTAACTATTTCGGTCCCCCCAAATTAGTTACATTTTGTATTGCCTGAAATGGATTTGGCGTTTGTCGTTTATTAATTCATTGCATGGACTGAGACAATATTAATGAAGTGTCCAGTGACAAGGTGAAGCGTTTTGAAATCTATCAAATTTATAGGCTAAGCACGCTTTAAACTGTTTCCAATTTTGTTTGTTTTTTGTTTTTTTCAATTTGAAATCAAATCGTATGCATTGCCAAAGCAACCGCAAAAACCACACAAATCCCAGACAAAAAGAACAGCAACAATTGCAATCTGAGCATGCAGAAAAAAAGGAAATGTTGAAAAAGCTGAAATACTAAATACCCTAGAGATGCAGCATGGAAATAACTAGAAAATTTTAATGCAATAGTATATACCCTATAGATAGCTGAGAGTGTCTTCATAAGGGCATCAGCTTGAGTTTAAGATACCCTATAGTATAAAATACTATTTTGTATTTTGATTCAGCCTGATCAGAATGCGATTCTTGGTTTTTGTTATACCAAATTGAATTTTGAGTTGATTTGCATAGGATATATATGATTAGCTATATATCACACATAAAATATCTCAATCAAATAAAAATTCACACATCTATGCTACCCAGTTGCACCTGTTTACAGGGTATATGTATATACACACATAATTGAATAAATAGCAACAACTTGAAATGAACAATTGCTTTTGATTAAACAAAAACTCGCAGTGAGACGACAATTCCCGTTCACATATCAACAAAATCAAATAAATTAGTCAAAATGAGGGTGGCCATTTCATTGTTGTTGTTGTTGTTGTGTTGTTGTTGTTTTGGGGTAATATATCATATATGCATAACCGCAAAATGCGCAAAAATTGAGCTGAAATTTGTTTGATTATGACAAGTTAGATGAAAGCCACAATGCGCTACGTTAATGGGAGAGGGCATATAGGTACGAACGAAAAGTTAAACGAAAATTCAATTATATATATGTAAATTTGAAGAGATTTGCAGCTGTTTAATATCATAAGTCCAACATTATATAATATGAAAGTCTGGGATTGTTTTTGCTTTTTCATTAAATATATAGTTTATAAAAACAATTAAGTGTAATTATAATAAATACTTTTCCATTTCCATATTTCCTATTTTGATTGTACAAAAAACAACTTCTACTTTCTTTCCGTTCGCTCCATAACAGGGCATCTGAAGACTGAGTAAAGACTTAAGCAAGATTTGCTACACTTTCATAAATCATAATGGGCTACTTATTGGGTTAAGTGCTACGGCTCCGACTGCGCTCAAGTGGTCTACGCAAGCAATTTAAAAGTGAATGAAAACGAAAACAAAACCGCAATTTAGACAACATCTGCAGGCACTGTTGCTCCAATTTGTCATCAGCTTTCGCAGGGCCGGCCAGTCACTTAATCGCACTCCCCATCCATTTGAGTTAATATTGTTTTGGAGTCTAGAAATTCGCTACACCACATAACTTTTGCTTTGCAGAGTGTCTTGGACTGGGCATATTTTACATACATAAATGTGGCATAAGCAGAGGGCAGTATTATCCCTTGGCAACACACACACATACACACACAAGGCTCGCATGACGTCCTGCAATACGTCAATGACGACGGGTTGTCTATTGGATTGTTTATTTTCATATACCCTGTAGACGAAGGAATGACAATCAAATTGAGTAGGCGTAAGCCATAGAAAATATGTTTGATAAGGAAGCTGTTAGGGCATGGGATAAACATTAAATATGGGTTCATTGAGAACTCTGAGTCTATTTGAGTTAGGCTCTTGAGTTAGGCTTACATATGTCATAGCTTAATTAATGTATTCTTGATATTATGGGATATAAAATAATTAGATGTTGCTTGAATACATCCCAAGTAAATACTAGCCTAACTAATCTCAATAAATATAAGAGCTATAAGAGAGACTTTAACTTTGATATGTAATTCCCAGCAGTTCCCTTATTGATTTAAACTAGAATCGATTTCCTCCATGTTTATAGGATATCTTTTCGCCTAGAGCTCTGCCTGTTTGACGATTGTGCACGTGTGTGTGTGTGTGTGCTTGCTTTTGGTTTTGATGAATTATCACAATTTGCCATATACTATCCTATCTGGTATTTGGTATGTGGGCCTGCGGTAGTATATTTATTTATTTATAGCCCACAACTCGAACCCGTCGGGGCCTATAAATTTTCACACGAAGGTGTCACATTACAAACAAGCGTACACGACACGTACGACTTACGACGTACGACGTACGACGCATGCGCGCGCCCCTACTCGGAACGTCTCGAAGCACCGGAACCGGCATTGAGGTAATTTGTCGCGTTATCTTGTCAGCGTTTCGCTATGCGCTTGCCCCGCTGGAAATGTGAGGGCGATAAGAGTGGCTACTAATTGATAGTTGAGTTCAGTCAGTTGCTATATATTTGGGCCTAATAAAGCTACTAAACGCACGACGTCTGTCCGCCCCGTTTAACGCAGCCAATTATGGCCTAAAGGTGAACTTGGCTTTAACTGGACACATCAATCATGAGCGTGAGTGGAAGGAACAGTGAGCGAGGAGGCGGATCGCACGCTTGATTAATTAAGTTTAAAATATTGCCTGCCATATTTAACAAAAGGCCCAGAGACGGACAGCTTCAAGATCCTTCACCTGACCATGGCTGCCTGACTGCTTGGCTGCTTGCCTGCTGCTTCTTGTTCTTCTTCTTTTGGCCAAATTAATTAACAGACATCAGTCGAGGGCACAGAGGCAGACGGCTCTCGCGCCTGTTGCATATTTGAAATATGTTTGTTTTTGTTCTCAACATATAAATACACATACATACATATATAGATGTGTGCATCCATGAGTATTTATCGGGAATTGTGTGAATTGTAAAACACCTGTTTTAGGGACTGACTTTTTTTTATTGAATTCTCTTCTCGTTCATTTTTTAATGTGCTGGGCGTAACGTCGCTTAATGTTTGTTGTAATTGTTTATTGTTTATTTATTTGGCAATTTGTATTCGTTAAGGCTAAGCATTGTGAGTGTTAAATGTGGGCTGATCCAAGCGTTTTGTGGCCAAAGAAATAGATGATCTAGTCAAAATATTTTCCAAGAGCTGCTACATCAATCAAGTGAACATTTTGTAATATATAATATATATTTATTGTATAAATTATTAATTTGAACATAATATAACATGTCTATATCTATAGAACAGTTATTCACATAACTTTATTGACATTTCCCATTACGTTTCTTAAATACATCGATTAAACTGTTGACATCATTCAATTAAATATATACGAAATGCGCCTACTCATAAATTAATAATAAAATCATACGATGATTATGCCTATTACAGTCGACTCGATACAATTTAATTGCCTCGGCCGCAAAGTGGGAAAAGTGGGCGGCAAATGCTATTAGGGCCGAGCATATGGTAGTACTCCAATGGACTTTTATTGTTTTTGTTGCTGCGCATTAAGGGAACAGGATGTGAAATACCCACACCGCGAGCAATGCCTTTTTTGGCATTTATGGCATAAAGGCCACCCACTTAAGTGTGAACAACATCAACAGCAACAGCAACAACCACAATGAGCTAAGAACAACAATTTATATATCGAAATCCACCCCCGAATGGCAAATGGCAATGAATCGAAATTGATACACCCCCAAAATTTGAGCAGCGCATTGAGCGAAGCTGCAGGGGAGCAGCAGGCAGGCAGGCAGGCAAAAGGACAACAACAAGCACACATAGACACACACACACACATATGCACGCCCTAGCCAGTTGGAGGCGTTGGCTGTGCCCCACAACGCAATTGGTTCGTGCTGTTCGCGCATCGTTTGGCAGTCGCAGGACTCCCCGCAGGACATCTGTATCGCGCACACAGTCGGCAGCATTCCTGGCGTCAGGCAGCAGCAACAGCAACAGCAGCAGCTTCGGCAGCAGCAACTTCATTGGCGGCATTTAAGCTTCTGCCTTCGGGCAACAGGCAGCCTTTTTGCCCCAGTGCTTAATTCAATCAAATCCATTTGCCCCGGCCGCTCAGCCAGTGCGTCATCCTTGCCAGCGTATGCTCCACGGGAAATTTAATTACCCCCTGTTGCAGGGTATCGATGTGTATGTGGGCATTGGCCATGGTTCGCTGACAGCAGCGTCCTGTTTTTAAAATCCAATAAAGTGTCGCACAATTAAGTGACAAGGATATCCTGCGGGGCATCCAAACAGGATCATCGTATTGCAACGTTATCTCTATATAGCCTTGACTGCTATTCTCTCTCTCTCTCTCTCTCTCTCTCTCTCTCTCTCTCTCTCTCTGATACATTTGTCAAATTGTAGAACTCAATTAGTTAGTAATTCTATATTAATCATAGTTAATTAACAACTGTCCAAAGGAAAGACCCAGCCGCAGACAGCAAATTCAATTACATATGAATTGGTAGAGCTGAGGGTGTTACTAGAGTAGAGCTCGAATTGAACTAAGAGAGTTGTGAAAAGTTGAGCGAAATACTTGAAGAGAAATTAGGAAATTATTATTGAAAAATTCTGTATTTATTTGGACATTTTAGATGTCTTCTATTGAGCCAACAGTTCATTGGGTATTTAAGGAAAGGGATATACAGTAGTTGTAGCGTCCTCCGGCTATAACGACGGTTCCTTGAGTGTCGTTATAATCGGATTGTACTATATATACTATAGAAATACTATACCGCACAAATACTAATTACAATATCATATACTAATCAAGTTTACTATAAATACCTGCTAGTCCAACATAAATTACTGATGTATCTGAGCTCAAATCTATCCAGATTCAAATCCATTCAAGCTAAAGGAATGTCGCTTTCAAAGGTTGACTTGTTGTCAAGGAGGCAAGAAATCATTTATGGAATTGAACCCTGGTCCCTGTCGGTGAAGAGGAACTTTAAAATTTTTACTTCATTGCATAAATATTTATGCGCTTTGAGAAATGCTCAAGATTTGCCTCAAGCGACGACAAAAATATTTGACAAGGAACACAAAGGGAAAGCGGCATATGAAAATGTGTCAATGGCAGAAGGACCTCGCCGAAGGACCCTCATTAGTGCAAAGAGCTGAGCAAAGAACAAGGTCGCGATTGTAGTAGTACGCTCTAAGAGCATATAACAATGGAGCGACAACGCCCAGCCAACTCAGACCCTTCCTGCCTTCCTGCCCTTACACGGCGCGCCCCCTCTTGAGTTGGGCGTGTCGACTGACTGAACAATTACGATCATTGCCCGGCACAGCCAAGGTGCAAGGCGCGAGGAGGCAGTAGGCAGTAGGCTGGAGGAGCAGAGTTCGGCTGCTATCAGGAACGCTGCACGGCGAGTCCAAGTCAAGACGCTGACATTTACTTGACTTGGAAATCGGATACTGCCGGAAGTTGGACAATTGGCTGCAAACGTGTAAATGGGCGCTCGAACAGCAATGCCAGCAAAGCCCGCATCTGAAACTCCTACTTCTGCCGGGGAGGATCGTATCAGACGTGGACCGAGTTCGGTTCCGGGAGGGTAAAGGTGTGTAATTACTATTGCGGTGCTGTTGTTGACTTCAGATGACTTATGCGCCGGCAAAAGCCCGCCAGAATAAGCAGCAGCCCTCGATCGAAAGTTTCTCACGCTCCATATAGGCGTGTTTGTAGGGTATATGGCTCTGCTCGGCATTTGACTGCAACTTCCTGCCTCTTTGAATCAGATTTCTTTTCTTTTGCCGTAATTATAGGTCCGACTAGCTTTTCAGTTGCGAATGCGCAATTCGCTGACGTTGGATTCGTTGCACATTTCGAAAGCCTTCGCCTTCGTCTGTCTTGATTTTCATTGAAAAGTGTTCAAGTGGAAGTCGTTAGGCTTTTCAGCATGGCTTCACTCCTTTCAGCTCCCAAGTGGCCAGCAAGCGTTTGGCTTTTTGACTCTTAACACTTTTCGCTCAAGTGCCAAATGCTCGCATGCCCGCCAACTCTGGCTACTGTTGATCCGACACTCACTCGACAGCCAACAAAGAAAAGCCTGGCAAATGGAAAATATATTAATTGAATAACAATTTATCTTTAGTATTAAGCTTTTGTTGTTGAATAGTCGAAGATAACTTTAAAGTATTTTATATCTAATCTTAGAATAAGAGCTTACAATCGTAGAATATAGCTGTTATATATAGTTCCTCGTAGTTCAGAGATTGGAAACAAGCATTTTCTTCAATTTTAACAGAGATTAAAGAGTATATAGAGATCAAATGAGATATAAATAAGGATAATATATAAAGTTTTTTTGGAATATCGTTTCAGAAAAATTTACAAAAATTTAATAGCAATTATTATATTGATTAATTCTTAAAACTTTCAATAGTTAAGAAACATTTTAATACTATTTATTTTTATAGATATACAATAGTAAACTGCATTTCATGCTGCATTATCAAAAGGTACTGCGAAACCCGATTTTAAACAATGTTCAATCCTAAAATGCCTTTAACAAAATGTTTTATGTCAAGTAAAGAAAAATAGTATATAATAACTTGGCTGATGTCCAGCAGTTTTCCCTTTAAGACTAACAACATCATTAGATGAAACATTTCAATTTCAACCTGCCAGCTGCCAAAACAAAAATTGCTGAGCTCATCAGGAGAGTAGGAGTAGGTGTACGTAAGGTAAGACTACCTGAGTTGAGTAGCGGGAAATCAATTTAATCCCATTTTAAAATCAAACAAGCAAACAGTTTTTCCAATTTTCGCACACGCCCAGTGAAAACAATGCAGCAGAAGTAGAAACAAACAAAGAGAGAGAGAGAGAGAGGGAGTGCGTGTGTGAGAGAGACGTAGCATATTTAGCAAGTGCCGTTAAAACTTAATTAGCTGAGATTTGCGAGGCAGGCAGACGGTTCGTGCATAACCTCCCACTGTGCCTGCCGCAGGATAAACGCCCCGAGAGACCTTTCGACTGTGATAGCCGGCCCAGCAGTCTCGCATCCCGTCTCCTGAACCTGACTCGAAAATCTTGTCAACAATTTCACGTGTTTACACTTGCCGCCGTTTTGTGGTTGGGCACTCGGTTTTTGACTTTTAGTTTCTCGGCGAGCACACTGTTGTTCTGGCTCTTCTCTCGGCTTTCTGTGTTTGGTTGGGGCTGCGGCTCCTCCTATGGCTGTTGCTTAGCCGCTATCTCAAAGCGCGCATCTGCAGCGCTCACAGTCGATGAATTTAATTTCATTTTATTGATTACAAATTATGTCCCGAGGCAAGAAAATATCATCATATCGTTATGCCGTTTATCTGTCTAACAATTTTATTAGCCCAGACGCTGACGCCAACTAGCGTGCGGGGTTCGGGCCATTATGATAAATTCTGTGTTCCTTTTTACCTGGATCTTTATCGCTTGGCTTAGTTAACAATTATTAATCGGGCATAACATTTATCATAGACTGCGTCTTTGTGTGCCTTTTTAATATGGAAATTTATCTTGTATTCTAATTTTATTTTTGTTTTTCTTCCACTTTGACATTTTTCCATGTTTTTCGTGGGCAGTGCCCGAATCATTTTTCCAGCATAATTTTATAGCATAGTTTTTTTTTTTTTTTTTTTTTTTGTTTTGTTTGGTATTTTCCGAGATGCCCTTCTGGAGATAACTTTGTCTGCGCTGCCGACAGAGACAACCATTGAGATCTCTCCTGATATAATATCAAATCATTTGATATGTAATCGGATAGAGCTTGAAAGCTTTGTTGCAAGTTTTCCGCCGGATATGAAAATGTAGAGAATCTCATAAAATCAGTTGTAGTTGATTTTGATTGGCTGTCAATTGCCAGACTATTCAGACGTTTACCCTGTACTAATTGCGAGAGGCGTATAGTGAATGCTCGACTAGAAAAGTATAGTTGCAGTTACTTTTGTTATTTATTCAGCAATTACCATAAATTGTTCGTAATTACTTAAGTAATTTAAAGGAATTTAAAGTGATTTTGGGCACTTATGAATAATATTTTTTTACAATTTGTTTGTTTGTGATTAAAGCGCATCTTCTAGCACTTCATTTCTCTTATCATTGTCCGCCTGCTGCTGTTAACAAGGATAACGTTCAACTATTTGCCTAAACTTCCGTCCGTCCGCCCGCTTGCTTTGTGGCAAATGTCAAAGTTATCTGCAAATTGAAATAAGCGGCACGATTTGTGTAGCATTTTGAATTGTTTGGTTATCCTGGTTTTGCTGTTTAGGATCTGTGTAGTTGCCTTCTCAGCTGCTTTCTGGCCTTTGAGCAACCCGCGGCGAAGACTGCAATTTGCCTACAGACCAAATCAGCTGGTGGTCTCTTTACTTGAGTGCTATCTGAAGATGTCCGTGTCCGTGTCCATGTCCGTGTCCATTTTCATTTTCCAATGTGATGTCCTTGAAGGTGTTCAACTCAAATTAGTTTCTCGTGCATTGTTCGGCTGAGGTTCTGGCGAAGTGATTGTCTTGTCAGCGAAACTTAAACCATTTCTCGAGGCATGTTGAGGTCTTAAATGTAGCTCAAATATTTAAGACATTTTCGCTTAGTGGTCAAATGAATATAAATAGGGCACTAAATGTCTTCTGCAGTCAAGTAACAGGTGCAAAAAGTTCCGGGTTTATTTTAGTTAGTAAGTCTCGATTAACACACTCTGTTTACTGCTCTATTATACCACCTTAAAAATGTAAATTTTGCAATTCATTTTTTTACTTGATTAAAATTTGGTTTACAATTTCAAATCGTGTCTCTCTCTCTCTCTCTCTCTCTCTCTCTCTGAGAGCTGTGCAAATAGTTTTGTTTTTGTCATTGGGTTTAGTTTTTGCAGCTGCAACTGCAACTGCTGCAATTCGTCGCTTAGACAACAATTTTAGCCCAGCCCAACGGCCAGTTCGGGGCCCAAAGTCGCGCTCATTAGTTATGATTTAGTGTGCGCATAAACAAAGTTATTAAATTTCCATCCACGCTTCGGCAAACTACTAAATTGTCTGACTTTCTGGCTCCATCTCTCAGCGCCTGCCCCTGGCACCGTCTCAGCCTCTGGCCGCTGCCGCTGCTGTTGCTGTTGATGATGATGGCCCCAAAGTTGTAGCCATAAAAATTAAAACCATAAATTAAATGAGTATTTATTTACTGCCCCGTTCGCTGCATTTGGCGCCCCAAACAAGTTGGCAACCCAAAAGACCAAGACTCGCAAGCCATGCAGAAATTTAATTAACGCTTCTGTGTACATGTACTAGACACAGCGGGCGAGGGGCGCGGCTGCCAGCCCACAAGCAACAGTGCTCCAGTGGGACTGTGGGACTGTGGGGTGTGTGGGTGCTGGGGGTGTGACTAGAGAGAGCTTGTTGCATGAACATAATTAACGATTAATTAAACAGCGCCGACTAAAAATGTTTCTGCAATCACGACCTTGCCACATAAATTTACATTAGCTTTTTGTACTCTTCTCTTCTTATTTGAAATGCGAAGAGAAAGCCGGCAAAAATTATAAGGAAATCATTTTTATTGCAAAGACTGGATTGAGGTAGTGCCTAAGCAATTATGCAAATATTCGGATCATTTTCACTACTACATATTTTCCTCCAGACTTAATACTTTTATCGTGTATCAAGTACTAGAGACTTGTGCTTTGGAATGTACACACATTTACACATTATGATTACGTTCTCAAAGTTTCATTAAGATTGTATGTCTACAAACGAAATTATTCAACAATCCCCTGGGAGGGGAAATCCCCTGGGAGGGGAAATCCCCTGCGAGGGGAAATCCCCTGCGAGGGGAAATCCCCTGCGAGGGGAAATCCCCTGCGAGGGGAAATCCCCTGGGAGGGGAAATCCCCTGGGAGGGGAAATCCCCTGCGAGGGGAAATCCCCTGGGAAGGGAAATCTATGGGAGGGGAAATCCCCTGGGAGGGGAAATCCCCGGGGAGGGGAAATCCCCTGGGTGGGGAAATCCCCGGGGAGGGGAAATCCCCTGGTAGGGGAAATCCCCGGGGAGGGGGATCAACTGTTTAATTGTTTATAAATGATCTCAGCTTCGTCTTACCTTTGGCAATATATATTTATATATGCTTTAATATAGTATGTAAAGATCTTAAAACCCAAAATATGATTTTTCAGAAATTTTGCAAGTTTCCATCTTCAATTTCAATCTAATTTTTTTGTAATACAAAAAACATTTAATATAGGTTTATGAGACGCTTTTATAGCCCAGAAACAAACAATAGCGGAAATGCGTATTTTTTGTGTTTGGCCAATTCCCGGACATTTGCCTTAACCCAATCGATTGTAAAAAGTCAGCCAAGGCATATGCAAATAACAGTTAAGAACGGGCTGAGGGCATGTATTTAAACCGAAGTGGTCAACATAATTGGCTCAACAAAGAGTTAAAGGCCTGTTTAAGGTGGGCTGGGTGCCACGCCTATCCATTGATTTAGTTTACCTGGCCTGGCCAGGTAGATCTGTTTGCCAACGAACGCCCACAGAAACAACTTGACTTGGGCCGAATGTCAATGCAGCAGGGGCATAATTTACAAGCTGGCCAGCTAAAAGTGCCACACAGTCACAGCTCACACACCCACACACACACAGATACAATTGTCGAAAGATACACAAATTCAGACGAAAAAGTTGCAAAGCATTTGCGGGTCAGCTAACAGGTCATAAATCAGCCGCAATGCAAAGGGCCAAGTTGACTGACCAACGTCTTGACTCCTAGTTCTACTACCTGTAGTTGTAGGTGTGTATGTGGGTGTGCGCGTATGCGAGTGTGTGTGTGTGTGTGCATCATAAACTTTCAAGGTCCGGCCGTGTGCGCATTCAATGGAAAATGCATTGCGGAAAAAGGATGTGCGCTGCACCGTGCTCTCACCTTGATTTTTATGACATGTAAATATTTATGGTTGACACGACCTTGTCAATTCCCGTTCTGCTGTCTCTAATACACGTATCCTGTCACTCACACACACACACACACACACTTTTTTATGATTCGCCTGAAAAAATTGTTGGCTGCCATTTGCCAGGAAAAACGCTGCAAAATTTTTATGATGCGCATAATTTTCCAAATGGTTTTCCTGTTCCTTGCCCCTTGGTGCAATCGCTAGGCCCGGCTTGGTTCCGGTTGCCTTCGCTGATGGCCATAAAAAAATTGACTTTATAAGCTGTTTTTGCGGATCACAGTAATTTGCGAACTCTCTTCATTGCCAAGCCATACTCTCGGCCATTATCACGCCCATTTATGATCCCAGCTTAGCTTCGTTTGCCATTTTCCTGTACATATTTCTATCTTTTCGAGTTGCTCAATTATCAGAGAAAAAAATTGGCAACTTTTTGCCATTTACCTGCTTGTGATTGTGTTGTGCAATTGTTCTGTGCGTGAACGTCAGTTGACTGAATGAATATTTCAATTGAATATCTAAGCTTTGGATAACTTTCCTTATATACATAATTACAATAAAAAATGCCATGCAAGTGTTTTATCATTGTGCTAACGAAGCCATAGTTTACTAAAAATATATCCAATAAAATCATTTTATAAATATTAAATCTATTCTAACTCTTAGAATGGAATAGAATATAACAGAACAGAAAATTGCACAACTCACATATCTCTAAAAATACTCAAACACTTCATAAACTATTTTTCGATGAACGAAACAATAAATTTGTTGACTTAGTAAGCTCTACTCTATATAAAATATATATCGAAATAATAGTTTTATTCTTAGTAACCTCCACTCTATATAAATCATTCTGATAAATCAGAGCAATCAGCTAAAACAAAGGCAACGTAAATCTCTTCCTCAAAATGCCCTTACTACAATATCTCACAGCTTTTATGTATTTTCATAGCACAGAATATAGTCTATGTTTCTAAATACTCCCACGCTTTTCAAGACAAACACCTCGCACACACACACACACACTTTCTCTCTCTCTCTCAATCGCTGACACCACTCACTCAACAGTCACACACTTGGACTAGGTGGACAACCGTAGTAGACTGAGCGACACTTGAGTCGAACGTACGAACGAACCCCAGGCGCAAACCCGAGCACCGCTGGTGATCGCGGCATGTGCCAAAAGGCGTCCCCGGGTCGTTGGTTGCCCCGTTCCGCTGTGGCTTGACTCGTGTCCACGTCCAATGGGTCAGACACACGCCCAGTGTGTTGCGTGACTTTTTGCACTGGCATGACCTTTCTCGGCGCTTCTCAAAAACTCAACTTGGTCGCAGCGAACTTTGTCCATTTACATTTAGCATTTGCTACCATTTCTCACTGCTCGATGCCCTGCTGAGCCATCTTTTTCCCCACATATGCTTATGTATGTTTATTTACATTTTTCACAATTCGAATTTGTTGCTGCTGCCTCATCGCGCTGTTTTGTTTTCACAATAACTCAGAGAGACAGACACGAGAGTGAGAGCCTGGAAAATTCTACTGCAAGTTTATTGCAGTTTTCTATTTTCAAGTGGCTGCTACAACTGCATTATTTATGCGCCTCGTTCGCCATGTGCTAGAAATCCACTTGGCCCCATCAGCCATCAGCCATCAGCCAACAGGCATCAGCCAGAAGGCAACAGTTCAGCTCGTGTGGCGAAAGCTGCAGTCGTCCTCCCCATCTCTCGATGCCGTCCCTCTGCCCACCTCGCCGATTGCTCGGCAATGTGGAGCAATGGCTTCATTTCAAATGACAACTGCCGCTTGATGCGCCACGGGTTGGATCCCAAGTTGTTGGACTAGTGCGATTTTTTTGCTCTTATGTTGTTTGGTGTTTTTGTTTTTTATGGTTTTGCCCAGACCCAAAATGGGCAACGGCTGCCATTCAGCGCTGTGTGTTTTGACATTTTAATAGCCGCATCGTTTGGCCACTTTGATGGCCATTGCCCAATGACATTTAATGTCACAATTTGCGCGACTTTTAATTGCCGCAATATAAGCCAAGCCAGCAGCTAACAGAACAGCAAAGATCTGATATAGGCTTCGCATTGTGGATAGTCCACATCAACGGAGCACTGAATATTCTAAAATATAGCCAAGCACCGGTCCACAGAGGAGGCCTTCAGCAAAGCTGAATAAAAATCAATTATCTAATCGCGCTAACAATGGGCATCATTATCGAAAAGCAATTAGCTGAACGACTTGGCTAAGCGAAACGGATTTTAGAATTGCGCCCCATCAATTGGCACCGAAATACCAAAACATCGAAATGTGCGATCTCATGATTATAGATTAAGCTTATTTCAAATTCCATAAATTAAGAAACAACAAATCGTACGTAGCGGCGTCTAATGAAAATTTATGTCTTCATTACGCAACAGCGAAAAATGGATTTTCATTTCGAATTAAATAAACAAATGCCTCGTATAGAAATGTGGCTAAAATCATTCAAATCAATAAAATAAACAGCGTTAACGTTGTTTTTAACTGCAACCTGACATGGCGCCAGAGATGCTGAACATAAGCCAGATAAAACCGAAGCGGATATAAAATGGCCGCTCAAAAGCACAAGACATATACATATGATATAAGATATACACATACTATATGATAAATAAGCCTGCAATTAGTGAAACTTGCAAAAGTTTCACTTGCTAGTTGCATACAGCTTCATTTCGGATTGGCCATTGGCCATACGGCCAATGACAGCGACGTGCATTGGGCGCATGTCGCGCCACGCCTCATTCGCCACTCACCCGCTAATACACCCACATATGCAGTGGGTGTTAAATTTCGAGGCCAAACCGGTTCTGCTTCCAGTAGGTGCGAGTGAAATGACAATATACAGAGCAATTCCAATTGGAGATGATGAGAAAGTCAGATAGCTATTGCTGCTACTTTAACACACAGCGATATGCGAGCAGAACTGCCATTTTGTATATGCTTTGCGCTCACACTTGCAGCGGCGCCTGCACTTCACCAGGGTGAAATACACCACGGTTGCTGTGCGAGAGTGTATGTGAGAAAGGGAGAGAAAATAGCGCAAACCGTGCTGTTAACTAACATCCGTTTCTCCTTGACTTAACAGCTTAACAGGAGGATCACATTGAAGAAGTTAATATAGTCAGCTGATCTAAAATAAAAGTGTGATTATTAAACTAGAATATTTTTAAATGTTGTTTGTGCAAAACTTAATTAATATGTATGATAATGTTTAAATATGCATTACAGCCCGTGACTATTTATTATTTTACTAAGAGAATTACTACAATTGTATTTACAATTTATAAATTCAAATTTAACAGAGCTGTGTCGGTTAACAGCAAACTCACCTGCCTTATGTTAGGCTTCCGAGAAACCCACCACACTATGTTAGAGCGTACTCGCTCTCGCTCTCGCTCACTCACACTCACGCCGTGCTGCGGTATGAATGGACACGCCTACGATTGGTGGTTGCTCGCATGTATATGTTATGTGTATGCGTGTGTGTTGTGTAGCCTGTTTTTTTTTTTTCGCTGTGGGCACAGCCCAATGTGCGCGCACACACAGAGTGGAAAATCAGTTCGCGATGGAACTCTGAGCAATGCGTTACAATTCAGTCCTGCTGCGAATCTTGTGACGTTTAGACGCTGAACGGTTATCGCGCGTGTTTTTAGTAAGCAGACAACAGAAATAAAAATAAAACGCGCGCGCGCTGTGCGACGCGAGATATACGAAAGCTAAGGCACTAAATATACATACATCAAATATATATACAAATAGTAGGCTTAGTGTGCATTGAGTGTTTGTGTGTGTGTTTATATTTGTGATGGAAGCCACTTTCTGAAGCGTGTGTTTCTCTGTTTCCTAATTCAAAACTTGAGCCAATTGTAAAACTTGTCGTGACAAAATGATGATGAACGCATTTATAGAGCCCACGCAGCATCATTTGGCCAACTATGGGCTGCGCATGTCGCCGAATACAACGGCCAGTGCTGTGAATGCCAACAATCAGCAGCTGGAAATGCAACAGCAGCAGCAACAGCAACAACAGCAGCAGCAGCAACAGCAACAACAGCAGCAACAGCAACAGCAACAACAGCAACAGCAGCAGCAACAACTGGAAGGCGATTCTACATCGCTGGCAGCAGCGGCGGCTTATCAGAACTCCGGCTATGGACACTTCAATAGCTATGCCTCTCGAGACTTTCTGCTGGGTCGACGCGGCGATGCTACGGACTATGCTGGAGCAGCTGTGGCTGCCGCTGCCACAGCGCCAACTGCTGCTGCAGCGGATTCGATGCTGTTTCCCAGCTTTCCGGCCCAGGCGGCCGCCGCTGAGCTGAGCAGCAGCTTTGGCCAGCACCCATTTCACAGCGCTGCCCACCATCATCATCAGCATCAGATGCGCATGGCGGACTATGCGACGCATCCGTATGCCCAGCATCATCATCATAGCAACTTTCCGTCGGCAGTGCATGCGGCACATCATCATGCCGCTGCCGCCCATGCCCACGCCCACCATCCGCACCATGCGATGTCGGCGATGCATCCGGCTGGGGCTGGTGCCTTCCTGCGCTATATGCGCCATCAGCCGACATCGGCGGCATCCAGCGTCAAGCAGGAGATGCAATGCCTGTGGATAGATCCCGATCCGCCGGGCATGCAGTCGCAGGGTGCACAGGGCCGCAAAACCTGCAATAAGATCTTTCACTCCATGCACGAGATTGTGACGCATCTGACCGTGGAGCATGTGGGCGGGCCGGAGTGCACCACGCATGCCTGCTTCTGGATTGGCTGCTCACGCAACGGCCGGCCCTTCAAGGCCAAATACAAGCTGGTCAATCACATACGCGTCCACACCGGCGAGAAGCCCTTCGCCTGCCCCCATCCCGGCTGCGGCAAGGTCTTTGCCCGCAGCGAGAACCTCAAGATACACAAGCGCACCCACACGGGTAAGTGTTGCAATTACAGTTACAGCCAGCCACATCACATGCATAGCATTTGCCTGCCACGGGGTTTAACCCCCGGGCAAATCCCGTTGCCATACGCTCGGTGCATGCCCACGCCCACGAACACGCCCCCTGTTACCTGACCTAAGTCCTGTTTACGATCACCACCTGTACGAGCTGAGCCCTAAGCCTTTCGCTCAAATCCTTAACAATATTTTTGTGTGACGCTAAGTCCCCGAAGGGCTTGACTTCGACTTCGACTTTTCAGTGGTTTAGCTAAGGGATCTATGTGGGAATCCAGTGTTTTATCTGTTGACTTCTAACAACTATGGAGCTGGGATAATCACAGCTGTTGTTCACAAGTTCTTAAGCGAGTTATATGAGAATAGGAATTTAATATTTAGAAAAGTAAATACTAGCCGGAGGAAATAGAATATTTTTGAAGAGTTCTTCTGAAATATTTTGAATTAGCTATTTATATATTGATTGATTGTTTCTTATATTAACTATTACGACTATATTCGCTTAACAGTATATGTTGGTTCCTTAGCTCAGTTTGACTTCACTTTCTTTATAAAACAATTCTCGTCTGCTCCAGTTCCATAACAATTTGAAACTCTATATTAGAGTCACTCACTCAGGCTACTTGGCATAAATCTTGTCTCAGCTTGTCTTATCTCTATGTATGCATCGTTCTACACCTCTTATCACGCACACATCTCTAATGCTAACAATTGTTTGACTTGTCTCGGTTGAGGGCAGCCCACATATCATTTTGGCAGCCCAACGACTTTAACTTCAGCTCTTATTCGTAAATAAATTGCGCACATATCAACGCGTTTGCATAAACTAAATCAAAAGTTTAATGTAGCATGGCGAAAATATTTACACACACACACATACACATACAAATACATATGCACACACCCAAGCGTCGCGCCCGCTTTGAATGTGAATTGCGCTGATTTTTGTGATTTTACCCCAGTTTCGATTGGAGTGCAGAGCACGAAGTGGCTAGAAGTATTTCCGTGCGATTACAAACGGAAGTTTTGACACGTGTCAACACACACACACACACACACACTCGTACAGGCTCAAGTGTGTGTCAGTCAATGTAATAAAAACAAACACCCAGTCCAGGCAGTTAAGAAAGACCAAAAACGTTGCTGATTGAATTTTGATTTATATAGTAAAGAGCGAGAGAGTGAGGGAGAGAGGATGAGTGAGAGACGAGGGGAAAGGTGAGAGCGAGCTAGCTAGAGTGCGGGCTGCTCCTTCTCTCAGGTCAAGTGTCAGTGCCAGGTTAAAGGCCTCTCCTACCATCTTCAACTCTAATGAAGTTGTGCCGTCGGCCACTTCAATAAGAAATTCCCCAAAAGAGCAATGGAAGGAAACAAAAAAATAGAATCTCTTGGCCAATCATGTACACAAAATATTTATTTTTTGCTGCATCATCTTAGAAATTAGTCAAAAATACAATAACAAAATAATGAGAGACTAGAAAAAAAGATAGCTATGCTACACACACACACACCTATACATCCAATGGCTGGAATATGGCGTCTTTGGCCTGAAAATCGAATCAAACATTTTAATTACCTTTCAATGAGTGTGCAAAAGAAATTTGTCTGTTCAATAAACTCAACAAAAAAACGAAAACAACAAAAATCAAGCGCAATAAATCGAATATCACAAATGATTTGTATTTCAATTGTGTATAAATTTCAAGCTCATTAAATTTTTTGAATATTCATTCGAATTTCTATGCATATATACATATGTGTGTGTGTGTGGGAGTAAATGATTTAGATTAGCTCTAAAATGAAGCTGCTTTAGATACTAAACTTTTATTAGCTAGAAATATGTTTAGGCAATAGAATATAAAATTAAAAAACAAAATTCTTGTATGCTCAGTTATTTTTAATTTTAACAAAAATTATTTATTGATTCAGTCAGCTCTTTTTGCTTTGTTTTTTTGTTTTTTCAAAATTAATGTGCTCAATATATTTTTCGCTTGAGCTGCTCTTGTCCTCGCTTCTTTTTGTGAGCTTAACGTCAACACTCCGGATCAACATATATTTTATTTTGTTTTATTTTTATATTTTTTGTAATTTTATGAATAATACTCGCGTCTAAGCCATATTAATGGTTTCGTGTTGCGATAGCGAGTAGAATCAGGAAAAAATCTACTTGGCAATACGAAAAGAATAAAAAGTAAAGTTTAAACATTTTTACTATTCGTAAATACACACATAAAAACTTTCTTAAAATGAGAAATAATTTACATGTAATTGGAATTCAAAATGCCTTAGTTATAGTTTTTTTGTTCAACATTCACACAAATGCCGACAGCGTGTTTAGTTCATTATAAACAGCAAAGGTTTTAGTGTCTCTAGCGAGCATTAAAAACAATTAAACAAGCAATTAAAAACACTTATTGCATTGTTGTTAGCAGAGAACCCAACCATAGCGAATGTGGCACATGTAAGCCGAGTATCGAACCCAAATATAATTGCTTTAAAATTGCGCCACTCGTTTTAATAAACCAAACACAAAAGCCATTTGAAGCCAAAACAAAAACAACAACAACAGCAGCTCAATAATGAAAATGCAAAAAAAAAAAAAAAAAAACAACAGCTGCAGCAGCAGTAGCAGCAGCAGCAACAGCAGCAAAGCGTGTGCCAAAATGAAAGCTAAGCCAACAAAAACAAACAGCAGCAATAACATAGTGGCATGCAAAGGGAGAGAGCGAGAGCGCAAGAGAGTGGGCGTCGTATTATCCTTGTTTGCCCTTAGCACAGCCTTCGTTTATTAAAAGCGCGCTCTGCATACAAACAAACAGCGAACGCACATACACACACACCATCGCAAGCACACACACACACATAGAAAGTAGAGATTACAGCCTAGGGTAGGCAGCCAGGCAGGCAGCTAGACAGCAAAAGCAACAACAACAACAGCAACAACCGCTACATGTACGCACAGGCCATCCACAAAATGGCGTTTATATTGCTTGGCATATTTTACGCAGTTTGTTTGCTTTAATTTTAGCTTTGCACTCCTTCCCTCCCGCTCGCTCCATAGCGGCGTGAGCTTTAACAAGAGTCTGGTTATTTGCATTCGGAGTAGCGAACATAAAATACCCTTGCAGATAGTTGGCTAATGAAATTATTTATGTATAATATATATAAAATTGAAGGTAAAATATTATATCATTATTAAGTGATCCAGAAAATGTAAACTATATTAAACCGTTCCATTTCAATATGTTGCACAGTTAGGATAAATTTATAAAACTCGTTGCAAGGGTATATTATTATTTTTCGTGTGGCTTTTAGAGTTTGCATATGCGTAAATACTTTTGTAAATTGCATTAAAATATTTTTTTAAGTCTTTTTATTATCGGTGAGCTTTGCTGGAGTTCATATCGTATGAATGTGTGTGTGTTTTTTTTTTGCAAACATGATAAATTATGCTTTTCGCTCGAAGTTTATTAGATCTCTATGGCCATAAGTTAGTAGATTTTATGCACAGCAAAAACTGTTAGTTTATATATTTATTTTATTTTGCACATCATGCGTAGCTTCTGCTGCAAAACTGGTTGGCATTCACAAAAAAAAAAAAAAAACGTTAAGAATTTGTAGCCACTCGGACTATCGATTTGAAAGTTTTCTCCATACATAATGCTGACTACTTTATCGAGCTCGACTGGTACTGCCTATCGGCTTTTGGCCAACACTAATGTAATTAATCTTTACATCTTTGTCTAGGCTCCCCATTTCTGTGGCCTTTCACTGTTAACTTTGCACTTGTCATTTGCCCAATGCCTGCGCCTGCACTCTGTGTGCTCTCGGTCAACAACAACAGCAACAACAATAACAACAGCAACGTGAAAGAGCAGCCAGAACAATCAACGTTTGTCTGCTTTGTTATTGCTCTGCCTGCCAGTTGACACCTTGCCCAACAGCTTTTATCTGTGTGTGAGTATCGAGTTGGAGCTACATGAATGGCGTTTATCATGGTGTGCGGCTTTTACATGGCTCACTCTATAGCTGCCCTCAACGTCTGTCACTCTCTCTCACTCTCGCTCACACAGTCACTCTTCATCTGTGCGCTGCTCTGGAGAGTTTTATTTTTATTTTCGTTGCACTCCTGCGGCTGCTACACCACAAACAACAACTTTATTCATTAACACCTACAAAAGCCAGAGCAGAGCTGCTCCCAAATGGCCAACAACTTTGTGGTTAGTTTTGCAGTTGCCGCTGCCAGGCAAGCTGATTATGTTTATGTTGACACCGCCTCTCCGCCATCTCCACCCGCCACCCGCTTTCTCGCCTCTTGGCCTTTAGCAAGTGCAGCAGCTCCTTGTTGTTGTGCATTTAGCCATGTCCTTGCTCCTGCTGGCTGCGGACCCTTGTAAACGTTGATTAGCTGCTGCTTCCTGAGTCCGCCACTCGATTTAATTGTGCTCAAGTGATTTTTAATGAGTCTTTTATGAACTCGTCTTGTAGTGGAAAAAAGAAGCAGGAAAAAAAATCCATTTCCCATCACATTTCTTTTCTGAGTGTGAGAAGTTTATTGCAGTTATCAAAATGAATATGAAATTCAGAATGAGACATCATAATGACAATACGTACATACATAAGTACATAAGGTATACGAAGTTCATATAGCTATATCCTGCTGTTCTCATAGAGACTTTAATAAAAAAAAACTCGAAGAGCTATGTATACAAAATGTTGATACAATTGCAGAAAAAACAATACGATCTGATCGACTAATCGTTTATCGATAACTATGACTACATGTACATATCTGGACTCGGTCGTGTTAAAGTTAACAGCACTGTTAGCTTACAGTGCACTGTTAGCGCATTCTTGGTGCTCACCTCGGCGCCAGGCATATAATTTTTCAAATGCAAGACAAGATATCAAACGCTGCAAATGTCAATGATTGATGACTTTATTGCTGGGTTCAACGATTTTCAAACAAACAAGGCAAAGACAGTGCGACAGTGCGGACGGACAGCGACTGTCGAAAATAACTTTTTATATTTGCGCATAAAATGTTGACTGTTTGCTGTTTAAGTTCTCAGAATTTGTTTTCGATGCCGAGCGAGAGAACAATGCCAAAGGCACAAAAACCTGCACAGTGCCTCTGCTTCAGCCTCTGCTTCAGCCTCAGCCTCTGGGACTGATTAGCTACACACACTACCTGCCACCTACACGCCAGCTTACATAGTGTGTGTGCTCTCTGCAGGATCTGGACAATATCTCGTGCTGACTTCAGCGCTACTCTCTAGAACTCTGAAAATCAATTAGCTACGCTATGTTTGGGCTCTAGGTCGGCTGCAGTCTCTCGCTCTGTCATGCTCTCTCTCTCTCTCTCTCTGTGAATTTCCACAACGTTTTTGGCTAATGACGTAGGCATTTTTAGCCGGAAAGTTGGCATTGAAATTCGTCATTTGGCTTGTTGTTTGTAGCCTGGTTTATCCCTGCAGCTCATCGTGTTTGCCATTCGCTGCGCTCAATTAAAAATGTGCCAAATGTGACCAATTTTAACATGACATTCGATTAGCTGCATGGCGTGAGGGAGAGCGAGGCAGCTAGGGGAGTGGAGAGGCGTAGCGCAGTCAATGAATTATTCAAATATTATTTTTATGACAACGCCTTTCGAAGCTGCACAGATTTATGGCAACTGGCCGGCCGGCTGGCCAAAATGTAAAAAGTATATAAATTTTATCTGCGGTTCAAGCCTCTGACAGTTGCCTCTAGATCTTTGGCTGAGTTTTGTGGCCACAGACGGCGAAATTCTCGAAATGCCAACTAGAAAACTAAAAGTTGACTGCAGTTTAAAATTAGGCAAGATTTATTGCACTTTTATTAAAATATTATTTATATACAGGACACACACACACACACACACACACACACACACACACACACACACACACACACACACACACACACACACACACACACACACACACACACACACACACACACACACACACACACACACACACACACACACACACACACACACACACACACACACACATAGACACACATAGGCACGCATGCATACAGTACTTGAGTCTAAGCAAATGCAAAGAGAGAAGAAGTGCAGAAGATCATTAAAGTTGTCTATGTGTATGCAGCAGTTCTCGTTTGGTATTTATATTTAGGTAAAACGAAGCTTGAATGCTCACAGCAGCAGAGAGCGTACCCATTGGGCACTTGAAGCTCGATTGCAGCGAGCTCTAACTGCCGTTGGGCTTAACATTTCAGAGGGAGAGTGCTTGAGTAAAAGTGGCCCTATATAAAGGGCAGCAGCTGCAGCATTTCTTCAGTCAGTCTTCAGTCGTCCAGGCCTGGTGGGAGTCAGCGCAAGAAAGTGAAGTAGAGTGTGTGATCGATCAGCTAAGCATTAAAGACGTAGAGGAACTACGTAAATGAATTACGTAAAGGTATTCCGTAGTGGAATTACGTAAAGGAAATAAATAGAGGAAATACTGGGATGAAAGAGGAAATATTTAGCGGAAATACTTGGAAACAATACTTAGAGAAAATGCTTAGAAGAAATACTTTAAAATACGTAAAGGGAATACTTAGAAGGAATAGACAGAGGAATAGTGCTAAATCGACTCAACTTGTCGCCTTGATTAAGAATATACATATATATTTTGTGGCCTCCTTCTGCCTGTTACGTACATTTCAACAAAACCATTCCCATATAAAAATAAATTGCCCAATCTACCAGTTTTTCATATACACATTTTAAGCTGCTTTCAATTTTCATAATTTACATATTATATTTTATATATGTATATGAAATATTTCAATTGATATTCAACCCAATTAGCAAGAAATTGTCTGTCTGTCTGCTCAACCATTTTGTAGGATCTTTAGGCAATGCCAGCCATTTTCTAGCTAATAATGCTCTATAAAGCCCATCCTTATTGTGCTCATGGCACCCATACATACATACATGCATACTGATTAATCTAGCAAATGCATTATAATTAGCAACACCCTTCTACAGGCAACCGCTCACCCTCGCCCCCCTCGCCCTCTTCGATCGGATGCGCAGCCGTTACGCTTGGCGAGCAGCTACTTTAGTTCACTTTATATCGGTGCAGGGGTTGTTTAACATAATACCAAAACTATGCCACGCACTCTTTGAAAAATGTCAAAACAATTTTATATATAGGCATATTTCGTTTATCACGTGTGTGTGTGTGTGAGCGCTGGGCATTATAATTTCATTTGGAACTGCATAAAAAGCGGCAGGGGTTAAATTTTACTAACAATTTTTTGACAACCCTTTTTTTTTTAGATCTCAGGTCTATTAGCTAAGTAGCCATTTTGTATGGGAGCTATAAAGCGCAGTGCTCTTAAGTTGTTGCATAATGTCTACTCTCTCTCGTGCTCTCTCTCTCTCTGTCTATTAAACACCCTCTCTGCAATGGTTCAGTGGCTAAGCAGCTTATTGTGACGTGCGACGAGCGAAGCTAGTTAATAAATGAGGCTTATTTTGGCTGGCAGCCATTGTTGTTGGCTCATTGTTGTAGTTGTTGTTGTTGTTGCCTGGGCAACTATTAGCACACACTTGAAAAATATTTTGGAAGCATACGCTAAGCGCGCTTTTCGGCATAACTGCCGCTTAGCCACGCCCATTTGTCCCATAGAAGTCGCGCTGAAATTAATTAAATTCCTTAGATGCCCCCAAGCACACACACACACACACACAACAGAAACGAGAACACAACGTAACCTCAGCTAAGCCCCAGATGTTGGGGGCAATAGGGTGTCCAGTCGGCCAAAAGCAAAAAATACAAAAAAATACAAAAAATAAAAATACAAATATAAAGAATAAAAATAAAATTTCAACGCATAAAGAACTGATCAGCAGCAGACAAACCATAAAATTAAACTGTCATCTTGCATATTTTTTATACCAAGCATGCAGATGATACACACACACACACTCACACACATATAGGGAGAGACACTGTGCACAGGTAGTGGCCGAGCGAGCTCTGCTTTTCGAGAATTATGAAAGCAAGCCTGACTAATCCTCTAAATCGCGCCAAGGGCCCCACATGCCCCACATCCACTTGTATAAATTAGCTTATGGGAAAAATGAAATCATTATTCATACCCAAGCAAAAATGTTAAACAGACCCAAAAAGAATAACAAAACGAAGGAGGGGAGCAAAAAAAAAAAAAGCAACTGCAGCTGAAGAGCGTATGCTCTGAAAGGTGTTATAATAATTAAGCTGAATGTCTAGAGCAGTGCTTATAATCACCAAACATTTCGCGCCAAAGTGCTAAAAATAGAGTAACAAATTCTTTCAGCAGAAATTATTTAACTAAACTCAGTTGAAAAGCAAACAAAAATTGATTATTGAGTTGAATTAACTAAGAAATTCTAGAAAAATAAAAGCAAAATTTTATCAAGTTTATCTAGAAATATATAGAAATATATATACTTAAATATATATTCGTTCTTAAAAAAAATAAAAAAGATAATATATTTTTGACAGAGGAAAGAAAAGTCGACAAGCGCCAGTTCTAATTCTTTAAGAATAAATATATGAATCATAAGAAATATGTTTTTCGTAGACAAACCTTAACATAAATGAGTTTACATAATTGCTGTTAAAAGCATAGAACTTTGTAGCAAACAAAGTGTATTGGCCAAAATATGAGCCCAACTCAAGCAGATGTAGCACATTTTAGGAATATATATATATACATACAACATAAATATATACAAACGATAGGTGTATCTATAGAAATGCTTGTCAAATCCGCTTAGCATTTGCGGTTTGCACTCGGATTTCTCATATATTGCGTATGCTGACAAATTTGTAACAGACGAACGCCTCTGAAAGTTGACTTAAGCATAAATTGTGATTGTTTTAACCCAAATGCTGTTGGCTAACAACTGGCGTGCGCGCAATTTATTGTAAAAACATTGTCAATGCAATTAGAGGCAAATACGCTGAAATAGAACAAGAAAACAACAACAACTACAAACACAGGCACACACACACACACACACACACACACATAGATGCATAGGCACAACAACTCTTGGCTGACATGCGGCTGTCAAATGTTGTGAATGCTTTGACAGCCCAGTCGCGCAGCTTGGCTAAAATTACAGCCGCCAACGCGGCCATTTGGCTATGACGCATTGCCGTCGGCTCGAGCACAGCTACTGCAAAAAGTACTTGTATCTGACAGATACGCCCTGGCCCAAGCCCAAGCCCCGGATCACGGTTTGCCAATATTATTTGTGTGTGTGTGTGTGTATTTTTTTTCTCAGCCTGCTCGAATTTCAAATTTGTGAATTTTGTTCGGGACAACTCGACTGTAAGTCGATCGAGAGCCATTGAGGCATTGAGATGCGATACTTTCAAGAGTTCCTCTAAGGCGTTGACCAATTTGCTTGCCACCAAATGATATTTTTCTCATATACATAAATGCAATTTTAGTTGCTGTTTTGATGTGTTCATTAAGCAATTCTGATGGTTTCCTGGTTCTTAAGGTGTGAGTGTGTGAAAATTTTAGTTCATTGCATTCATTTGATTCATTCCTTTCATTCAAAGGTCAATGGAAAGGCTAGAAATTGAAGTGTGGTAGGAATATTTAAAAGAAAAGTTTGTACAAAATAGAATTGTGTTTCTATACCATTCATTTATATTTGTTTCACAATCTTAATTGTCACATATACCATTTCGTTTCATTCCATTTGTTTTTCAGCTCTCTATTCGGTTGTGTATAACATGTATATGCATTATAAGAGAACTAATATGAAAGCGAATTGATATACGCTTTGTTTTATTTCCCAAAAAAGTTTTTATTTAATATCTTAACAGTTTATTGATATAAGCATAGGTAAAAGTTCATTCAACTCTTAAATGGTGTTTCATTTCGAGCGTTTCCCTAGCTAAATTTGCTCAATTAACAATTTTTTTCTAATCTCAGCTTGATGATTTCATAAATTATGATATTTAGAGCAACGTTCCTTAACAGTTCCAATTGTTCCAATGAATTCCTGGCACACTTTAGAATATACCAACAAAATTCAATCGCTGATGTCATCGATATTTATCTGTGGCTCAGATCTTGTTAAAATTGACAACATTTAAACTTGAACGGATTGCAGATAACGCGCTGAGATTGTCCCAAAGAGCAACAGTTTCATCGGCTGTCACATCAAATAACCAATGATGACAATCTTGATGACATTTTAATTTCTCACACTCCACGAAGAGATTTTCTACTTGGCTGCAACTGAAACAACAGCAACAACAACAGCAGCAACAACAACTATAAACAAACAAGCGGCTCAGAAGACAAGAGAGGCGCAGATTAAAATCTTAAAGAGCGCTAAAAAGCAAAAAAAAAAAAAAAGTAAGAAGAAGAATGTCAAACTCAATGGCATAAGGAACCATCGAACTGCTCTAAGCCCTCGTCCATACAAAGCGACACCTCTTTGAGCGCTCTAAGGAAGCCGCCAACGCCAGCACCGCCAACTTCTGTTGCCGGCTGTGCTGGGAGTTAGTGCAGCAGAAATAGTTTTGCAAAACTTCATTCATGAGCTGCTTGAGTGCATCAGCTGGCCTCTAGTCTTACCTGCGTGTTTGAACTCGGGATTCAAACTGGGCTAATCCTGCCTAGCGTCTTGTCTTTGTCAACTGTTTGTAGGGATCTCTGCTGTCTAGTGTAGTGTCTCTATCGCGCCTTGTTTGTATGCATTTTGGGCCACAGACAATAGGCTTAGTGTTACTTTTGCTTATTGTCTACGCTTCGTTTGTCATTCGAGTGCACAATCGATGTGTGTGTGTGTGTGTTGAGTAGAGTTTTGTATCTTTTTCGTTGCAGGCAGGCAACAAAATGTTGGCATATGCCAAACAGGCCGCCTCACAGCTAATCGATTAGCATATCCAAATGATATGAGCCGCATAGCTAAGAGATTTATGTTGTTTACACGATGAACATTTATCGTGTTAAGCTTATAATTCTTCAAATTAGGTATAATTCATAATAATGTTTACAATTACCAGAAAAAAAAGCTACAAATATATACAAAACTTCTGCAATTCCTATTAAGCCACATGCTGAAGCATAAAAACTTATTAAAACTTGAACAATTTCTTCTACAAATTTGCTGTGCGCAAGACACAAGGTTGCCAGACGCAAATGCAGACTTAAGATACATATATGTATGCATGTATATATAGGCATGTGTGTGTATATCACATTTACATGTCTACAAGTCGCACTCAGCCAGACACTCAGGCTCTATAGGAGGGGGAGGCAAAACTTTTTGCAGCAAACTCAAATGCAATTTGAATGCATAATGCAGTCGGGTATCTAAGAATATGTTGGCATACCTATATATATATATATATATTTATTTATACATACACACACACACACACTTATATATGTATATCTAGAGTTTTTGCATTTAAATTTCTGTTTGTAGTGCACACACCTCCAGAGCTGTTCAAGGCGTTCTCAGCGCCTGGCAAACTTGTCGAAAATTTGTTCGCTTAAAAAAAGAAACGAAAAATAGCAAAAAAAATGGAAAAAAGAAAAGGAAATCACAGACACACAGCCGTGTGAGTACCAGACAAACTGGCCCATGTTTGGTCATGTACAGCAAGGCTGTTGGCTGTCATTGTTTTACTAATAGCCGTTGTAGTTGTCTGGCTTATATGAGCAATCGCATTGTGTATACGCAATGTGCTGCACCACGAAAGACACACACACAGTGTTGTTGCAGCGCTTTCTTCGCTGAAGCTTTGGCTGTTTGTTTTGCATCGATTGAAATGTTGCGCATGGAGAGTACGTAGAATAATAATCAGTGCATCAAATGACATTGATTGAGAATTTGCTGATTTACAACTGGGGAAAACGTAGATGGATGATACAAGCCACCACTGGTCACTTCATTTAGAACTCAAAACTTATAAATAGAAACTGGTAGAGTGCTTATTCGATGAATATTTCACATTCCACTTGAAGATCTCTTGTTGCAATTGCTCGTGCCGCTCTCAAACCCAAAACGCCAGCCAAGTGTGAAATTTGTTTTGTTTCACAGTTTCAACAACAACAACAACAACAACAAAACAGCAAGAATTGTTCCCATTTACGTCTATTTGGCTACAATAAACCACAGGCAAAGTCGGGCTCGAGTGACCCCAATGTCAATTATTAACGTATCACTTGACAGGAGCGAAGCGCAAAGCTGCAAACAAATAGCGCAAATGATGTGAGGAGTTAGTTATCTTCCGAGGATGGGTCAGCCAAGGGGATTTCGTATATTTGCTGGGCAGGGAGGAAAATGCAGGAATCATAAATCATGACAGACATTACGCAATTCACTCAACGGTTTTTGTCAAACAAACAAAACAATAGAGCCGCAAAAGAGCTCGAGTCGAGACCAGACCGGGCCTAGGTAACTTTATTTTTAGGGATGCAAACTCTGCTCCTGAATGATGATAATGATGATGATGATGATGCTGATGATGCTGACGATGAGCGGCAGTCCAGCTCAGGCAACAGGATTTTGTGTATTTGGCTGTTGACAAGCAGCATTCATTGCGTTTAAATTATTATTTTATTATTATTATTATGAGGCATAAATAATGAGCTGCTCCGGGTGCTGGGGTAGCGTCTGCCATTAATATGGTCATCAAATGCAGGCAAATGTTATAAATATTCAAAGCGAAAATTTTGAACTGGAGAGGAAAATGTGTGTGGGAAAATGAAGCTAGCCGAGCTCGACGGAACTGAAGAGCTGAACTGAAGCCCGTACATATATATTAAATATAAGAATGTATATTTATAATAAATCAGGACATGATATATCTATTGATATATCAGCATCATGAACTCAAGAACCCAAGATCTATTTATCTTTTATCTCAATGTCATCTCTCCACCATGCCATCTCTCTCATCTAATTGCCGTTCAAGATTTATCAGCCTTGCCACGTGAGCCATAATATATCCATAAGTGCCACCTGCTTGGCAAACCAGCCAGAACATCCTGCGAGTATATCCATCAACAGTCACTGCCCCCGTAAGCTAAGCCAAAACAGAGACACTCGCAAAAAAAAGAAGAAGAGAAAGAGGGAAAATAGGGAAAAAAGGAAAAACCAATTCAAAACTAGGGGAAGGAAAATTGCCCATTGAAATGTAAACCAGGAAATCGGGGTTTGGCTTTTTCCGGCTTTACGGGGAACAAAAGACGCAAAGAAGAAGCGACAGCGAACAAAAATATAAAAAATATATACACACACACACAAATACAAATACAAAGAGCAAAGCAGTTTTCAAATCCAGCAAAAAATGAAATAAGTGTCAACAACCCAGAAGGAGACACCCAATGCGTGTGCGAGTGAGTGAGTGAGATGGCTATAAATAGGGAGATAGCTGGCTGGCAGGCAGGCAGGCAAAAAGTAGCTGCTGTTTTGTTATTTTGTATTGTTAGATAATAATAATCATATCGCATTGCATGTTGTTGACACATGAGCAATGATGCTGCCCGCTTATCTCCGCTCTACCTCGCTCACTCGCACAGTTACTCAAACGCTCGCCCAGTTTCGCTCATTCTAACTATTCGCTCTGCATTGCTCGCTCTGCATCGCTCATTCTAACTGTTCGCTCTGCATTGCTCGCCAAGCCTCGCTCGCTCTGCATTGCTCGCTCTAACTGCACGCTCTGCATCGCTCACTCTAACTGCTCACTCTTACTGCTCGCTCTGCATCGCTCATTCTAACTGTCATGTCTTTGCATTGCCATCCTCTCTCCTGTAACGATTTAACAGCGCAATTAAAGTACTCGCTCTGTTAGCGTTAACAGCGCTCGGTTAATGCTCTGCTAATTGGCTCTGTTTTTGGCATTTTAATTAATTCACCTGCATCAGACAGTTGCATTTAATATGCGCTGCGGCTGGAAAATATGTTTTATACGATTTTCATTTCTCTCAGTTGCAATTTTTTATTTATTTTTATTTTATTTTGTTGTTCGTACCTGCCTGCCTGTAAATTAAAAACCTGATTCTGTTTCAATTAATCATCGACTGTCAATGATGCTTAATTTATGCTCTACCTGATGCTATTCACCTCCCCCGTGTGCAGTTCAGCTTGTTGCTCCCTTAATACTTTAGTATTGACTTGAATTTTAAATTCATTATTTACAGCAATTTCGTGTTACTTCATTTAGTGTAAAGAAAATGTGCAAAGCCCCATACAGAAGATTTCTAGCTTAACGTAAACAATGCTCAAACTCGTAGCATATTTCCAGTGCTGTACAACAAAGCAAAACATATTTTAGGCATTTGCCCATGCTTTGGGAAAAACACTTAAGAGACGTTTAGCAAAATTCAATTTTTTTCTTGCTTCCTTTTTTTGCCAACACAAAACCCCCTCTTTGAACTGAGAGAAAACAACGCCCCAAAAGTAAAACATATACAACACACCCACACACACACACACACACTGTCAGACGTTGAAGAGACCTAGACACAGTACCGAAGCTGAGTTCCGAGCTGCGAGCCCGGCCGACAGTGTCTGCAAATGACAGCAGCTTTACGCTCTTATATAAAAGCCGAAACATGTGATATGTTTTTGTGCGCATAGCCCACGTTATATATACATATATACATATATATATATATATGCCACCCACTTTATATATATACATACCCTATGTACTACAATTTCTTGGCTAAAGCCACCCACAAACAGATTACAAAGCAATGCCAACCCCCGTGGCTGAAGCAACCCCCAGGCGAGAGGGAAAATAAAAACGCGGCTGTACGCGGACTGCGAGAACGCCATGACAGACACTGTGCCAATTCCATGCGTTCCACGGCGCCACGTTAAACGCTTTTCGCCGTTTTACCCGCTATGAAATTAACAATTTGGGGCTCAGTTAATGGGGGGCGTAGGCTCCACAAAATATGCAAAGCACATTTCTATAGCGGCCTATATCAAAGTTCTGCCTCTTCTGCTTCTTCTTCCAGTCATCTATTTCTTCTCTTTTTTTGCATTTTCGGCTTTTTATGTACAGGCTTGGGATTTACTTTATTGAAATATTTAAATAAGTTTGGCAATGCGCACAGCCTAAATGGGATTTGCATGGCACGGACGTCCTTTTGAAAGTGTGTGTGGAAATGTCTTTTGGCTCTGAAATTGACATTTTATAAATGGGGCTACGATTTTGCGCTCTCTCTCTCTCTCTCTCTCACACATTCTCTGGGTTTTTTTTATTCAGCTCTAAACTTAAAGCAATAAAATATTTAAATGCACATTTTTTTGTTGTTCTTTCTAAATGTAAAATGTGAAAATTATGCGTTTGTTTAGCGGCTAAAAAAAAAGAAGGAAAACCCCTTTCTCCTGGCAGGCGCGTGTCGCACACTTCTCGGCAGCTAGCCCGCTGTGCCACGACCGCAAGAGCGCACCAGGAGCTGCCCATCTGGGATATGCTAGTAGTGGAGAACTACTCATAAAAACAGGCAGTCAGTCCAGCTGATACTCGCTGATAAGAGCCATTGGAAAAACAGCGTGAGATAGCTAGAGATAGATAGAGATAGACAGATAGTGGAAAAAACAACCAGAAAGACAGCTGCCCGTTTAATGTGATGTAATTAGCGTATTGTAGAGCATGGAAAATTTTCTACACAGATAACATGACAATGATGTTCCACAAACAAGATAATATTTAATTTAATTTTAAAACAGATTGTATATGAGTAAGAGCAATAGCATTTATAGTAATACAAAATTCCTTAAAAATTCCTCATTTCAATTGTCTTACGCTAAATTATAAAATCACACAAGTAAAGCCGACACTTGACATTGTCAGACGCCCTTCGAAGCCCCGCCTACTCCACGACTTCAATTGAAATTGTTTTGTAGACCTTTACGAATCGTATCGAAATCCATTTGCTTCGCTTGTTCCCTGACCAATTCTTATTGTGGCTGTCAAAATAATTGAGCCAGTCGGTTTTGGAGTGATTGTTCGGGTAATACGCATATTTATGACTGTACAATTTTGACAAATTAATAGAAAAATTCAACAACAAAAGCATACAAAATTTATTTCTTAACATAGCCGCACGCCATTCACATCGAAAAGTCATTTGGGCCGGGTCTAAAACAAACTCAAAGTTTATGCAAATGCGCGTAATAAACCACATAAATTAGTATTAAATTACAACGCAGGCAGCCAGACAATAAACAATAAAGTATAACAAAAGCAACAACAACAACAACAACAAGATGAAGAAGACGAAGAAATCATAAAAACTTGTTGAGCTTGTCACAGGGCAGAGTCCAGCAGCACCGCTGGATGTCTTTTTATATGGCGCATACACAAAGCCCCCAAAAGGGACAGATAATAATGCAGCTTTTCAGTGTAGTGCCCCACTCGGGCACTCCCCCAATCAAGCCCCCAACTACGTTCGCTTTAAGCTCAAGGTGTGAAAATGTTCGATTATTGTCATCGTCTGTTTGGTTTGGATGATTTTTTTTCTCCTTTTTTGTGTGGGTCGCCAAGTTGGGGCTGGCTCTGTGGTTCCGCGGTTCTGTGGCTCTGTGGCTCTGTTGTCGACTGAGCCGCTTAGCTGCAATTGTCATAAGGCGATGCTTATAATGGCCGCTTAGCTGGCACATAAATGCCATATGCTAAATGGGATTTTAGTCAACTTTTCGTTTATGAAGTGTGCATGCTCGCACTCACTCGCTCTCTGTCTGTCATGCTGCATCTCTCTCTTTTTCCTAGTTGATTGAAACTTATAGAGTCAGCTGTGGGCGATTGTTTTGGCTTAAGAGCAGATTATGGCACTTACTGAATAGATATTTGCTTGACAATGTGCTTTACTGTACTACATTTAAAATAAAAATCATTTTTATCAATTTTACAACACTTATTAATACATTTATTTATTTATTTCAAATATCCTTAGCATCGTTTCGAACATTTTGACATATATTTATCAATATTATCAATAATTTTTAGAGAACATTTTACAACACTATGCTCTATCTCTAAAATATGATCTATAGAACGATTATTATATTTACTTACTGTTTTCTTTTTAATACTTGTTTATAAATATTTACGTATATCCTGAGTCTTTTTTGATATTCAACCCATTTTACAACAGCTAAGCATATGCATATATATTTCTTAAAAATCTCATTAGGATCTCTTAGAACATTTAAACATATATTTATTAAAAATCACATTTTCCATGAAAGCAACTTTCGTTCTCCAAACATTAGCTCAGTTCTGGGAAGCACTTTAAATAGAGGCTTATTTATACCTAATATTCCCATCTTGATCAAAACACATCTGTAACACATATTTGCCAAATTATAGGTTAGTTTTCCCCACACAAAATATGGCTTATTATTTATGACTAGCTTCAGGCTTCTTAATCAAATAATTGTATCTGAAATACAACAACTAGGGGACGGTTTTCAGGGACGGCAACTCTTTGGCTTAGCCAGCAGCACATAACACATAATTTTCTAATAAGCCATAAAATATCGCCCAATCTTAAAGGCTGGCCTTTAAATGTTTAGCCCTTGGCCTGTTTGTTGCTTGGAAAAGGTGTTATAGACATGGCTCTAATGCTTGCCCATTATAGATGTTAGCCTCTGACCTTTTTCTACCAACTTATTTTGACCCGTTGTCCGTTTAGGTTTTCACATGTCCCGACAAAAGGACAACAACAGGCGGCAGCGACACAGGTGAATTTTTCCGCTCTCTCGTTTTCATTTCGGGTTTCGGGATTTTTGGGGTTCGTAGTTCAGGCAAGTGTGCGTCGCTCGCCGCTGTTTGATTTCAAACAATGCCTTGATCCCGCATAATTTATATGATTTTTCTCTATAAAAATGCTGGACAGACGTCGCCTTTTTCCCACCTTTATTAAATTGTATTGATATTGAGTTTGAATTCGAGTTCGAGTTCGAGTTCATAAATGTTTCATCTTTTATGGGATCTGTGCTATGAAGTATATTTATATTTTATGCGTGGCACATAAATAATGGCATTTACAGTGAGAGGGATACCTGGGGCATATCTTTTGTTTAAATTTAACAACAATAACTTACCAAAGTTTTTCCTTTATTTTCCTTTGCCTATTTCCAGGCGAGAAGCCGTTCAAGTGCGAGCACGAGGGCTGCGATCGCCGTTTCGCCAACTCCTCGGACCGCAAGAAGCACTCGCATGTGCACACATCGGACAAGCCCTACAACTGTCGCATCAATGGCTGTGATAAGTCCTATACGCATCCCTCCTCGCTGCGCAAGCACATGAAGGTAAGTACAGGGAAGGCACAGGGATTAGCCACTGTCCTCCGCATAGCCAGCTCAATCTGCAGCTCTAACTGATGAATCCGGCTTCTCCACTCTGTTTTGTTGGATTTCCAGGTGCATGGCAACATTGACGAGAAGTCGCCGTCGCATGGCTACGATAGCGAAGGCGAGGAGAGCTCCAGCTCGAGCATTGTGACGGGCGGGGCACAGACGCCGCCCTCGACGCGCCTGGATGGCAGTGCCGGCAGCAGCAGCGGCGTCAGCAGCTTGAGCGGCGGCAGCGGCATTAAATCCTCACCGCACTCTATCAAATCGGAGCCAAATCCATTGCACAGCGTGCATCTGGGCGCCTCCAGTGCCGGCAGCAGCAGCACAGCCAGCAGCAGTGCCTCCCACCTGTTGCAGCAGCAACAGCAACAGCAACAGCAGCAACAACAGCAGCAGCAGCAGCAACAGCAGCAACAGCAACAACAACAGCAACAGCAGCAACAACTACTGCATGCCGAGTCCAAATCCTCGCCTGCACTGCAGCTGATGGCCTCCTCCGCGTATCTGCCCCCACCACTGGGACCACCGCCCTCGCATCATCATCATCACCATCATCATCAGGTGCCTGGAACAGCAGCGGCAGCTGGCTCACCGGGCGCCGCTGCATCGGCATCCATGCTGGCTGTAACGGGACATCATAATCATCATTTGCTGTACCATCCGGCGGCGCAGCATCATCCGCCCAGCGACTGGTATCACACGGCAGCGCCGGCGGCCAGTGCGGACGCGATGAATCCATTGAATCACTTCGGCCACCATCATCATCATCATCATCTGATGCATCCGGGCGCGGCGACAGCGTATTGAGATTGGGAGAACTGGTGGCCCGAATCCGAACTGCCGCCCCAACAAGCGGCAGCCGGCGTGCCGCCAGAGGAGCCAACGCCAGCCCTCGACTGGATATGCTGTCAGCGCCTGCAGAATTTGGCGCTCGTCGCGCAATGTGAAAACCAAATATTTCTGAAAGTTGAAGAAAACACTTTAAACTTTTTACCTGATAATTGAAAAATTGCTGTTAAAACAAAATTATATCTATATAAAAAATTTATATATTATAATAAATATATATATATATATATATGAATTAAAGTATTTAAATCTAAACTAAATACGAAATTCGTGAATGAGTTGAGAGTACTTTAAAAAAAAAAACCTATGATTATTATGTATTTTAAAATAATATACACAAAAGAAAGAAATGAGAATAAAAAGGGAAACCGAAAAATTTGTGGAAATTTTTTGCTATTTAAATGTTAGTCTTGTAGTTGCTTTTTGTTTTGATGGTGCGAACAATGGAAATTCTTGTAAATTATGAAATCTAACTACTATAAATGTATAAAATAACATAAATTTATATTAACGATTATAAATTAACTTAAGCATATTGACTATTTAATTATTAAGATTAGCAAATTTTTCAAGCTGCTTTTCAACCCAAAAAATACAAAAAAAAAAAAAACAAAAAAAACATTCAAAACCAGCTCCTCCAGCTTTCTAGTACAAAAATGGAAAAATTGCAAATACACTGTAAAAAAAATATTAATTTAAAAGCTACACATATACGTACGTGCATTTTTGGCCTTAGATTTCCAAGCTTAAGAGTACACAAAATAAAATTACAAAAAAAAAAAAGAAACCGACACAAAAAATAAATATAAAGAAAAACTATACAAAAAATTTAAATATATTGTTTTTATTGGGGCTTTAACAGCTTGCTAACCTTGAAAGTTAATCTAAAAATTCTACTTTTCTCTCTCCGGAAGATTCCTAACTCCTACGCCACAAAACTCTTCCTAACCATGGCTTTGAGATATTTATGATGATAATATAAATTTGAGAAATGCAAATTGCAATTTTGATCTGTTAATTAAATAAATGTTAATGCTTGACAGAGTTCCATCATGAATATTTATATATGCTTGCTCTTAAGCAGATTTCATTGTTAATGTGGTTTGATAGGTTTATTTTATTTTATTTTATTTTTTTTATTCGTGTTTCACTCAGCGGTGGCAAAAATATGTATGCGTATCTGATTTCAGTGGGCCAAGCCATCAAAAATTTAATAGCTAGCATTACGGCAGCTATTAGCGAGCTCTGTTAATCAACATTATCATAACATAACAAGCAATTACACTGAGAGAAATGGTTGGCTGATATATTATAGAGTAACCACAGGAAAAACTGCTATTAGCTACTTAAGTAGAGCTGGTAGTTAACATTTCTATAACATTTTTACTAACAAATGCTGTTATCCTAGCTCTGAAATATATGAAATCAGTATTTTCATCAGTATTAGTACAGCATTCTTTTTTCTAAGTGCAACCCCCAGTCTATTGAAGTGAAATTTTGTTTTATTATTATTATTATTATTATTATTTTTTTTTTTTTTTTTTTTTTTTGGCAAGCAAATGTTTCTAGTGATGAAAGGCCCGTCAAACCCGGCCACGGTTGTTAGCACTCCAGCGTGTACAAAAATCAAACGATTTATGTTTTTTTAATTAACCCAACAATTTGTTACGTGCCTCAAACTGACACACACACACATGCACACACATACACATAGCATGAGGTAGGTTCAATAAATGCCTGGTCTAGCCATCTAGGAGAGGTAGCTGCCCCAACTCTGTGGCTAGTCAAGCTGTTAGCTGCGCTGTATGGCCATAACGAATTCATATTTTGATTTATTGAATAGAAATCGATTGGATTAATCTAAAGAAATTATATTGCGGCTGCCGTTGCGACCGATGCGACGGCTTGTCTATGAAAATTTTGCCACGACCATGCCGCTTTCCTTTCTCTCACACTCCTTCGCGCTCTCTCTCTCTCTCTCTCTCTCTCTCTCTCTCTTACTCTCTGATGAACTCCCAGGAGCTGGTATTGAAATTAGAGAAAAACGGCCAGAAAACTGTTTGTGCCAAGCAATTAAATTTGGTATTTTATTATTATTTATTTATTTTTTAATTTTCAGCCAGCAAATTCCCAAACACGTTGAGGCAAATAAAATGGTAACAGGTTTGGTTAGATTGGGTCTGAGACTTCAGTAGATTTAGCTGAGTCTGCACGAATGGAAGACTCCAAATAAAAGCCATTAAAATAAGTTTAGCAGTATGCAGCTGAAGACAGCTCGTTACAACTGACCTGACAGTATGAGAGTTAACTGATTATAGCAGGAAAATTGCATATACATATATATAGTTATTCTCTATTCTCAATTCGGTTAACAGTAGCCAAGTGAACTGCTTAACTATCACTTTAAAAGTCAAATCTATAGCAATCTATGCAGCCCAGCCCAAGTCTCGTGCTTCCAGCTGCACACGTATTTTGTTCCCATGCCAAAGTAGACGGCGAAAAACCTTTAAACAAATCAAGCTGCGACCACACAAAACCCAACAACAGCAAACAGCAACAAACAACGTCAACAACTGACAAACATTTGAGCGAGCAGCACAACAAAAAGAAGGAAAATAAAATGAAAATAAAATCAGCCAACAAAAATGGCCAAAAAGCGACACAGACAAAAAACTTGTTGACACAAAGCTCTACACCCATTGTATCTGGAGCTATATGGGCATGCCAGCTCGCTCTAGCATGCACTCTCTCTGCCTCGCTCTGTCGCTCGCGCTCGCTCTCGCACACAGCTTAGCGTTCACTTTGTGTCGGCACAATTTAAGTTTCAATGAGCGACTATTTGTTGCAATTTAAACTGAACGCGTTTATAAATTGACGTCGGAAACTGGCGTCGAGTGCTCATAGGAGGCCACCAATAGTCCCCCCTCTGCCCTCTGCTCACTGGACAGGTAACACAGGGACGTCGTGAGCGGGGAACGTTGGAGAGCGCCAAGGGGGAGGGATAGGCCAAATCAACTGGCAGTAGGCAGCGACTGTGACAGCGACAGCGATGCTGCCAGCTGCGGACAGGCAAACATTTTGCACGCTGCGTTGTTGTTGTTGTTGCTGCTGTGATACCCTATAGCTGTGGCTTAAAATTGGGTATACTGATAGGAGACAGAATATCTATGAATTATAAATTATATATTATATATATTTTATATTTTATATTTTATATTTTATATTTTATATTTTATATTTTATATTTTATATTTTATATTTTATATTTTATATTTTATATTTTATATTTTATATTTTATATTTTATATTTTATATTTTATATTTTATATTTTATATTTTATATTTTATATTTTATATTTTATATTTTATATTTTATATTTTATATTTTATATTTTATATTTTATATTTTATATTTTATATTTTATATTTTATATTTTATATTTTATATTTTATATTTTATATTTTTTATTTTATATTTTATATTTTTTATTTTATATTTTATATTTTATAGTTTATATTTTATATTTTATATTTTATATTATATATTGTATACACAAGCTAATTTAATTTTATAAATGATTTTATTTGTTTTAATTAATAAAATATAAATTTATTTTAATTTATTTTATTTTTATAATAATATTATAATTATATTATTTTCTATAATATTTAATAAATTGTATTAATAAAAATATATGTATAAATATTTTATTAACTTTAAGTTTACTACAAAATTTATGAAATCTATAGTTGCAGACATCTATATTATTTATATTAAATTAATATTTATAAATATGAAATTCCGCATATTAAAGTCTCGCCTTACAGGGTATGTACAGTCTGGGCATCGTAACTAGATCACTCTAACAAGCAATTGTTGTTGTTGTTTTGCTGGTTTGTGTCCGAAAAAGTAAAGCGACGTTTAAATAACATAAATTAATTTCGACTAGTTATAGTTATCTATAGTTATAGTTGTTTGGCTTTTGTGGTCGACTAATTTGTGCGGTTGGCAGTTTTAATTTACCAGTTGTATACTGTTCGTTAAGTGGAGGGTGCGGGGGTAGGCAGCGAATAAGTTAGTTTGTCAGTGAACTAATAAATTTTAAATGTTGTGAACGAATTTTACGTTTTCTGGCCATAATTTTGGCCAAAATTGAAATTATGTTTTGTTGAATATGATTCTGTAAAAATTGCTGCAATCTGTTGTTGTAATTCTTTTAATTAATCCACTAACAGTTAATTTAAAGCGTAAATGAAGAAGTTTTTTGAGAGCCATATTGCGGCGTTTGGGTTAATTTGTTCTCTGGCCAAGATCTATGGGGCCGCCAACAAAGTTATCCTTGGCGTTGCGAGTGCCGAACAAAAGACTCGAAACAAATTAAAAAGCCACGCAACTTAACTTTTTTCCCATTTGTAAAACATAAAACGTAAAACGTTGGTAACAATGGGCCGCTCCCCACAATCAACACCATCGAGTGGTGATCGCGTCGAGGCAGACGCATTGGCACCACGATTCACAAACAACAGTTGTTAATGATGGCTTTAACACTTGGCTAATAGTTTTTTGATACAAAATTTAACGCCAAAGCCAAATTACAATAGGCACTCACTCACGCACCTCCGCCCCGGCCACACACAGCAGAAACTTAATTAGTTTTCCAAGTGCAGCCAACATCGAATCTCTGGGAGAGAATGATAAATTGTTGCAAAGAGTCGGCTCACTCGCCTGGCTGCTTCCAGGCTGTCTGGACCGATCTGTGTTTCTGTGCCGATCGATATACATACATATATTGAGTTACGATGTCAGCGGCGCAGATCATTAAAATTACAGAGTTTCCCAAGTTCCCAAGAAATGCCGCAACAGCTGCTGCACTGTGGCAGCCACATCAGAAAATAATAAAAAAATAAATAAAATGAAAAAAAAAAACTTTGTAATTTTTCAATAAGAAGAGAGTCCACGAAAACTAAATTAGCTGAACGTAGGGAACGAGAGCGCATGCAAATTTCACAGGAATCAAAAACGCGAAACGTACAAATAATAATAAAACAAGTAAGAAAGCTCTAGTCGAGACTGCTCGACTACGAAATCCCCTGAACCCGTCTTTTTGCTTACAAAAGAAACACACACACACATACATAGACACATATAGGCACGCACGCATCAACACGCATGGGCTGCAGTGTGGGCTTCTCATTGAAACTTAATTATTTAATAACTTTTTTGTGGACGTACGTTCTTCATGAAACTTTTAGATTGTGATTATATCATTACTATGCGTGTATGTGCCGAATCTCAAGTCTCTAGTATTTGAAATACGCATTTTACAAAGGTGAGGGTGAGGGGGTGGATATAGGGGTGGGGGGTGAATTATAACAAAAACCGAAATTCTAGAAAGTATATATGAGTCTACGTTTAAAATTTGGAGACTCTAGCTCAAAAGATGTAGGAGATATAATTTAATAATTGACATTCGATAAGGTTTTTCATCGATAAAAAAATAATCGGATAAGTTATCGAAATTATGTGATAAACTCGATATGCGCGTGCTATATACGGACATTTTAAAAAAAAGTTGAAGTCTCTAGCTATTGTATCTTCGGAAATCGACGCGTTCAAACATACGGACAGACGGACGGACGGACAGACGGACAGACGGACAGACGGACAGACGGACGGACAGACAGACGGACAGGGCTAAATCAACTTTTCTCGTCGCCCTGATCAAGAATATATATACTTTGTGGGGTCTGCCACGCCTCCTTCTGCCTGTTACATACATTTTAACAAAACCATTATACCCTGATTTCCCATTTTCAATGGGTTCAGGGTATAAAAATAATCAAGAAGAAGCAGCACAGCAGATAGGCTTAGGTATACCAAGCCCAAAAAGTCGTTGCAGCCGCCTGTGACTTATGACTGAGGCGCAGACTGAACCCGAGCCGGGATTGGGACTGCGACTGGACCTTAGCCAGAGCCAGAGCCTGTGCCTGTGCCTGTGCCTCTACCTCGAACTGGCATCGTGTGTCTCGTTTCGTTTTGGCCCATGTGCAGACAGTTGCGAAATTATATTTGCGCAGCGTCATGCAGCACCATTGTGTCCCGAGCAGGGATCGAGCGAGCCAAGCGGACGACTCCGCGGCCGATTTGTCAGTGCAGACGAATAGTTTAACTGGCCCAAGTGCTTATGCCTACACTCAAAGAAAAGTATATATAGTATATCCAAAATAAACCAGCCAACCAGCCAGGCTAACCAACTAGGATAACTCTAAACACAGTTTACTCTCAACTTTAGAGTCTCTACGACCTACAACTTTTCTCTGAGTGCATTTGGCTTTGCAGGTTGCTCGCGGATACTGTGAGAGGCTGCCCTAGTCCCTTGGCCAGACTACATCATCGTCATCGTGCTATTCAAACAAATGATTTACAAAATGTTAAATGAATTATGCATTCTGCATATGCGACTGGGCCATTTCGTGCCATTTTTCATATTAGCTCCAAGTGCAGAACCTGTGCCAGCTCCGACTTCAGCTTTTGGTGTTGGCTTTAATAAATTGGCGTGGGGTGCGCCTGCAGCAATTGTTGTTGTTGTTGTTCGCTTTGACCATTGTGGCTAAGCGTTGGGAATTCTATGTTGAGTCGAGCAATGTCAATGCCTAAGCAAATATAGCAATGCTTTAGCCGCAAGACCTTTAATAATCAAGTCATATAAATTGAGTGCATTTTTCATAATAAATGAAGGGAATTGTCTAAATTATGCTGCTCAGCCAACTGGATACATCGATGGCAGAGTGCGTGTGGGTTTCCAAAGAGACTTTCGCACGTGGGAAATAGCATAGATGAGGCAGAATGATGATTACAGCATTGCAAAAGTTGTCAAGACAGAGCAAATGGGAAAAGTAAGAGGCGTGTTATGATGAAGATGAACTCAATCAACAATTTCAGTTACGATTTCGCTTTAAAGTTATGCTAGTAGAAGTACAGAAGCAATCTTTCTGGCTCTCCCTCTCTATCTCTAAGAAGTTCTCTCACTCTCACGTAAATTATAAACATATCGTGTGGCACATCATTATAAAATCTAGGCAAGGAACACACAATCAAATTCGGGTAGCGAGTCAATGTCCAAGTGTCTTCATTAAGCAGCTAAAATATGTTGATGTGCCTTAAAACAATATTTGCTCACTTTTGGCCCAAACACCACTGTTTAGTTAGCAATTAAAGAGGCACGATGGGGGTGTGGGGCAATGCTGCTGCTGCTGCTACTGCAACAGTTGCAACAAGTGCAACACCCCCAGCGCCCGAGCATAATGTCTATGCTGGCTGTCAGGGCTGATGTTGTAAACAACAGGCGCAGCATATTTAGTATGTGTGAAGAAAATGAATGTGCAACATGAGGCAAGCGGCAGCAGCAATCGAGCCTCGAGACTAACAGTAGCCGCCCAGCTATAATTATGTTGAAAGAGTAGCAAGTGCAGCCCATTCGCTACTCGGATGCTCTGCAAATATTGAGCAATTTATAGAGAAGAGAAAAGTATTATAGCTAAAATCTTTTACCATTGCATCCCTCATCTCTTAGGGTATACAAAAACTAGAGACGAGCAGTTTTCCATGTCTGCCTTCGATTAGTTCACCCATTCGCCGTCTCTTTATAGAGCACAACGTGGCTGAGCATGCTCAACTAGAGCAGTCTTACGTGTTCTCTATCCACGGCGAGCACTTGAGCCTTCAGCAAGACCCTTGGGCTGCACTAAAACTGATTTATGCGCTAGGCAGGGCCAGACTTGAAGGCGACTGCGACTGCATCTTGGCCTGCTGAAAGTTTCAAGTATTCAGACAAGGTAACAGGCAAAAGGTAAACTCCACATAAATATCAAAGAACATTGCATTGTTTTTGCGTGCGCGCAATAAAACAAATTATAATATAAACGGAACTTTAAGTTAACATATAAAATATAGTACGTTCCATGTAAACTCTCTGTGTGTGTGTGTGTGTGTTAAGTTGCTCATTGTACATTGGGCGGGATTAGCTTGAGCTGTTCGTGCAATTGCTGATTGAACTGCTGCAGCAGATCCTCCCGCTTATCCAGACGCTGTGACGTATTGAACTTTGTCTCCGAATTATATAGCATGCCCACCTTGGTGGCTATGTCCTCCTCCAGCTCGGGGCTGTGCTCGACGCTCTCCCTGTAGTAGTTGGTGCAAGTGCGCAATGCATGCTCCGCGAGTCGTGCCACATGCTTCTTATAGGTCAGAGCCGGCGGATCATTGTCGTTGTGAGCTAGATCCATGACAACATCTTCCTCGGGCTCGCTGCGCCGATAGAACCGTACGCTGGGCACATAGTTGCAAATGCTGTAGGCGCTGCTTTCCGTTGCGCTGCTGCTGTTTCCACTGTCGCCAGTTGGCAGCGAATGGCAGCTGCTGCTGTTGGAGCTACCTACCTTGCCCTTGCCATCTTTGGGCACTTTCTGCAGTGCCTCATCCTGGTTGCATATTTTCAGTGATTTCGTACTGTTCTTGGCCGAGCAGTGCAGCTCATCGTCGCTGGGATATTGAACTCCTTTCTCCTCGCTGGAAATGCTTGTCTGGGAGCGCTCCTTCGACAGCTCCTCACTCTTAATTTTTCTACCCCCCGCTCGCACTTTGCTCTCAGCCGGATTATTATAGCCAATCTTTTCAAGTCGTGCCGTTCTCTCATAACTATCGCTGTGATCGCTGTAGATAACTTGTATGGGACTGCTCGCACGATCGCGATATTTCTTGGTCACACTTGACATGGATAAAGTGCTGCCAACTAGGGAAGTGTCTGCACTCGCATTCTTGCTGCTTAAATAGTAATCATCGCCGCTATCGTTATCAAATGCCAGAGAGTCATCATTAGCCCCATCGGAGCATACGCGCATATCCCTAGTAGATCGCTCAGTGGGCCATGTCGAGTTCATTGCGGATTGCTGCGATTTGTGACTCTTGCTCGATGCACTCTCTGACTTATTGAGTCTGTGCTCGCATCGACGGGACTTGCGTACGTCACTCGATTCAGAGCGCTCAGTTGAACAGAGCTTATCAGCATTAGGCATATGCATATCCCTTGGCATGAAGATCTTCCGTCGTTCGATGTGCGGTGGTAAAAACCTAGCCAATTGAGCCAACCATTTCAACTCCTCCTCATTGCTGAAGCTCTTCAGGCTTTGCTCCTCCACCTCACTCGATGAATTATGAGCACTATTTGATTTGTGCTGAGCGCTATATGCTTGAGAATCGCTTTCTTCGTGACTCATGCAGGAATCTATGAAATTATCTTGAATTTGCTGCTCTTCACTAGCTTCGAATGAAATATTTGAAGTATATTCTTCAAATTGTTTACTCTTTTCACTTTTATTAACAATGCTTTTTGCTGAATTTAAAGAAGTATTGCTCATTACTTCCTCGGCTTGCACAAAGTTTTCAATAATGTCACTTCTCTGGGATAATATCTCTTTACTAGATTCCAGGGAGTAGGTCGAACTATTTGCTTCGTTTTGCACCCAAATGTTGCTCTGCCCAGAGCTGGGCTCGTTATTAGAATAATCAATAGAGCTATTTGCTTTAAATTGCTTCTCATAAACAGCATTTACTTTGGTATCCGACTTCCGGCACTTACGCTCTGGAGAAGGTTTTAAGGAACTTTCTACTTTGCTTGCACTCGCCTTTACTTTTTTGCTCCTACTTTCAGATTGCTTTAGATCTAAACATTCTTTAGATTTTTTCCGATTGCTGATTTCAGCATGAGCAGGGGAACCAGGTTTAGCTAGAGTTTTCTTTAGGGGCTTCGAAGGACGTACATAAATTTCACAATGCTCAAATTGCAGCACCTTGGATTTTCCAACTTCATTCTCGGTTAACTTTGAACAGTTTTGTAGAGACTGTGAACGAGGCTGCTCACTGCCCTCGGACATTTCACTTCGGAGTTCAGCATGGCTTTCCGATTTGATGCTATTTCGCTCACGAGTAGAGCCTTTAAATTCCGAGTGGCTTGAGTGGCTTTCGGCAGGTTCATGATACTCTGATTGCACATTTTTCATCTCAGCTACGTATTCATAGAAACTTTTGCTGTAGCCAGAACGTAAGGCCTGCTCAAAACTATCAATCATGTCCAACTCCTCCTTGCTAAAATAATGATCATTTGTTGATGATTGACGGTATTCCGATTCCTTGTCGCTTTCATTTGAGGTCTCTGTAGTGCTTTCACCGTCTTTACGGACCTCGCCTAGGTTATGCACCCATCGGGCTGTACGTTCTCTGGATTTGGATCTGAAAAAGTTTTCGCTTTGATTTGTTTCCTTATGGGTAATTATTCGATAGATCTGCTCGGCTTTTTTCTGACGGGCTCGTGACTCCTCGCAAATTTCACTATAGATTTGACTGAAAGTTTTCGATTCATCACTCGAGGTTTGCGTAACTTGACTTAATTCTGTGTCCGATTGTTCCTTTCGTGACGAATGTCCTTCATGTCCTTCATGTTCTTCTCCCTCATTCTTTTGCGTGCTGGAATCTTTAAATTTCGAGATTTCGGCTTTTTCTAGATTCGTTAATGAAGTTTCATCGGTAAATGAGTTAGGATCAATTTTGCGTATGAAATTTCTTATAGCTACATTATGCGGTATATCATTATTATAAGCCGCATCCTGCTCTGCAATAGCCTGTTTAACGTAAGCATCCGCACGTTTCTTGCATTTCTTATATAGGCTAGCGTTGCTGCCATCAGATAGGTTTAAGTTGGATGCAAACTTTTGATCATCATGCTGGCGGTTTGTCTCCCTTTCCTGATCATACAACTCTCGATCCCATTCAACTATTTCACTGCTTGAGTTGAAACTTACATCTTGTGACACGGTAAAGACATTTGGTTTAGAATTGGTTTTGTTTTCGGGACGCCGCTGCTGACGGCGATTTGATGCACCTTGAGACATGGAACGGACTATTGGATACCGAGAAGTAGCAGAAGTCCGATATGCAAAACAAAAACTTGTTCGAGTAGAAAAGCGAGTCCAATATCAACTAGCTTCGAGCTAGGTTCAATGTGTTCAGTGTGTTTGATTGTGTGCTAGTGTTCTACATGGCGTAATGATTGCTATTTGACATAAATAACACTGAAGCTGTGTTATCACATGGCTTACTAAACACAAGCACATACATTTCATCACAATAATGACCTTTGCTTTCAGCACAGCCATCAATTTGCGTTCAGGCCCATGCCACACACCAAACACCCACACACACACACACACACTCAGGCCGAGAGCAACTGCAACAACTTGGCAGCCAAAAGGGAGCCAAACAACTAGCCATGTGCTAGGCCACAAAACATAATACCAAATACAGCAATCAATTAGCTGCAGTAACAGAAAAACTTTACAGAAAACAACAAAAAAAAACTTGCAAGCTAAAAATAATTTTGAAAGAAATTTCTTAAGCTAGACGAAACCTGAATGCTCTAAAACTGAAAGGTAAATATGTTTAAAAGTGAATTACTTAAGTATAACTAAAGACACTTTTTTAATGTTGAATAGAAAGAGAATATAATATAATGAAAGTATTCTTAATAATAATAATTTGATAAGATTTAGGATACCTAAAGCTAAAAGAAATCTATTAATAATAATAAACTTGTTTCAGTTTGAATTTCTTAAAATGATTTATCTTATATAAATGCTTTATTGAGGAAAAGGAATCTAGAATATATTAATACATATAATATTCTATAGAGATTCGAAGAAGTCTGGAATTTTATATTAATATATTCTAGATTCCTTTTACTCATATCAAACAAACATATTCTAGACTCCTTTTAATATAATATTCTAGACTCCTTCGAATTCCTCTAGAATATTATATTATTATATTTTAGACTCCTTAACATCATTAAAGCATTTACATAAAATAAATTCGAAGGAGTCTAGAATATTATATTATTATACTCTATTATTAAATTCTTGACTCCTTTTACTCATATCATAAGAATATAAACTACAAACTAGTTGCTAGTTTAGATAGATAGATATAGAAAGAGATCGGAGAAGAACATATTACTAAATAATTTTATTTTGCTAAGAGTAACAACATTTTTCATGGCATCAATGATACCCTAACAATTTCCAAAATGTAAAGTGCCTTAAAAACTTGAGTTTGCCCACACAGCGCGCCCGAGAGTGCAGTCAGTACAAAGGAGGCGGGTCTTGGGGGCGTTAGTTTTGAGGTGATGCTGCTGGCAACTAAAGGCCGATCCGTTAGCAAGGGCCATTAGTGTCACTTAGCAGCTAATTATGCAGCGCTTGTGAATTACTTTTTAATTTGTTGCTGCGCGTGCACCAAAAATAAATAAAGAAACGCAGCAACAAGAGGAGCTGCCCCACCACTACTACGAAACTCAAGTGGCAAAAATGCTCGAGTGGATCCCCAACAAAAGTTTTTGGACCACGGCAGCCAGCTTGGCTGCTGCTGATTGCTGATGGTGCTGCTGCCTGCCGGTCTGTTCTCTACTTGGACTTGACTCCTTCTGTTGGTCTCTGGCCGTGGCACGTGCTGTGGGCGTTCACTTTAATTTAGCTGCCTACCGTAGGGCACCCGAGGGCACACCGTGCGACTCGCCTGCTCTTTGGCCAAAAACAGACGAGCGTCTGCCTTGCTGGCCAAATGGGCGTGGGCTTTGCATATAGAAATTATGTTGTTAGCAGGAGCCGCAGATGCTGTTAAGCCCAAGTGCTGGCAGTAGGCGAATGAAAATGCCTTTGAAGTAGCTTTTAGTAAGTAGTTGAATGAAAGTTTAAGGAGCATACAGAAATTAAGAGATCTATATTGAAACGAAAGGCAGTAGTAGCTTATTGAATAGGTTCTTGAATATCGAAAATGAAAGTGAAGTGAATAAGAGAGTATAAGTAAAGTTAAGTTAAGAAGAATAAAGTTTTACTATTTAACTGTATCCTTTTTAACTTCTTCATTCAACTAAATTAAATAAAATATCATGCTTAAACTTTAGTGGTTCTTCATCCAGTTTTGCCTTATCCTGATTAACTTGATTTCGCTGATATTGCCAATTATTGCCGTGCAGCCTATTTCGGGTTTGCCTTTTGATCTTCACGCCTTCAGTTGGCACGCTTCGAGCCGTTCGATTCTCTGTTCCAAGTGTTAATTAGACAAAGCTAATTAAAAATTTTACGCACACACAAGGCTCAGCGCCGGGCAGCCTGCCCGGTAGAGTCGCCTCAATCAGACAGCAAAGAAAAAAAAAAAAGCCTCGTTGCAATCGAGCGGACTGAGGAGCACTCCAAATGCGTCGCAAGATACATTTATTAAATTCGCTCAGTCGGCTCGATTGGAGCCCGAGCAGCATAAATCGTTCCACTGACATGCGACAAAACGTGCAGGTTACATTTGTTGCGGTGCGATTGAAGGAGCGACCAGAGACGAGCAGCGATCAGCCATCGACGAACGACGTCGGGCTGATGGGTAATTAAAAATTGATCACGTTTAACAAAATGCTACTGAAACAATATATCACAGTGCCCGGAGGCAGGCACCAGGTGCAAGGGGGCAGCCCGAGGGCAACTGGACGCAATGTTGACAAAGTCACAACGACGATCACAGATTGAAGATTGAACATATCGATCGCTTTGGCTGCCACATTAAAGTCAAAGCTACAGGTTACAGATCTCGCTCTCTCACTCTTTCTCTCTTGTTATTGTTGCTGTATTTTGTTTTGTTTTTTTTTTTCGCTGTCAGTCCATCAATAATTCATTGCGACTGAGTGATCTATTCAAGCAACGATCGCCAAGCAACTGCAGCACTGGGACGCGAGAAAAAAGATATTCCGCTTGTCAGGCACGGCACAAGTGTTTTTTATATAAACCTCTTCGCATTATGCCAAAACAAAATTGTGCCATAAATATAATAATGATAAGTAAAAGGAGAGCGGAGAGTAGAGAGTGGAGAGACAGCTACAATGGACGCTGTTCCGCTCATTATTATTAGCCGAGTTGAGGAACCCTTCAGAACGGGTGTTGGTTTTTCACAATGCACTTCGGAGCTGACAAAAGGAATGCGAATGCGAATACGAATGCGAATGCGATGGGTCCGTCTTTGATTGAAAATTGCCGCTGCAATTTTTGACAGCACTTCAGTTGTGTTATTAATGCGTGCAATGCGGTAGGCCAAATCAATTTTCCACTCCATCTCTCTCTACCTCTCCCTCTCTTTCTGTATCAGTTTAGCTAATAAAGTGCAATCGACTTGGCCCAGTCCAAGCTTTAACCCTTGACATGCCGATTGGAAAAACATTGCGAGGTGTTGACAAAACATAAAGTTCGTGTGAATGCCAACACGTTGTGACAATTGTTTGACAACAACAACAACAACACAAACAGAAGAACTATGAAAAGGTCCTCAGCGCAAAGACAGCGTCATGACTCTCCTCCTCCCCAGCAGCCAGAGCTCTCTGAGCTCTGCTCCCAGCCAACTCGCCTCGCAATCATCGATAACATTTTCGCAGTTGTTGTTGCCGTTGTAAAACGTGCAGACCGCGCGCGAACATTCAAAATATGCAAATGCCACAACGAGAGCAACAACAACAACAATTGCAAGCAACACAAGGCAAAGCAAATGCGACATAACGACAATTAGTTACGCTTAACAATTGAAATTGTTTGATTTTAATTACATAATTATTTACTTTAAATTAAATATACATTATTCGGCGATTTAATTTTTTACAATTTAAATTTTTTTTTACAATAATAAAATACATATTAATTTAATAGACATTTACTGCAGTTGCCAAAAAAAAAAAAAAAAATAAAGAAATAATAATAATTTAAGGAAATATTGAATACAAAAAAAAAAAAAAAATAATAATAAAAATAAAAATAAATGAATGATAATAATAATAATTTTTTAATTTTTTTTAACAATAATAAAATACATATTCATTTTTAGATATTTACTGCAGTTGCAAACAAATATAATTTTGGGAAATATTGAATAAAAAAAATAAATAAATAAAATAAATAAATAATAATAATAATAATAATTTTTAAATTTTTTTTACAATAATAAAATACATATTAATTTTATAGATATTTACTGCAGTTGCAAAAATATATAATTTAAGAAAATATTTAATAAAAAAAAATAAATAAATAAATAAAAATAAATAAATAAATAAAATAAAATAAAATAAAATAAAATAATAATAAATAAATAATAATAATAATAAAATAAATAAATATATAGGTAAATAAATAAAGAATGTTTACACACGCTTGTAATAAAACAAATTCAAAAGATTTTGGCTAAAGTTATTAAATATATTTTGCTTGGAAATGTAAATAAATGAAATGATTTATTTTTTTAAATTTAAATTCAATTATAAAGAAGTAATTTTAAGCATCATATTAAAGAGCTAGATTTCCTTGGAATATTTTATTTATTTATTTATTGTTTTTTTCAGAACAAGTTCAGATTTTTTTATATTTCCCACATCAGCTCATAGCTATGACAAAGTCAAACTATTTATAGTTAGGGTATGCATAACAATTGTCTACTGCAATCATCATCATCATCATCATTGCTGTTGACGTCGACTGCAGCGTCGCTGTGGCTGTCGCTGTGGCTGTCGCTGTGGCTGTCGCTGTGGCTGTCGCTGTGGCTGTCGCTGCGACTGCGGCTGTGGTCGATGCTGTAGCTGCCTTATCGCTTGGGGCATTCAAAATGTTTGTATATAGCAGTCATTGCATATTTGTTGTTGGCTTTTTTGAAATTCCGCGAAAATTCGCTTTTGGGCCATAGACCGCCAAATTAAAGCTGGCTAATCATATTGACAAGCGCGACAAATCTTCAACAACTGACAGACATTTCGGTTTCGCTCTTTTGGCAGCCACTTGTTAAGCAATTAGTCATCGCTCGCTGGAGACGATGTGGGTATATAAATATATATATATGTATATATATAGAAAAAATATATAAAATGCAGACGGATGGATGATTGAGCTAGTTGATCTCTAAACACAGAGTTTAGCTTGACTTTAACTAGAAATAGAAGACTTTGCACATTTCGTGTAGTTCAGTGATTTGAGGAATTTACCTTTAGATCTTCATCTATTCATAATATTTCAGTTTGCATCGTACCTCACATATTCTATGTGCTCGCAAATTTGGAATACCTTTGCACTGTTTTGTGTTCCGTTTCGGCTACTCCCCCGCTTGTTCGCTGCAAAGGGGAACAACAGCAAAGCAAAGCAGAGACGCCAAGAGCGAGGCGAAGCGAAGCAAGGCATATTGATATCGTGCATATTGATCTTGTTTGGCGATAAGTGTGGAGTCTATACTCGTACTGGTATATAAAAATATTTGCTACGTTTGGCTTAAAGCCACTTCCATGGAAGTTGCTCGCATAAAAACCTAAAAAAAAAAAAAAAGGAAACAAAAACAAAACACAAAGAAAAAAGGAGCAAAAACAAAGCGCAATTCGACGGCTGCAGCAACTGGCATTAGACTTTAGCGATTTGGCCAGTAGTTGGAACGTTTTGGGGCTAAAATGCCCATGCGCTGCGGCATCGCAGTTGAACCCGGGGTTGCGCCAATGGGCAAGCAGCGAGCCAGGCAAACCAGGTTTTTTTTTTTGGGGGGCACATGTGGCCCAAACACCAGGAACAGGCTCAGCTACAGCTACAGCTACAGCTATGGCTGTGGCATTCTCACACGACCCAAAGCTCTGGTCAGCTGGGCATTGGGCTTGCGTTTGGTGGCCACAAAACTGCGGTCTAGGCAGACCGCAACTATAAATTTCATAATGGCCAATGGAGGTAAACGGCTGCTGCTTCGGCTGATATGGCTCCTCATGAAGGTCTTTGCATTTCTGCGAATTAATATTCGTGTGATTTTTTATCGTTATTTGATTTCTGCTAAATATACATATATTCGCCTCACTGTGCGCGCACGCCAGACCTTAGAAAAAAAGTCAAAGTGTCAGCCATAATTGTTATGATTGAGTGCGAGCAGGCAAACGAGCTGTCTCTGTGTGCCTCTCTATGCGATTCTCAAGCAACAGCAACTGTATGTACAGTTAATTTGAGCTATGAGAGAATGAGCGGAATGAATCATTCTATAAATTATAATCCATGACTATGGAGTCTAACAACTTTCTCAGTAGCTGACACAACAATTACCATTGTATTACCCAACCAATTAGCTGTTAGGCAAGCCCCCAAGGCCAAGCATGTGGCTCAAAGTCATTAAACGGACTCAACTTTAACCTTTTTAATGAGCCGCACTCGGCTGTAAGTTGAGTGTAACCAACAGGCAGCTGGCAGAGCTCACATAAAATCATAAAATCTGCTCACATGAAATTAGCTCTGGCCATAAAAAGAAGCCCAACATAAAATGCCAAACAAGAGCGCCAATGTAATTATGCAAAACAAACATTTCAATATGGCCGAGCAGACAGAAAGAGAGTGAGAGAGAGTGAGAGAGAGAGAGCGAGGGGGTGGCCCTTAGCGGAATTAACTTCTTAATTCTACGAGCCGGAATTTCAATTTTTGCGATTGGCTTTTTATTCAATGGATCTCTTGAGTTTTTATAGCCCAGCCGCAGCGTTTGCAATGTTTATGTTATTAATTTCTGGGCTGACGTCGCACACGGCGTATGTGGAATGTCTCCAAGAACAAAGATAGAGAATGCAAGAGCGAAAGAGAGAGAGAGAGACAGAGAGAGGCCGCAGCTGACCACAGGACTGACCACAAAAACAGCAGCGCGTAATTTAATATTTCGTGGCGCCAGCAGAACTATAAAAAAAATCAATGCAGGCTCCAGCTCTCAGCTCTCTGCTCTCAGCTCCAACTTCAGCTTCTACTTCAGCTTGAGCTCCGAAAATGAAATGACTTAAGCTGCGCCATTCATTATGACAACACGACGTTGGTTGCTGCCTTTTCTGGCTGGCCAGACAGAGCCGGCCGGGGCTTGGGACCGGGGTTAGTAGATTGGTAGATTGGTCGCATTGCTTGCAGATTTGCTGCTGCTTCATCTTCATCATCTTTTGGGGGCAGCAAGGAGCAGCAGCAGGTCCAGCGTTCCTCTTGCCAGGCGCTGGCGCAGTAAAAATGTCTGCGCCAAACACAAATTTTGTGTTGAGATTGCGATCATTTCACTGATATCGTCGCGTCGCATTCAGGCGTGTGCGCAGGCGCAAGCAAACTTTACCAGCAGCAGCAGCAACAGCAACAGCAACAGCAACAACAACAACAACAGGAACAACAACAACAACAAGCTGAACAACGCGTGACGCAAAAATACCAAACATAACATTTGACTGTTTGTTGTTGTTGTTATTGCTTGTGCTGCTGTTGAATGTGGCATGTGACCCTTTCTTGTCACAGCCAAATACACTGCAAGAAATTTGCTAGCAATAAAATTAGATTTAAAACTCAAGCTTTCCATCAAATAATAGATCAATAAACTATTTTCAAACTATTTCCAATAAAATTCCAATCAAGGTCTTTAAATAATACTTAAAAACTTTCAAGTAAAGTTCATCTAGCAAGCGCAGAGTTAAGATTTGTTACTGCCCTTCTTCGCGATTCTCAGCAGCATTCGTTTAGAAACCTGTACAGAACATATATTATATCTTCTTCATATATTATATATTATTTATATACACATACAAACTCCGCCTTTCTATGCACTTCTCAAATAACTTCTGACTCAGAATTAGCTTGATGCCAACTCCTCATGACTCATTCGCAAACCATATCAAATGCTATGGTAATTAATTTTCATATACAATCTCCTTTTTGATACACTTGGGTTTTCTTTAGAGTTTCATACAATTTATCAAGAATCGTCGGAGCTGTCAAAAGTTTTGTCAGTGCAAAAATTCGCGCATCAAAGCTGCGTCAGCTCTTTGCATTATGTTCAATGAATGATATTTTATGCCTTAGTTGCAAATCTGTGGGTTTGCTTTTTGTTTTTATACCAAGCTCTGTTCTGCTTTTTTTTTTTTGTTGTTGTTGTCTTCTCGTTTACCTCAACGCCCGGTTTCCATAAGGTACGAGTAATATGTATAAAAATTGTGAACATGTGGGAACTGTTTTATACATTTTTTTTTTCGATTTTGCGCTGGTTTATTTTCATTTGGAGTTTTATATGCTGGTTGCTGCTTTGGTCATTGGACAACATCGACGACTGCGATTCAGACTCAGACTCGGACTCGGATTGGAGTTGGAGTTGGAGTTGGTGTTGTTATGTCGTACTCATTTCATTTTTGATTTATGCAGCGAACCCTTTCTAAATAATAAATAAAATATGAAATATGTCGACTTTTTGTTGTTTCTGTTGTTGTTGTTGCTGCTGCTGCCTGAAGGAACAGATCTTGGTTTCCAGGTTAGGCTGCAGCTCCTTCAGCGTGGATTGAATCTGGTGTCGTTTTGTTAAATGTCCATCAAAATCATTTTTGTGTCTCAACAAAGCCTAAAATGTATACATCAAATGCTCTGGCCTCATAAATTATATTTTTACTCAGAGCATTGCACAAACTGCCTGAAATTGAAAGTTCCCCTTCGGCTGACAGGGAGAGACTGACAAGTGAGTTTTCGATTCAGGCTTGTGTGTGGTGCACTTTTGTGACTTTTGCTTCTTTCTTTTATTATTATTATTATTATATTTTATATTTTTTTTTTGGGTTCTCGTAGCCGCTGCAATGGGCGCTGGCGCTAGTTGGCTGTCAAATTAGTAACCAGCTTCACGGTCAATGTTTAAGCATTCCATCCTGCTGAGCAGCATGAGAAATAAACGTTCTTGATCCTTGACAAAGATATCTGGAGTGTTTCATGCGGAAATTAGTGGGGAATACGAAGAGAACGAATTGCTGGAAATATTTATGTAATTTATTTATTTAATTGTAATATTCGTTTATAAATATTATTATACTTATTATTTTTTTTTTTTTAATTAAAAAAAAGTTTGATTTGCAAAATGTTCTCATATGAGAAAATATAAGTCCCTCTTCATTTTATTTTTCTGGTTCTTTCAACTAGAAATATCAAGTACTACAACTAGCACTTATATATCTTTAAAAACCCCTTTTAGTTAATCCTCTGTAACATTCAATTTAATACCCAAAATCTACATAGTTCCAGGACTTGACTTAGATTATGCTCTCTCCAGTTTATAAAGCAACTCTCGCCCAGAGTTACTTAGCGAACTTTGCTCAGTTCCCTATTCTTCTTCTCGCTTCCTCTCTGTAATTACCGTTACATAAATCAAAAGCATTTTTGAGCGTTAAATGAAAAAAAGAAGTGAAAAGTGAGAAATGTAAATGTTAAAGCAACCGGATAAGCATAAAAATAGGCATTCAAATAAATAGACTAAACCGGATTTGCAACAAGCGTGCGCGCGGTCGTCTGCACCCACAACAAATACACACAAGGAGAACAACCCCAATGGGTGAACACACACACACGCACACACACACCTCGATATCCGCACACACACACATATGACGCACTTCCTAGCAAGGAGCGACTGCAAGTGAAGTCTGCGAGGCTGAAGACCCAGCATTATCCTTTCACACGCAGCCCTATTGTTGGGGGTTGTTGTTCCTGCTCGGAAAAAGTCAATTAAAAAAGTTAAATAAATCATAAACTTGGCAGATGATTTGATTGCGGCATGCGCACCAATCCACGCCGAGGCAACAATGTAACCCTGGTCCTGTGGGTGGCTGTGTTTGTTTGCTTGAGGCTTTTAGAGTTTTTGGCTCCGGTGCAAAAATTCTTCCGTATTTACTTTTGGGCTGCTGTTGTTGCGGCTGCGGTTGCCTGCCAAGGCTTTGCTTCCTGTGCGTCGAGGGTGTGGGCTAAGGGGGGGCATGTCCTGGGCGGACATCCGCCAGCTTCGGCTGCTGCTGCTGGTTGTTGTCGTTGTCGTTGACTTTGGCAATCATAACTGTAACTGCTTGCTGCCAAAATTTATGAAGTGTGCCGCCGTCGACGATGACTTTGCCACGTGTCCTGACGACCCCTGTACCGGCTGCTCCCCGCCAGCCAGTCGATGACTGCTTCTGAGTTCTGGGCGTTCGCCTTCACATATTTCTCGTTCATTATTATTAAAATTTCTGTTGCGAGTGATTTGCTTTGATTTTGATTTGCCGCGGCCCTAACTGACATTTATCATATTGCGGCAAATGAATTTTAATGAAATATCATTTTCCTTCATCGTCCGTGCGCCCCTCCCCACTCTAGTTGTTTATAATTTATGTTGGCAGCAACATTTGTCGCATTCCCTGTGACATTTTCCAGCTACAGTTACACATTTTCCTCGTTTTCCATTTGCTTTCTTTTTGGCAGACGTCTTTAAGTTGTTCGCACCCACATCCGTTTCCTGACTTCTGGGGCTGGCTCTACTGAAATAATGGAGCAGGCCAAAGAAAATCGTTCGATGTCTGCCTCTCTCTGTCTCTCGCGCTCTCTAGTTGCCCCCATGTTGCCGTCTCTTTCGGACGTCGGCCATTGCGCCAAGTTTCCTCACTGCGCCAATACGTTTCCGTTTTCCTGTCTGCACTGACATTTGCAGCATGTTCCTTGTCATTATGTTTTCTTTTTTTTTTCCTCTCTCTAATACCCTCTGTGCAAGAAATCCCTATAAAAGGCAGCTCGATTGAACTTTGGGAATATGCTAGATAGAGCGAGCTGCTTGATTTCTATGCATAAGCAATATTTTTTTTAAATATCTGTATTAACCTTGTAATGAAAAGACATATGTATTATCTATATTCATTATTATATTAGTTTTCTTCATCACTCACATCTCTACAGGGTATTTTATAGTCATCCCGCATTTTTTTTGCCCCTCAGTCGCACTGATTTAATGACAACGAATGAAAAATTTATTATCCGTAAACTTTTCCAATGCTTAAGGGTCGCAATTGCTGAAATTGGCAACGATATCATCTTTTGCAATGATTAGCCTGAGCAGGAGTCCCAGCTCAACCCTCGTTCTAGGTTGCTTCTGTTACTGTCAGTGTCATAACTGTGTGGGCGTTGTCCTGCGTCCGTCCGTCAGCCTGATGCTTGTCCCTTTGTCTGCTAGCCCATAATCATGTTGTCATTAGCACATGTTCTCCAAAGAGCAGAGCCCTACACCAAGTTAACAGACCCAGCAACTGCGGGCTACTCAAATTACACACACACACACACACGCACACACACACACACAAGTTGCAGTTGAAAGTTGCATTGAGATGCGGCTCAGACTCACATCTAATTCGGACTGTGGCTTTGCTCATGAGCCTGAATTATGCCTCAAGCTGTGGAGCGGCTGCTAAAGAAAGTGAAATTAAAATAATTTATAATTTTTATTTAGTTTATATTTTTATTTGTATATCTCTTAAAAACCTTTTCCTCCCTTTATCTAGCTATTAAACTTTCTCTTGGGTACTTTCATTCTTATCCTGGGCTTAATGAACTTTGGTGCTTTAAGGTCTGCGCCATTATGTCCAGCTGCCCGTTTAAGAGGTGTTGTCCACAGCAGCAGGCCCATTAAAATTTCAATAGCTCAGCTTTATACGCGACGCTCCTCTCAGTTCGCTTCGCTCGAACCTCAGCGCCAATCGTGGCGTTCTTGTCTTGTCAATATTGAACAATTCATGCGCATTGCGTAAACATCCGTTAAAACTTTATTTTATGGCCGCCATTTTACGAACGTTTGGTGTAAATACATTTCCGCCGGGCACTGGCCACTGGTCCCCAGACCAGAGGCTACGGCCCAGACTCTCAAAGTGGAAAAACCATAGTGGAGAGATGGGACTCAGGCACAGGAAGCGCAAAAAAATGGCGACGCCGCAGATGACAAAAGAGCATTGGATGCCGTTGAGAAGCGCGAAGAGCTGGATGCAGAAGCAGCGGAGACCGGGCATAAATTATGCACTGCAAAAAAAAAAAAAGAAAGAAAGAAATAAATAAAAACGACGAGACACACAATAAAAATTGGCAAAAAATTGTGTACGCAATCAGAAGCACGTAATGGCAGAAGAGAGAAAAAAAAATGCAACAGAAAGAACCAATTTTATTAACAAAGTGCACTTACCGAAGACAAAAAGAGAAAGAGAGAAGAACAAGTTGAAGGGGAGGACAGAGAAAGAATGAAAATGAATTTGAGAGAGAGAGAGAGAGCGAGAGAGAGAGAGAGAGAGAGATAGAGAGAGATAGAGAGAGAGAGTGAGAGTTTGAAGAAAGAAAATTAAAGATCCAATTTCAGAGACAGATCTAGTTTAAGAGAGAGAGAGAAAAAGAGAGAGAGAGAGACAATATTTGAGGTAGTTTGAAATGTATATGTACTTTCAGAGAGAGTGAAAGAGAGAGAGAGAACAATATTGAGATTATAAGTATGAGTAAGAAAGTAAGCTAGTGGACTAAAAAAAAGCACTAAAAAATGCAACAAAAAATTGCCTATAGCTAACACAAAAGAAATAGAGTAAAAGTTAAAAAAAAAAAGTCTAAAACAATATATTCAGAACCTAATAAAACAAGAAAAAATTATTGAAAAATATTTTAAAATATTCTTAACAAAAGTTGCTTATAAAATCATAGTGATATATGCTAAAAATCTTAAACTTATTAAATCCATATATAAACTGTCGAAATGAAAGAGATAGTCAATATAGGATCATAAGTTGCAAGAGTATAAATATCGAGCGAAGTGAAATAAATGACAAAAGTTTTTGCAGCTTGTTGTCAAGCAATAAGAAAGGAAGAAAGTAATTTAAAGAGAGAGACACGAGCAGCGAAGGCAAGAGAGAGAAAGAGAGAGGAGGCTAAAAAGAAAAGCTGACAATTTTAATGAAAATTCTTCAGCGTGTGTCTTTCCAAGGAAAAACATACATAGCAGGGAGCCTATATATAGAGAGGGAGAGATAGAGAGAGAGAGAGAGAAACACAATGAGAGAGCGAGAGCGAGTTAGGCAAAACAAGCTCTGACGCGTTTTCCTGACAAGCATATGACCCAATTATGCGCAATCATCAGCAACAACAGTACGAACGTCTTGCCGGAATCATAACAGTGCGCACAAACAACTTTTGTATCTTTGTATCTTATGGATGCCGCGCACAAAAGCAAATGTCAGTTACACAAAACACGCGCCGCCAACGCTGATGTTGCCGCCGAATAGTTTCTATGGTGCCCCCCCCGCAATATTCCAATTTCAATTTCAATGCGCCTGACAGCGCCAGTCCAGGACGAAGGACGATGCTTGAAGATGCCAGCCAGACAGCCAGCCAGCTAGCCAGCCCAGCTGCCCTGCGTATCTGTGAGATACAAATCAGCGACGACGACGACGACGACGATGATGATGATGATGATGACGACAATCAGCGCCAAACAAATGAGTTAATGTGGCTTGCCAAATTTGCTAGCCATTGTGCGTCCAGGCTGGATCTCTTAGCCAGCTTTTGTCCTAGCAAGTGGCCACAATTGAATAAATGAATGCACTCAAATACGAGCTGTGCGCGCGCGTGTGTATGTGTGTAGCTAGGTCAGGTGAATGCGTTCATTATTATGCTGTTTGTTCAATTTGGCCATCTTTTTGTCGCCTGCAATTTGCGCTCTTTGTTGAACACAAACTCGCGCTTCTCTCTCACTCACTCTGCATGTGTCTCTCTCTCTCTCTCTCTCTCTAAATTTCCCCCGCTTAGTCGCATGCAAATAATTGCTTTATGCGCTTGTTCTGGCCAACATTATAATGGGGCCAGAAACCGACTCTTGACATCTGCAATCAGCACTTAATGAGCTTTCCACAACATTTCCTTTCACATGGCTGTCGTTAGTGGCTTTAACTAATTGAACGATAATTGAAACGAAATTTGACAAGTTGTTGATGCAACTTTAAGCATTATAGTTTAAAGAGGAGATATTGAAGTAGAGCTTTGAAGTTAACCTATATAACTTTTCTTTTAAATTGTATAAATATATTCAATCCAGTATCTTATCAAGTTTTCTCTATATTGAAGCTCTATTCAAACCGAGAAACCTATAGGAAATTACAAGAAAGTACATATATTTAAACTCTAATACATATTCCATTTCCATTCCCATTTAAAATTCCCTCATTCGAGCCGTACAAAGCCGATAAAGCCATCCGTAAGACAGTTATCTCTTTGAAATGAATATAGGTAAAGCTCCCACGTTCCAGTAAATGTTGGGAACCAAATCAACAATTACACGGCAAATTAAATTGTGCCCAAGAGCACTTGACACTTGACGCCAGGCAAGGCAGTTCGAGAATCCGACATGGAAGGAAAAGAGCACTTGGCCCCTTCTTGGCCCCTTCTTGGCTCTCTCATTAGGCATTCACGACGCGTAGACGAACAAAGCCAGAGATAAAGGTGGCCCAAGCGCTGAAGCCCAAAATAGAAACAAGAGGCGACCCAAACTCAAACCCAAACACAAACTCAAACTCAAAGTCAAAAGACAGTTTCTAAACAAAACAATTTACGTATAAATTAATTTACTTTCATTAATTAGTTAGGGTATTAGATGATATCATGGGGTGACAGTGTGGAAAATTGGAATGTAAAAGTTGGCAAAGTGAAATTAACATAGAATTCAGCTAACTGAAAAGAAATGGGAGAAAATTACTTATATACAATATATACGTATATATACTATATATGTTTGTAGTCTTAGATTATTTGCATGGCAAATTAAATTGCCAAACAAAAGTGAAACTCTTTGAACAAAGTTTCCCTCCAAATGAAAATTGAGCTGCCAATTAGAGTTATTTGCGTGCTGGATGTAGTTCGAGTTATATTAAAAATATTTTCTTTCAGATTAAATATTATATTAGATTAGTATATCATGATTATTACAATCCTTGCTTGAATTGTTTTAATAGAAAATTCTTTTAGGCTTAATTATGTATTATATATTTTCATCATAAAGATCTCTAAAATATTATATTTAAAATATTTTTCAAAAATTTTCTATTGCCTTAAATAGTTAAACATGGATATTTTCTGGTCTCTAGACCCATTGGTCCGCATTCTATTTGAATATTATAAAAATTTGATGTGTGTAGTCTATAAAAAAAAACATGTTTGCTTTTGTCAATTTCATAGTTTTGAAAATCTATTGTATTGAAAAATAGGCGATAAAAATTTGTAGCGCATGCGCCACAGTCCAGAAAAAAATTTAAGAAAATGCCAGAAAAAGGTTGAGAAGAAAAACTAGCATTAAAATGCGCATACATTAAACACAAAGGAAAACGCCTCGAGCTCTTGGTGCGTCTATAGGCAGTAAAAACTGTAGGTGTTAGCAACGTCACAGATCGAAAAGCACACAGAAACGAAAGAACATGGCTTCTAATGGGCTCTGGAGATGTAAATAATGTGCGTGTCCATAAAAGTCGCTGCAGTAACGATTTAATTTATAATTTCATTAAAATAATTTCCATCCGCTTGCAAATGGCGCCAGCTGCTTTATGCCTAAGAAAATCTTTATGACGTTAGCTGGCTACGATTATCCATATTTGTAAGAGTAGAGCTCGCTCTCTCTCTCTCTGTCTCTCTCTCTCTCTCCATCTCTGTCTCGCTCTTTTGATAACGCCAATTTTTCATTGTCGCCCATAAAATAGTGAAATAGCCACTTGTCGTCACATTTGCAACTGGGCAAATTTTGAATTTAATGCGGCGACGACATTAAGTAACGAAATTAAATCTCTGATTGGCTTATAAACATTTATGGGCGCCTAATAGTGGGGGCTATCAAAATATTTTTAATGCCAGCAAGAGAAAAGCCAGCAGAGATCTCTGAATCAATTTATTGCTCAAATCCAAAATTCCCTATATATATAATTCACGTAATATCTGCTGCAAATCTTCTGCCAAGTGTGAACTATCCTACGTTATAAGCATCCACAGAATCTCATCGACAGATTAAAGAGGCAACGCGCCAAAATACACACAAGTTTATCTTTCATTAACGCTACTATTTCATAATTTTAAATTGACCCGGCCATTCCACAGATACAAAGAAAACAAATTTATATGCCAGCAACAACAGCAAACCTCTGAGAGAAAGAGAGGGAGACAGGGAGAGACACACAGCGAATCGTGTAAGAGAAATGAAAAGTTTAAAACCTATAAAATTTTAAATTGATTGTTCAATTAATCTTAAGAAACTTGACAACGCACAGCAACGTGTGCCCCGACCCGACTCCCCTTCCCCAAACGCAGCGCTCCAAGAATGAGAATGCAATCCCAGTCAACGTCTTGACTGAAGTTGGGGCTGTGTTTCGGCTGCCTTTTTCTCATTTTTTCCTCCTTTTATTTATTTATATGTTTTGTTTTTTGCTTGCATGCGCATAGCGTATGACTCGGAGTCTGCCGTCTAAGCCATGATAGGCATAAGACAAGCGGCACAATGCAGATCATATTATCAGCTTAGCTCTATGGCAACAGCAATGCAGATATAGCAGATCAGCTATATATAATAAAAATCATTGAGTTATCACATCTCAAGTTCAATTTTTATTTGAGCTGGAGAAATATCATAAGTGCATCTGTTTGAATATTTAATTTGAGAATATTCTGTAAATAAAATTTATTAATAAGTTCAAAGCCTATTTGCTAAAAATAGGTATTTAAAGTCTTAAACATATTTTAAGAAACATTTTGGATCTATTAGAACTTTCCAACAACTTAAGAAACTAAGACATTATCTTAACCATTCAATGTTTATTTATTATCCATTTAATATTATTTTCTGATAGAACTTAGAACAGCTTGCACCAGCAGCTTCTATAAACTTAACAAATATTGAGTAGTTCTATGAGGTATATCATTTATAGTACAATGAATCTTTTGGCTTAATCTTCAATTTTCCCAAATCTTTACAATTCTGAATTTTCCACTTCAACACATTTTTAACTCTTAACCAAAGTTCTTCAACAATACCCAGCCCAAGTTGTCTCCTGCCCATCCTTTTTTCCACATAGTACTATGACAGTTACCAGTTATCAATTCTTAAGTTTATCACATATATTCGCCTTATAAACACCATATTCAATAGTCTAGACCGTCAAGCCAGGCCATAAGCCATAGAGCCTTAACAAAAAGCAGTTGACACAAACAGCCAGAACAGTCTGGGCTACGAAATGCAGTTACATAAAACCAGTTAACAAAAGAACCTAAAAGACAACAACAACAACAACCATGAATTATACCAAAGATGAAAACGCTTTACGCCTCTCAGCCAGACAATGCAATAATATTTTTCATAATTCTGTTTCGATTTTTTTTTTTTTTTTTTTGGTTCTTTTGGAACCAATTAATGTCTCATAATTTTGTGCTTCGTATATGCTGTGAAACGGTACCTAGTCGATTTTTTTTGGGGGGACTGGCGTAGCGCTCTTCCTGAACATGTCATAAGTCTTTTAATTGCTAATGGATATTTTGATAGTCGTGCGTCGCTCGGGTTAATCAACAGACCGAAATCGAAATCGAAATCGTCTTCGAAACGATATCAAAATCAAGCCGCCTTTTTGCCAGCGAGAGCGCGTCAAATGAAAACCGATCCGATGCGATGCGATGCGATCCGTCGGTCCTGGCCTGGCGTCACCAAAAATTGCCGCTCATTTAACGATCGTCAGCTAATTTCCATGTTGTTCTCTGTCTCAGTCGCTCCTAGCGCTGTCTCACTTTGAGACGTTGGCTTCCATCTGTGCTCATCTGTGGCTAAGATGGGTCTCTTCTTCTTGTTGTTGTTGTTGTTGTTGCTTTAACGGCTGCATCGTCGGCATCATTAACATTTTCAAGATTTAATCATCAAACATGGCGCTGGTTCTTCTGGTGGTAATGATGCCATGTTCTGTGCCTTGTTTAGTCGCATGTCGTACATGCGCTTTTATCGGCATTTAAAATATAAGTATTTCTAGCTGCACAGCAGCAGCAACAACATTCGGTTCCTGTAACGTGTAGCTTTCATCAATTTTATTGCCTCACATATAAGTTTCAATTAAAATATTAAAGAAGAGCTCTCCTCTCATTGTGCGTAATCGGAGATGTGAGCCGATGCTGAGATATGCCCTGATCTGGCCATCATAAATGTCACAGTCCCTGAGTTTATACCATTTCGATGTGAAAGAGTCATAATCATTAAGTTCCTTATCAAAGAGGTTAACTGTGCACGGCCCATAGGCATATTCGATTACAGTCTATTAAAGGAAATCGAATGAAATTGAAACTACTAAACATTAAATGTTGTATTATAAATATGATATTATATGCAATATTATGTTATATTATTATACATGTTATCTATAGCTGGAGATATATTTTCATTAAACAATTCCTAGTCAATATTTGTGATACACTAAATCTAGTTTCCCATGGCAAAGTCCAATAATAATTTATAATTTCAAATTTCAGTCAATTACTTTATAAGGCTAATGACTGTAAGAAACCGAACGTTGTTCGAACTAACATTCTCTTTCTCTCTCTCTCTATCTCTTTCTCTCTCTCTCTCTTTATCTCTCACACAATCGTCTATGCCACACAGAAGTCGAAACTTTCCCATAAACGAAAGCCAAACATAATTCATAATTTAAGCAATTTACAATTGTTTTACCATTTTTTTTTTTTTTCTTCAACATGAATGGGGGGCTCAACATGACGAACCGAAAGGCTGCGTGTTCAACAGTTAATAAAACAAATAATTGCGCTGTGTATGCAATAAAAATCAGGTTAAACGGTGGGCAGGACAAACACTGGACAGCTGGGACATCCGCTGCGGCTGGCGGCCATTGAGAAAGCGTTGCTGCCCCGTACCCCCTCCTACTCCTACTCTATGTGCCCGATGTGACTAGACAGAGATGGAAACAACAGCGCTGAGCACTAATCATCGCTGGAGATCGTACGCCAGACAACAGACAGACAGAGAGACAGAGAGTCGACAGCCAAGTCTACGTCGCGCCAATTGGAATTGCAAATCTGCCAAAGGAGACAACACACGACCGAGGTGGAGAACGACGCTGGAGATTAGTGCTGTTCCATTCCGTTCACAATTAAAGGAATCATTAAAATGAAATGAATTGAACTGGTTCAGTGAACTAAGGGAGATTTCGATATAGAAACTAATACGTCAACAGAAATTTGCCGAAAGAATAACTGATAAAATGAAAATATTTTAGTAATAGATATACTATTATTCTTAATATATATATTATTATTATTATTAATACATTATTCTTAGATTCATAAGCTTTTTAATATAAATAGAATTTATAATATATTTATTCCAAACTAATCGAGTTTGTATATTCCAGAAGCTATTGAAGTATTGCAACTCTTATATATATATATATTAATTAATATAAGCATAAATAGTTCACGACTTGTTCTTGAAATGGAACTAATATAGCCAACTCCAGCTGGCCGCGTGCGCGTCTTAGACAAAATGGTGGAGACGACGACGACGACGACGACGACGACGATGTCGAAGACACAGGTTCATTCTCCCATAAATACGCGCAGCGGGTGTTAAATATTTTGTACGACTTCTGCAAGTCCTCCGATGACGATGACTACAACTGGCCCAGCACACACACGGACACACACACACACACACACATACACACAGTTCAGTACCTGTAGCCCAGTGCCTCCCTTTGGTTAGCTCATGCCAGTGTCTCTGCAGAGACATGCTCGTATCTCTCTCGCCTAAGCAAAACTTTGGACCAAACGCCTTTGTTCATCAATTAAGCTGTCCCGTCCGTCTGCTGAACTAAGCCCCCCAACTTGCCTCTGTCTGCGCACGCATACACATACGCACAGAGACGAACCTGGGGACTGGGCCGGGCCGGGGCGGAGCAGAGCAGATTGGAGACACATGCTATGGCTTGTAAATTGTGCGACGGTCAGAAATTGAAATATGGCGTCGCAACGAAAGCAAATTGAAATCAATGAAAACGACGGCCTTAACTTAAGTATGTATGTGTGTGTGTGTGTGTGTTTATAGCTGGAGCTGTAGACGTCCTTAAAGCGAACTTACCAATTCACATGAAATTCAATTTGAGGGCGGAGTCAATTTTAACGAATACTGAACAAACTGTAACAGTTTGTGGCATTTGCTATTGCGAATGTTGGCCAAAATAAAGCAGAAATGGAAGTGAACTAAAATCTAACTTTAAGTAAACTATTATTGAGTAAATAAAAATTTAGAAATATGTTTAGATATATACTCTAAAATTATTTATTATTATAAGAAAAGGCAAATATAGTCATTTAAAATTAGTTTTACTTCTAACTTGTTTTATCTAATATCTACTTATTTTTTTAGGTCATAGACAGTCCCATACATAAATATTTTCACACATTACTTTAAGCCATTTTTCATCAGCTTAAAACACATCTATTATAACATGGCCATGAGTAATAGTCAAATGTTTTTTTTTTTTTTTTTTAAATAATTAGTTGTAGCTCATTCCGCAGGAAAAACAAATTTTTCACTAACTAAGCTGACATAGAAATTAGCATAAAAGCTGAATGCAAATTTAATTTCGAAGAGTTTCATCAGAAAAAGGGTCTACACACACACACACTCACGCCCACTAAATATATGTTTACGAGTCGTAAATACCCCGAGATTAATCAGTTAAATAAACATAATAAAAGGCTAAGCGCGCGTTTTGCGACATTTTGATAAATATCAAATCAAAATAATGCGTCAAAACAATTAATCACGATTAAAGAGAAAGAGCAAGAGAGGGGAAATAGCAGCCAACGAGGCTGAATTAGCGTCAGCACGAAAACACATTACAATAAACTGTAAACGCAAAGTGCCAAAAATAAGAGGGCCAAAGCCTGATGATCGATAAATGCTAAAAGCAAACAGCAACAGGGGGTTACCGTTACACGGGGGTTCGGCCAGTGCTAGAACAAGTGTTTGCAATCACACGCCATTTTCCAATTAGTGGCAAAGGCAACACACTCACACACACACACGCACATACATACAGTGAAATGTGTCCAATGGACTTTAAGCAAAAGTCATGCAAAAAAAAAATTGAAATCTGGCAACAATTTGACAACAATCAACGTCACGTAATCGAACGTAAAATGTAATAAAGGCGTGTAAATGCGATTTACAGGCGTCGGAAAAAAGGGATATCTGATGAGAAGGGAGAAAAGTTGCCTTATTCTATTTACATTTCGACTTTTGTGCATAATTTAAATGTGATTTGGCGCGTTTGGCAATTTATATTCATGTGTGTGTGTGTGTGTGTGCGTGTGTGTGGGAACTTTGTCATCTGTCCGGCAGCCTTGTGGGTGTTTACCAATTGGGCAACCCTTTTTTCTTTATTCTTATTTAGTTTGCAAAGGCAACACACAAATCGTTGCAGTATTTCTTGTAATGCTTCAATGCGCTCCCCTTGCGGTTTGTAAATGAATGCCCCATTGGCAATATGTCAAGCTATCAACCTGTTGCGCAGCATGAAAAACAGCAACAACAATGTAGCAAATGAGACGCTTTGGCGCCACACACACAACATACACACACACGCATGAGCGTCTCGTATGCAAGTGTCTTGTATGCAAATATAAAATAATGTTAATTGTTACTCACGTTCAATTTGGCGCTTAAAAATCGAATAATATGATCGATTCAGTGTTGCCAGTTTAGCATATTTAAGGCTAAATGTAGCCTATTGACAAGAAATCCATTGGAAATGAGTATGGGAGAATTCACAAATTGAGGCAGACTATGCAGTAGTCTTAGACCTAAAGAGAAGTATAGCACTCAAGAAACTGCTCTGTATGTCATATAATAATTATAGATATTAATATACATATATAAGCTAACTACATATGCGTGCTGTTCGTATGTCTGTCTGTATACCTGCCTCTCTGTCTTATGTATGCAGCAGTATGCATTCGGCTAGCTAGAGTGCTTGAAGGAGCACAGAGTGTTCTCTTGGGTCACTTAAAGCTCAACTGCTCTACCTGACGCCGGGCTGAGCATTTGAGCGCGACCTTCGGGCTTGAGTGATAGTCGCCGTATATAAAGGGCAGCAGCTGCAGCAATTCTTCAGTCGTCCAATGTCAATTGTTCAGTGAAATAAAGTCAAGTGAAGTGTGTGCAAATATTTAACGATCTAATAATCAGCCAAACATTAGAGGAAACAAATAAAGGAAATACTTAAAGAAAATACTTAGCGGTTGCAATTTAATACATATACCAAAACTAATTGCTATGCAATGCAATGCAGTCTGGCAGCATTATGAGAAATTTTACACAAAATAAAATTATAAATATTAATACAAATAAGCTAACTATGCTGTTCGTCTGTATATCTGCCTCTCTGTCTGTCACCCTTTCCAACTCACAGCCTGTCTCTCCATTTGCCTCTCTGTCTTGTGTATGCAGCAGTATGCATTCGGCTAGCTAGAATGCTTGAAGGAGCACAGAGTGTTCTCTTGGGTCACTTAAAGCTCAACTGCTCTACCTGACGCCGGGCTGAGCATTTGAGCGCGACCTTCGGGCATGAGTGAAAGTCGCCGTATATAAAAGCGCAGCAGCTGCAGCAGTTCTTCAGTCGTCCAATGTCAATTGTTCAGTGAAGTCATGTGAAGTGTGTGCAAATATTTAACGATCTAATAATCAGCTAAGCGCTAAAGACTTCGAGGAAACAAATAAAGGAAATACTTAGAGGTAATACCAAAAGGAAATCCCTAGAAGAAATACTTAAATAAAATACTTAGCGCTTGCAATTTAATACACATACCAAAGCTAATTGCTATGCAATGCAATGCAGTGTGGCAGCACTATGGGAAATTTTATACAAAATAAAATTTGAAAATTCACACAGTTAACACTTAACGTTAAATGTATAATTAGATATTCACTTGTAATACATTTGGGAAATGTTAACATGATATGAGGGGGACATCGTGTTTATATTCAATTTAATCAAAAATCACGTTTAAGTAACGATCTGCACTCGCTGCTGCCCCAAGGGAAACATTTCGGCAACGTTGTTGCTATTGTTGCCGTTAGTGTTTGCACGTGCAACAGGCCGCAAGCCGCACAAAGCGGTGCGCGTGCGGTCGCCGAGCGGGTGGATGTGCCGCCAGGGCAATGGCGCCTGTCCACAACCCTTAATTGTGCGTGTAATCAGCGAGCTGACTAGAGACCCTGTGCCACTTTTCCATTGTGGGGGATGGTGGATTTCAAATGCCTTGTAAATGCAACTAAGCAGCTTTTGCTGTGACCTTCTAAGTGAATAGTAATAAGTGTTTGAGGGTGACGTTGATAATGTGATTTGACTTGATTAGTCGGCATTATCGCAAGATTGATGGAGCATGTGTCAAATAACATGTTAAATCAATGCAAACCTTAAGCTCTTGGTCAACCCAAAACAATTTGTTGTTGTAGTGAATTGATTTTGTTTGCTTTAATTTAATGTAAAATTTAACTTTTCATTTTATTCTGCAGTTTGAAAATTTTAGGCGTGACAAAAGCTGGGTGCTATGGCAAGAATAGACACAACCTCAAAAGATTTATAATGTACCTAAAAATGGTACAGATTATCCAATTTTGGTATAATACTAATGAAACATGAAAATATAGTAATCGATGTATCAAGGAATTATAATATTACACTTAAACTTAATTTCCTTATACCCAATTAGAGAATTCAAGCGGCCCAGATTATGAAAAGTACAAAGTTCCTTGTTTAATATAATTGTACCATGTCAAATATTTTTATAAATGTACTATACAATATGTACACCTCACGGTACATATGATATTTTCAAATGCCAATGGATAAAAATGTACCAATAAGTACCAGTTTTGTTAAAGTTGTACCAAATTTGACCATTAGAATTTCACATTTTATTCTTTTGTAGCCGATACAACAACCTCATCTCAACAGCTGTTTAGCTAGCACATTTGCAGCCGACGGTCACACTCATGCGATATAAATGCCAAAAAACTTATCGATTTTATTTCGTTGTGCGCCTTTTTACACCAACATCCATGCGAAATTAATGCTGAAGAAAAATGCAGCGCGTAAGTGCAATTCTTTATTATTAATATTATTATGTTCACATATTTATGTTGTTGTTACTATTGACAGGGTATAGACTCGTTCTTCAAGCGGGTGCCCAGCAAGAAAACCAGCGACGAAGATGCTACGTCGCCGCCAACGCCGGCGCCTCGAAAGCGGAAGGCCCTAGCCATATCCAGCGATGAGGACGAGGTGCCCGCCAGTCCGCAGATAAGCAAGCATGGAAAGGAGCTGAAGAAATCTCGGCGTGCACACGATGCCCCTGATAATGGACACGCCACCAAGAAACCGTCGTTGTCCAAGCTGAAGGAGCCGCTCAAGCAGCTGAAGAAGGTGGATCCTTCGGAGCTGTTTGGCGGCGAAACTACACGCATAGAGGCGCCCAAGCCGAAGGAGCGTAGTCTCATCGAATTGGAAGATGAGGATATTGATCGCAGTCTCATGGAGGTGGATGTGGATGAGCTGATTCCCAGTCCAGCGGCTAACCGAAAGAGAAGCAAGGAAAGCAGCCCAACCAAGACTCCCAAGGCTGAAGCCAAGACGCCCAAGGTTGATGTCAAGACTTCAAAGGCAGAGGCCAAGACGCCCAAGTCGGAGACAAAGACTCCCAAAGCCGAGGCCAAGACTGCCAAGGCCAAAACGCCTAAACAGGAAAAACATGTGGATCTGGAGAGCAGCGTGCTGTCCGACGAGGAGCGGCACGAGCGCAAACGCATGGCCGCTGTGCTCTATCAGAAGTACAAGAATCGCAGCAGCTGCCTAAATCCGGGCAGCAAAGAGATTCCCAAAGGCTCGCCTGATTGCTTGAAGGGATTAACATTCCTGGTCACTGGCATATTGGAGTCCATGGAGCGTGATGAAGCCGCCTCGGTCATTAAGGGATTTGGTGGGCGTGTCATGACTGTCGTTGGCAGAAAACTCAACTATTTGGTGGTGGGCGAGGAGGCTGGACCCAAAAAACTAGCCCAAGCTGAGGAGTTCCATGTAACCATACTAAGCGAAGACGGACTCTTCGATTTGATAAGGGAAAAGTCAGGAGAAACTGTAAAAGCGAAGAGTTCCGATGTGAAACAGGAGAAGAACAGCAGCCCAAAGATGAAGAATGAGCATGAGAAGAGCAACTCAAAGATTAAAAAGGAGCATGAAGAGAAGATAAGTCCGAAAATTAAGCGAGAGCATGAGGAAAAGAGCAGCTCAAAGATTAAAAGAGAACTGGAGGAGAAGAGCAGCAGCATGAAAGCGAAGCAGGAGCCTGAACATAAGAGCAGCTCCAAGATTAAAAGGGATCCAGACGAGATGATGAGCAGCAACGGCTTCAAGCAGGAGTCAAGCAGCAACGGGTTCAAGTTGAAGACCGAGCAAGATTCCAGTTCACAGATTAAAAGGGAAGCCAACAACAATGTTGCTGATCTTAAGGAGGAGGATGTCAGCCTGAATATGGCCTTGGTGGACAAATACAAGCCCACTTCAATCAAAGACATTGTGGGTCAGGCAGGAGCGAACAGCAATGTAACCAAGTGAGTCGAAAGGAATACCCAATCAGAAAAAGAAAGAAACTCAACTTACGCTTCTCTCTCTCTCTCACTCTCTTTACAGATTGATGAACTGGCTGTCCAAGTGGTATGTGAATCACGATGGCAAGAAGAAACTACAGCGACCCAATCCGTGGGCCAAAAATGATGATGGCAGCTTTTATAAGGCAGCCCTGCTCTCCGGTCCGCCAGGCATAGGCAAGACAACAACTGCGACGCTCGTGACCAAAGAGCTGGGCTTCGATGCAGTGGAGTTCAATGCCTCGGATACGCGCAGCAAGCGCCTGCTGAAGGAGGAGGTGTCCAGTCTGCTGGGCAACAAGTCGCTCGCCGGCTATGCCAATGGCAAGACTCAGGCGGTGTCCAAGAAGCATGTGCTCATCATGGACGAGGTAGATGGCATGGCGGGCAATGAGGATCGCGGCGGTATGCAGGAGCTGATTGCCCTGATCAAGGACAGCTCTGTGCCCATCATATGCATGTGCAACGATCGCAATCATCCCAAGATACGCTCGCTGGTCAACTATTGCTACGATTTGCGTTTCCAGCGACCGCGCATCGAGCAGATCAAGGGGCGCATCATGAGCATATGCTTCAAGGAGAAAATTAAAATGTCGCCGGGCAAGCTGGAGGAGATTATAGGCGCCACTAACAATGACATTCGACAGACCATCAATCACATTGCGCTGCTTAGCGCTGGCGAGCAGCTGCCGGGCAATTCCTCAGCCACTCAACAGGTAGCCGCCAAGGACTTGAAGCTGGGACCTTGGGAGGTGGTGCGCAAGGTCTTCACTGCGGACGAGCACAAGAATATGAGCATCTATGACAAATGCGATTTGTTCTTCCACGACTACAGCATGGCGCCGCTGTTTGTGCAGCAGAATTATCTTCAGGTAACGCCGCAGGGCAATCGTAATGAGATTCTCTCCAAGGTGGCGGCGACTGCAGATGCACTCAGCCTCGGTGACATGGTGGACAAGCGCATTCGCGCCAACTCTGCCTGGAGTCTGCTGCCCACGCAGGCCGTCTTCAGTTCCCTGCTGCCTGGCGAATATATGTGCGGCAATTTCACGGGTCAGATCAACTTTCCCGGCTGGCTGGGCAAGAATTCGCGCAGCAACAAACGCTCGCGTCTCGCCCAGGAGCTGCACGATCATACACGCATCTGCACATCGGGCTCCAGGCAGTCCGTACGTCTGGAATATGCGCCGCATTTGCTGGCCAATATTGTGCGCCCGTTAGCTGAGGATGGGCAGGAAGGCGTGGCTGCTGCGCTGCAGGTCATGAAGGACTATCATTTGCTACGCGAGGACCTGGAATCGTTGATCGAACTCTCAAGCTGGCCGGGTAAAAAGTCGCCCATGGATGCTGTGGATGGACGGGTTAAGGCGGCGCTAACTCGTGCCTACAACAAAGAGGTAATGCCGTATTCCTACTCTGCACAAGCCACCGTCAAGAAGAAGCGCGCCGAAGCAGCAGGCGATGAGGAGGAAGCGGGTATGCTGTATGGCGAGGAGGAAGAGGGGGGCCAAGTTGCGCACTCCAGCGAAGATGAGGACGACGACAAACTGGAATTGGATGCATTGATCAAGGCCAAAAAGAAACCGGCACCAGCTGCTAAAAAGGCAAGTGGATCAGGTGCAGCCAAACCCAAAGGCAAGGCCAAGAAATAAGCAGTTCCTCACATTGTTTAATTAGTTATGCAGCCATTTAGCGATATTTCTGCACGATTTTTTGTATACATTTATTTTTAGAAGCCCAAAATCAGATGTTATTTCCAACAAAATTATATTTAAATAGGCGCGGGCATTAAACTGAAACGATTCATTCAATTTTGATTCTTTTTTTCATTAATGTGATACAAATCGATAGACAATAGTATCGTTATAGCAGTTTACAAGCGTGACAGCAACAATAAATAAACAACTATTGTGTCAGCGTGACTTATCGATGTTTAATTGTAAATATATTCCTAGATATCGATATAAAGTACATATCGCACTCCAATGAGCCCAAACAGCTGTCAGAAGTAAAAATGGCGTTGTCGTGAACGGTTCGTAAAGATTTACGCACCGCGCAAAAAATTCATTAAAAAATGCAATTTGCATTTCCAACGGGCAATTGACAAAAACCAAAAAACAAAACTGTCAACAAAATGTGCGCGCTGCTCTAACGTAACAAATAGACCTGCAGTAATTGGCATGTGCGCGCATTATTTTAAGCATTTAGTTGACAGTTTAATTCGTGTTTTTTAGCTGTTTACTTGGTTAACCGATTTTGCACCAGTGAAAAATTCTGTGCCCGTGTATGAGTGTCGTGTTTTGTGTGTATATGTGTGTGTAAAGGGCGCAGCAGCAGCGTAAGAAAAAAAAAAACGTAACAGACAAGTGTAAATGTTCCAAAGTACCATTTAATTCGATTAGTTTAATAAATTAAAGTTCAAAGCGTTCTCTGTTCATTTTGCGCAACTCATTGGAGCCGCTGAAAATTCAATAAGCACGCAAAATTCCAGAACACACACGCACACAAGGAAAGGCGTACAGCATCACACGGGGAAAGGAACACGCATACGCGCACGCACACAAACGTAAGCGTAGACTTCGACAACAGCTAACTGGGTGGCGCTGCCGCACACATACAGGCATACATACTCCCAACCCCTCCTCCCCGTTTACTATTGTGTTAGGCACAAGGACGTTGCTTATATGTATGTATACACAATACAGTTCACCCATACATGCGCAGCAGCCTGTGATAATACAAGTGTTAAGACTGGCTTGAATAGCTGTAAACACTTGTCGCCACCTGCCGCGCCTTGATTTATTTATTTGTTATATTTGCCTGCGCCTCTCAATTATGTTTTTTCACTCACATGTTTACCTTTTAACACACACACACACACACACACACACGCGCACGCATTGACACCCGCCCTTTAAATTCAGGTCATTGCATTTGTTGCTCTCTCCCGCACGCCCACTGTGCCACTCTCTTCTGTCTCTCTCCCAGACTCACTCTCTCTCTCAATAATGTGCTGTTGATTTTTCAATATATATTTTCGCTTTCATTTCGTGTGGAGCTTTTGTCACGCCAATCAAATAAAACGCACGACTGCAAAGCCTCAGTCACTCGCTCTCGAACTGTAAAATAAGCCCTACTGTGTTTCTGCAGCTGTTCGTTGTTGTTTCCTTTTTATTCTGCACGAATCGCACTTTTGCATTTTGATAATTCACACGCAATAATGTGAAAAAAAAAATACCTAGTTTGGTTCGATAAGAATACATACTCACACACATTTACACAACTGTAATGTTTGTTTAGCGGCTTTTCGTGTTCAGCTGCTTCGTTTATTAGTTGAAAGGCAGCTGATAACAAGAACAACACACGTTGAAATATAGATAAACGATGAGCATTTCATATTGCTATTGCTGTTGTTGTTGTTGCTGCTGCTCCGGGTGTAGTGCCATCTACATACACGCAGTTCGTTATCATTTTGTGTGTGCGCTAGTGTGTGTGAGTAGGCTAGAGATAAGCGCGACAACTCACTTGGCAAGGCAGGGGCTAGCTGGAAGAAGAAGCTTGTTAAAAATAACATTTGTTTATACAGCTCTTGAATATTGTTTCTGTTTTCTGTATTTTTTTTTTTTTTTTTTGGCAACGCCGCCCTTTCAAGCGCTCAAATGCTGACATCATCAGCAGCATTTTATCTTTGCCTGTGTGTTTGTATCTGTGCCTCATTCGGCGCTTTAGGCTGGATTTACTGAAATTTAATTTGTGACGAACAGCAATTAATGTGGCTATTGACAGAGGAAACTACAGACAAACTTATATATATTTATTTTTTTTTTTGTATTTTTTTAACTGAACTATGACAAAGATAAAATACCCCCTTGCAATCATTTAATATATTTTAGAAATATACATAAATATATTTCTTTATACCTTAAATTACATATTAATAATTCATTTTAGTTTGTTGTCAAAGTTATGTAAGAACCTGATATTTCTTATTAGTTTTAGAATGTATATTGAAGAAAGGGTATATTCAATCAATGCATATATAGCTTACCAGTTTCAATAGGAATTCTTTGAAATATATATATATCCACAGAAATATTTTTCCAATTGGCGATTATAGATTCCCAGATCCATATTTTGCAATTAGCACCAAATCCAATAAATAATTCTGTTTATGGGCTGCGTTCCAATTTCGTTGGATTTTTCTCAGACTGACTTAAGTCTAGCCTGGTCAAGCAGAAAAGTGGTTTAGCTAGCGGTTCTTTAACCTATTTCACATCTACGACCGATGCCAGAGACCAGTTTTATTTTGGTGATGAGCCAGCGACAAGTTCCTCAAGATTTGTCATTAATGACGATTATGTGTCGTGCCGTACTTGTTTTATGGCTCCCCAGGATTAACTGGTAAAACGGCATTCTATGTGGGTGCCGTTACAAGCATACTGACAGCAACCGCAGCAGCCCAAGCAGCAGCAGCAGCAGTAACAAATGCAATTAAAATCGAGCTGAGGAAAATTCTATGCCGACAGACAACTGAATTTGCCACATGTGGCAAGAGTTTTTATGAGCTGAATACACACGGAGATGATCGTAAAGCAGGAGTCTGCCAGAGACGGTCGGGGAACGTGTGCACGATAAACAAAGGCGAGAAATTTATGTGTATATATAGACATGCCTATATACCCGTATATGTGTGCATACATATGTATATAGAAGTTCATATAAAAGAGCAACTGTTTTGTTTGTCTGGTTGTTTGGGGAGTCTATATAAATACTCTTCGAAAGAGCATCTGACTTTTGACGATGTAAGGCCTTGCTATACAATATAGTCTCTGTAATTTGAATACTTAAAAAGTTCAACTTGTTCGGATGGTTGTAAAAACTTTCCTTAAGCATTTTCCCTTACAAAGTTTCGTGTTTCAATCGCTTACAATAGAGAGTTTTACTTTTAGAAAATATATAAATAATATTTTATCTTAAAATAACGTTAAGTAAGTGTATTCAAAGTTCGGCAAAGCTGAGCCATATGTTTTCTTCCTTGTTAAATACATATTTTAATGAACTACATAAAGACGAACTGACTTTGCTGAGGTTTGATTTTGAATGCACTCGCAGCAGTCTGACAGACAGACAAAAAGAGGGAGACAGAGCCAGAGAGAGAACGAGATAGATAGTAGATATACAATGTGCATCCTTTTATACATGCATGCACCATATATCGTAATTTGTTTTGCTTTGCATTTTATTTTTAAAACCAACTACGAAAGGAAAAACACAAAAAGCGACTCGAGTTGCAATGTGGCGATGGATGCAATGGATTGGAATGGCAGGCATAGGTCGATGCTACTGCAGGGATTTTTAGCTGCCTACGCAGACATCCAACGGCAATTGGCTTTAGTGAGTTGTCTTTTTGTGCCTTCTCAGCGGCTGGCTCACTTTGTTTCATGTACAATAACAAATTGAATAGTATTCAAGTGATTCATCATGCATTTTGATATCTGCTGTTGATTTTAATTGAGATGCATCTGTAGATACAAGCTGGAATGACAGTTCAAAATTGACTAAAGTGAAAGCAATGAGATATGAGTGAGATTTAATATAGATTATTTATAAAGTATTTTTCAGTGTGTCTGACGAAACTGCATTGTTTCTGTATATTTAATATTGTATTTATCTTGCATAATGCAAATCAATCACATCTAGCCACTCTATAAATAATTTCCACTAGACCTCAGTCATAGGTCGGTTTCTTAATATGCAACACAAAGCTCAGCGAAAGAAGAAATCGGCAAACAGTAAAAAGCGAAGAAGAGGAAAGGAATAACTCAAACTCATAAATACAATGCGAAAGCCAGCGCACTTGAAACGTTCCGTCAGCAAACCGCAATTGAAAATATACACACACGTGCATGCGTCTGTGTGTGTGTGTGCGTGTGTTTGTATTTGTGTGTGAGGAAATCAATTAGTATTGTCAAAGCATTTCTGTAGGCAGTGACAGGCCGAGAAAGACTAAAGTCAACAGTAGAAAACAAACACAGATACATACATACATACAGAGATACATACTTATAGATACAAATACCAGTCACAAGAGCAAAGCTACAAAGGGGAACATACAAAAAAATATCAAGTGGGCGCATTGATTAGATATTAACAGTCAGTTGAGTGTAGAGTGGGGCATTTAATTTATAACAAATCACTGCAATTTGCCACAGATACAAAATAATCTAATATCTTATGAATAAAACAAAAGAACAAAGCAAGAGCGAAAGAGTGAGAGAGAGAGAAGGGTACAGAGACAGGAAAAGAGGAGAAGACAATGAAAGAGAAACTCAAGTGCTGTGACAACCTTGTCGTATGCAACTTGACTGACATTTCAAGAAGCACGCTCAAAGGGTTGCAGATAAACACACACACACACGCACACGCACACTTACTAACACCCACAGTCAGAGACAAGTGTTCATGTATCTGATGGTCAGGCACACACTCAAGTTGAGCTCAATTTGTATGCAGGCCGAGGGCTCAGCGCAGTTTACTGAATTTATGTTTATTAAAACGGATATGGAAATCGTTTATCGATCGAAAGCCCCCACCAAAAGTATTCATAAAATTTTCAAAACCTGTTTGCAAAGTCGCGTGCCGATTAAAACTTGTACAACAATTCTCATTTGGCAATGCCTGTAATTAAACACAGACATAGATAAATGACAACTAGAAATATTGTAATCAGCTTTTGTTAAGTTTAAAGATCAATTTGGCGGCATGAAGCGATCTAGAAATATTATTGTGAACTTGCTGAAATGTTTGCTAGAGTAAAAAAAAGCAATTTTTAAATCAACTCTTGTTTCAACTTGCCGTAGCTTAAATCAATTTGTAATTCCGGTCAAACAGGAATTCAAATTGGTTTTTCTTCTAAGTGTATTTACATATAAATGTATCTATTATTAAGATGCTCGCTGATTTTGTTGTATTTCCAACGTGTTCCAATGAGCTACTGGCTAAATTTGTTTTGCTGCTTTGTTGACCCATTTCAACTCTTCTATTAACTTGTTCTGAGCTGCCCAGCTACGAGTTTTAGCCATGTTCTCAGAGTATAAATTTATATATATATATAGTATATAAATATTTGTCACCGTTCTCTATTGAATTCGTTAAATTATTTTGTAGCCATACAAGCGGCGAAATCAAATCAATACGAGCGAGAGCCGCAACAATAAAATCAATACGAATCTCAGCAAAAATGGAGCGGAGACAACGAGATAGCAGAGCTTATATAATGCTAGATAGATACACATTGATGTAATTTATATACGCTTTGTATTAGATCATATGCTGTGAATGTGTTTCAGTGTCACTTGAAGTTTATTGAAATTATATAGAAAACGTTTATTAATGTAGCTATCGCAAGCTGACAGATATGAAGCTCATCATCTTCATCGGCCACACACTGAAATGGGTTAAAGTACCGCTATCAATGCCAACTGCCAATAGCCAACTAACCAACTAGCCACGTTTGGATCTGCCAAGTGGCTAACCAACTATGTCAGCGACAGTGGCCATATCTGGCTGCATATTTTGCGTGCCAGCCCAGGCTCTCTATACGACGTACTACAGCTAAATTGGCAATGATGATGCCGGCTGTCACTGTTTGAGTACAGTAGTTGGCGTTTTAATCAACGAGTTGTCAACTTTCCTGGTTGAATTTAAAAAGTTTCTACGCTCTCCGATTTTATCTTCACAGTGTCCTTATTTCTTTGTTCAGCCATAAAAGTTTGCACTCGCTGTCAAAAGTTTTATTGCTTTAGCATGCTGCCAAGTGACATAAATGTACGGTTACTTAATTAAGTTTTATGCGGTCGTGCTTGTGGTTTGCACAAGGAGAAATTATCAATGAATAGTTTATGAAGGGTAGATGCCTTCATCTGCTTTTGTCTGCGAATTTTCATGAAAGTTTTAACACTTTGCTCAGCAGCTTTTACAGTTATATAATTTAAGCTTTAGCCAAAATCTTGTTAATATCATTAGCGCTGACTGGGATAAGTGAAAAGTGGGCGGCTTCACGCCCACCAGCCAAGAAAGTCACACACACTGCATTTTGACCTAGTAAACAACAAAAAGCTAACATCACAAGTTCAAGAGTGGGCGAATTTATCGGCGTGTTTTGTTTGGTCATGTTTCTCGATTCATTTCCCTTCGTTTTGACAGCGAATAATTAAAAAGGCATAAAGCCTAAGCACCCAAACAATGACCCAATAAAAATTGTCAGTCACAAAAACAATTTTCAACATTCAAAAGTCCATAAAAGCAAAATCAAATGACACGCAACAACAGCTCAAATGAAAATTGATTGCACGCGAGAGAAAGAGTGAGCGATAGAAAATTGAGTGAAAATTAGTAAAAACACCTGTGAAATATATAAGCTTATCGCAGGCGACCCAGAAAAAGTAGGAAAACGGCGGCACACAAAGTAAACATGAGAAATGTTCAGCACTTAAAAAGCAACAAAAATATTATAAAGAAGCCGGAACGATAGAGAGAACGAAAGCGAGAAAGAGGGAAGGTATCGAATGGGCAGCCCACGTGAGGCGCCCACGCAGAACCGGAAAGCTAAGCTCTTCAATAAAAAAAAGAAATACCGAAAACTTAAATCCAAACTTAAAGCTGGAGTCGAGGCTATGGCAACGTCATTGTCTGTGGCCAACCTACATGGAGGCAGCTAGAAGACATTTGGCGCCAATTATGCTGTGGGCCGCAAATAGATAATAAACGAGCGGAAGCAGGTCTAAAATGATCAACTAGAAGATACCCTGGCAAACCTAACTGAGCTTTAATGTTATATAGAGCTATTAGTATTAGTATTTCGTGTAGTTCCCATATCTACAAGATTTGTATATACCTTACGATAGGGTACAGGGTATCAGAAGCGTAATATATGAAATATAATTATGATAAAGTTGGAGTCTCTCGATGCAAACGTCTCCTACATATATTTATGGGTAGCTCGTAAATTTGAATGCGGACGTGGCCCGCTGTCAATTTGCAGATACAGGATGCCCGGGCCTTACGAATGGGGCGTGAAATGTGTGAATTTACGATGCGATATGATGAGCCAAGCAACCGAACCGAGAACAGTCAGGTTGATCACTAGAGCTCTCTGCTCATATATCTCTCGCTCTCTCTCTCTTTCTCTTTGCCTATATATACATATGTCATCGATAACACTTGAACCAACAACGCTGACAACGTTCAATGACCCAGCACTCATACGCTCATACACTCACTCATTCAGTCGCTCATTCACTCACTCATTCATTCACTCAGCGAGTTTCTCATCAGACTTAGTTGCTGCTCAGATAACGAGTCACCGAGTCGGACTTGCCGTACATGTCATACGCCGTGCCGGGCATAAAAAAAAAAAAAAAAACTGAACTGAAATAAAATAAATGTCTAGAAAAGTGCTTGACTGGTTCACTCACTGAGCCGCATAAGTCACGTTTTGGCACATACATAACTCGCAAATGATTAGCATTCGCTCATAAAGTTATATAGACTGTGCTGGAATTCTGTGCTCCAGTCGTACTCGTCGTAGTTTCTCTGTGTTAATTGCATGATGATTGATGTCCATAGAGCGCAGAGACAATGAGAGTTGCTGAAACTTGCAGAAGATGAGGGGAGGCAAGCTGTAATTTGTTACTCTTGGTCAAGTCTTTCAAAATTAAGGGTAATATCTTGAGAAAGGGGCCGCAGCACCAGCAGAGTGGCAGTGTCTGGAAGGCGTGTTCGTTTACACAGCAGATGATACGACTCGACTTTGTTGCTGTTTATAATAAATGTTGAGCATTGTTTGCAGCCATAATCACTAGCATTTAGTTAGTTTCAAATGAATCCAAGATAAGAGAAGAAACTCTTGCATATTGCTATGATACATTAGTAGTAAATAAGCGAAAAATTTATATTTCTGTTATTTCTCTTTTGATAGCAATTTAAATTCCACTTAAGCAAATCATTTTTATATAAAACAGAATAAAATAATGTTGCCCGATTCAATTACGACTTTATCTCCACACAAATATAAAGCTGACTCTTGGCTTAAGCTCCATAACCAGCTTTTGCTATAAACAAATACCGCTAAGCTATAAATATATATACATACATATATGACAAGTTTCATTCGCGTGGCTTGAATGGTTTCTGAAGCATATGCAATAAAATAGGCGTGTGAGCTCATTTTCGCATAAATTTGACATCAGGCTGCGAGTGCTCAACGCTTGACTATAAAGCCATATAAAATAGCTCAGACATAAGCTTTATGAACTCGCAACTAAATTATCTATATGTTTTTTTTTTTTTATACTTGCAGCAAAATGGAGCAACATTCATTTGAACGATGAGGAAATCGAGTCCACATGCGCGTTATAAATATTAATGAAGAAACCAAAAACGAAACGCAACGAGAATTCAATTGAGAGGAGCAGCAGCAAATGAAATTATGCCAAACACAAGAATCGAACAGAGCAGCAACACAGGCCACTTAAGAGGAGATATATATTTTAGATGAACTGACTCAAATGTGAAGCAGATGTGTGTGTAGTGAGTGGGGCATGAAGTTCTTGCTGCCACTTTAATTCCAATTGTTCGATTTTCTGTTCTGTTCTGTTCTCTGGAAGCGAACGAATCAAATCGTATTGTGCCACAATCCACAGCTTTATACGAAAACCAAAAAAAGAAATAGTGGGAGGAAAATCCGAAGTGAATCGAACTAAAGCGAATGATATATTAAACGAACCCAGTTGCATTCCAAGTCGTAGCATTTTAAAAACTACAAACGAAAACTATAAAAGACAAGATTCGTATGCAATTCCGCACAGCTTAGAGTAAGTGCAAGGCTAACGGCAACTGTTCAAGTCCAAAATTCTCGTGTACAAAATGTCACTGGCTGACATGGGCACAGTAACGCGCTCCACGGGCGGTGGAGGCGGCGGCGGCGGTGGTGGTGGTGGGCGCCATTATGAGCTGAGCAATTCGGGCGGCGGACCGGGCGGTGTTGCCGGCGGCCGCATGACCCATTCGCTGAGCACGCCCAGCGGCGTGGACGGCACGCCCTCAACGCCCAGGCATCGTGGCGGCAAGAAGCTGACTGTGCGCATACAAATGCTGGACGATTCAATTACCATGTTTCAAGTTCAGGTAAGTAAAGCTATTGTAATAGAAAGTGGCTTCTACAAGTCCAGATTGACATTTGTCCGAAACTGTTCCATACGTAGCATAGAGTATTCCATATATGTTCTATATGTTTATATATACATATATTCTATATCTTACAAGAAATATACATCTTCAGCATACAAAAACCTCTATTATTTATCTTCTTTACGAGCCAACGATAACTGTTAAGTGTAATTATAAACGCTTTAAGATAAGCAATACTTATCCTACATGTACTTTACGTCATCTTTTATAGCCTATACACTCAATATAGAGCAATTAATTATTGCATCCCATAAAAGCAATTGAATTAAAATGATACAAAGAGACTCGGTAACAATAGGTTTCCTATACACACAAGGCAGAACATTCAATCGGAGCTGTTTTTCCATTTGAGGACTTTCGCAACTGCACTTATGCGAAAGCCCTAATGAAATTGTACGACAATATTAAATTAAAAGTTGTTGATTATATTTTATCATCTTTGCCGAGGATCCACATGAAAGATAACTGTATTAATTTCTATAATTTCTACAAAAGCTTCTACTATAGCTGCACCCCTTTTCAATTAAGTACGGCCTTATTAATTGAATTTCCATTGAGTACATAGAAATTTTCAATCATTTTTACGGCCCTATGATAAATGTTACTTATAAAAGTCTAGTTAGGGCTTTGTGGCTTGCGTCATATTTCGGTTTGTGCCGCAACAACTTTTCAATAATTCTATTAAAAAGTTTCGCTATACATATTAATGTATATATGCATTATCAGCAAAATTTGCTTTTGACTTGCCCCTAACCAGATAAGCTCCAAAGAATGTGCTCAGAATAATAATAAAAAATAAACAAGAAAACGGAACAGCGAAGCCTTTTGTTAGATAAATAAATTGGCGTCAAAGTAAAATGCGAAAAGGAAAAAGCAAAACGCAAAAATTCTGTGTCATGGCAAATATTGTAAATGAAATGCTGAAAAGCCGGAAAGCCAACAGCTAAAACGCTAAAAACTGCAATAAAACAGAAGATTGAAGAGCGTCCATGCCCAAAGTTATTTTATTCATGGCTCTAATAAAATTATGAAAGCGAAAATTTTAATGCCATAGCCAAAAAGGAAGCCAAAACTGAAAAGAATAATTGGTTCTTAAGACAGACACTCTGTATATGTTGTATAAGAGCCCCAGAGTTATAGCAATGTTAAAATACTTGAAATTGTTTAAGGTCTCGCATAGAATAGTTCACTAAATATGCGGTTGTCGTTTTGCTGACCCATCAGAATAAAATATGAAACCGCAGGGCCAACAATACCCTGTAAACGTAGCTTAGGAGTAGAAGAGATGGACAATAAAAATTTATTATTAAACCGTATGCAACAAATATTACTATCTGTAGTAACTCAAGGTCTTTGTGCAGCAGAGCTTTGAAATTAGGTATGTGAGCACTTGTGTGCTTTACTAAAGATAATATTCATTGCCGCTTAGGGCTATATACACATAGATATAGATATAGGTACAGTCGTAACAGTTCTTTATGCTATCAGTTGCATAACCATCTAGACTCTGGCATACAATGGGTGTCTGTGCATCAGCTACTATCAACCCGATCGACCCTATTTACCCATAATGCTCTTGACCACACTGGCGCTTAGTTAACGGTGCATAAATTGCCACGACCGCAAAGTGATATTGCAAAATACAAGCTGTGGTTGTGTTTTGTGGTTGGCAACTGAGTGCAGAATATGCTTTGGGGGTGAATCTATTTATAAAGCTGCAGCCCTCATTCATTCGATTGCACAAGCGGCGTTACGTATACGCAGTGTGTGCGCGGGCCTGAGGAGATATTCCATATATACAGTATGCTAGCGTTTTGCTGGCACACAAATTTGTTACGTGCTTCAATTTTTAATAAGTCCGCACTGGGCGTTATTTCAGCTGTGATGCGGGGGTGCAATCAGCAAAGGGTTCGGGCCGCTGCCAGCGTTGCCATAAAATAGTTTTCTTTTTTCTATGGCACTTTAAAAAGCGCTCAACATTTCCAGAGCTACCAGCAGCAGCAGCAGCAGCAGCAGCGCCTCAAGTGCAACTGGTTCACAAGGGTTTACGCTTAAACCAAGCCAAACAACCCACTCACAAACACCAACACACCAACAACGCATATCCGCACAACAATGCCGACAGCAGCCACAACAACAGCTTAAGTGTGTAGCTAAACTTGACTCACTAGACTATATACGAACTATATACCCTAGATTATGTTTTAGAACTACATATTTCTAAGATATATTTACTAAGCTAAGCGAATGCAGATATACGGATATATATATATATATGTTATACTTCTAGCTGAATTGCAACAGTTTATATAATTGTTAAGGTGGGCATATGCCCTTATCAGTAATGATAATTTATTCCCTATCAGATATACTTCCCCATCATAATATCAAAAGTTGATTTCTCATTACTGAGTTTCTGGTTCCTGCCCAGCATACCCCATATGGCTAGTGTATAGGGTATAACAATAGTGTGACTAACAGGAGCCATTTTGTTGTTGCAACATTTTATCCAGCATTCTTTTTGCCACGCCATGTTGAAGTGAGCGAAACCTTTGAAATGTGTGTCTGCCGTATGTTTTGCCCTGGCAGAAAGGGGGCCAGCCAGGGCGTGGCCACTTCAACTAAAAACCGAGTAAGCCTTTTGCTTGGCTAGCTGCTGGGCTGGGCTAATGGAGCCAGGAAGTGGAACAACAAAAGCAACAACTAGAAAACCCATTAACAAAACCCAACAAGACCGAAAACACATTGAGCAAAAAGGAAAAGAAAACCAGGAGCAGGACAGCGGCTGTGTTTGTATTAATGTGATTTGTGGTCAAATGCAGTCAAATAACAACAACTACATTTACAACAATCGGGTGTGTGTGTGTGTGTTGGTTACAGTTCGTGGACCTCAAATGAACCACAGAGTAGGCAAGCAGAAAAGAAACAATCAATACTTGAGTCAAAGCAGAGCAACTAAAAGTTAGTCTATAGGGAAAACCCTAGCTCACAAACTTCCGTTAAATTCAATCCAGAATCAATATGAATAAGATTAAAACTATCTAGAATATATTGATATATCATATCTGTTTTTCCTTTTTCCATTTTCTGTGTATAGACACAATACAAAGTGGAAAAAAAAATCTTTTATTTTTGGAGTTGGCAGCATCCGCAACACCTCTCAAACCAGGTCTGCCCGGCTACCGTGGGGACTGCGGAGGGGGATGATAGGGAAAATTTGTTGATTTGTCGGCAGCTTCTGTGTGTTGCCTCAGCTGTTGGCTGGCTGGCTGGCTGCCTGTTTGTTGTGCTCTTGTTAGGCCGGAACACATTTTGGCTGCCAGCCAGAAAATGTGAATGCCCTGCCACGCCCAAGCACAGGTCCCAGCGCCAACCACAGGCTCCGCTCTCCGCTCTCCGCGCTCCACTTGTCGCATTAATCTCTTATGCGTGTTTGCAGAATGCGCCGCTGCCCAGACTCCCTTATATACAATTATACATTACTATACAAATTTCGAGTTATATACATATATATATGTATATACATATATATTGTATGAAGAGAAGAAGCGGAAGCAGGGCGCATGCTACTATATATTAATGCAATTTCATTTTATGCTTGGCTTCCATTTGGCAGCAGTTTCAGTCTGAAGATTGATGCGATTGCAGGTCACATTTCGTTGGCAGGTGCTTTGAGGCAGCTTCTCAACTATAAATAGGATTTATTTGCAGGTACTGGAAAAAGGCTTTTCAGTGCACTTGACGGCAACTAGCTAAGGGAAATGCATCATGCTCTTTGGTGCATTAAGTTTACCAAATCGAATTAAGTATTCACGAAAGAGAAAAGCTTCAGCTTGCTTGATGCTAGCTTATTTATTCCACTGTTGTCAAAGATGATAAAAATATACTAAATAGATTTAAAATTATATTTCGAATAGTAGTAGTATTTAGTAGTAAAGGATACTTTAGTGCGGAGCAGGCAGCTGGTGTTTAATATTATAGCAAGCAGCTTATCGTTTCCTTTCACACATTAGATGAGAAATCCTGAAGCCCTTGTGCACTTAGTGATATCCGTTGGCAGCTTTCATAAACTTCTCCATTAGGTTTCTGGCTACAGGCGCCCGCATAACTGCAAATTTATTGCGCCCGGCAGCTGTTTCAATGGGCAAACAACAACTGTGTGTGCGAGTGTCTCTGGGCTGATAAAAGAACAAAAGGCGGAAAGCATTGCAGTTAGATTGCGGGGCCCCCAGGAGAAAACACCTGCCGGCTGGTGGGGCGGTGGCTGCCTTCTGCATCTATTTGTAAGCCAGCGACAAATTGTCAACAGATATATATGTGTGTGCCTCTCCTCTCTTTCTCTCCCTGTTGTTTGCATTCAGTAGGTATTTCTGTGATTTTTCGCCATCTTCCTTTACCATTTGCCGTAGCCGCGCCCAAAGCTAATTGGCTGATTGTAGCTGCTGAAAGCAGCCCAAATTGGCTTAGTGAATTGGCCTACCATGCGAGACATAGATAAAATACCGCCCATTGCCATCTGCAGGCAAAATGTCAAAGTTCGGGCGTGGTTGCTGCCATCGCCTGCTGCTCCTGCTGCTCCACCTCGGACAGCCACTGCAGTTTCCGGAGCAGTTTCTCTCTTGGGCAAACCCGTACAATCTCCCTGCTCTCCCTTGTTATCCTTGTTCCTTTTTTATGCGCTCCTGTTGTTTGCTGAAATTAAATTAAATATGCTTCAGTTATTGTGCAAAACTTGTGCAAATTTAACTATAGTCTGACAATTAGTTGAAACTGTAGTGCCGGAAGGCTGTGTGTCCCAGTGGTGAGGCCGCAGTGAAATTAGATTTCCTCAAATTTCCCAAATTGTTTTCTGACTGCATTCGGAAGGGAATTCATTGTTTAACTGTGATAACAAACGGCAATTAAATTATGCTTCTGCAACCGCAAACGATCTTGCCAAATTGTGGCCAGCAAGCTAACAAGGCGTGGCAAATCAAATTATTAACTACAGGGAGTTTAAGAAATTATAAAGACATTTTAGGAATAGATTTTCATAATTGAAATAATGAATTACAATTATGATGGGGCTTGCCTATAATCCTTTTTTCAGTATTTTTCTTAAAAGATTCTTAAGTTAAACAAACTCATTCTTGATAATCGTTTAACTATGGCAGTTGAAGCTCAATTACTGAAACAGCTGCAAATAGCTGTTTACATGAAATACAATCTCAATTTTTTTTTTAGTATTCCCTATTTATGATAAGAACAAATTCCAGAAAATGTGCAGCCTTTTCAGTCTGAGCTAAATAAATTGGAGCTAGTCAGCGTATACCGCTCACATTTCAGTTAATAACCACGCCCATTAATATACTCCAGTTGCAACAATCGATGCATGAAGTTTTCAAACCTTTTACATAATAAATCAGAGTTTGTGTTCACATTTCGAATGCATCGCACTTTCCCACAAAATCCCCAATTGACCTTAAAAACACAAAACAAGAGTATATGTATATATATATAAGTTAAGACTATCGACAATCTAAGGAGGCTGGAGCGTTCAATCGGACATTCAAGGAGAGAACCTGATCAGTAGACCGGATTTGGTTCAGTTTATATTCGGACTAGACACAGTTCAGACCTATTGTTCCAAATTATATAAAATATATTATTTCATTGAACACCAAGTTGTTACATATTCACAAGAACCCAACACAGCGTCCCCAATCACTAGTACTCTAGTGTGGGTGCGCTTAACTTATATATATATAATTCTGCGCAACTTTTCCACTATTCTATTTTCATTTTTGTTGTTATTTTCGTCGTTCTCTTTACTCATAAAAAATGCATCAGCTATTCCTTTGTGTCGGCACATTGTTTGTTATTTCATTGTTTTAGTTGAACTCGTTGTTTGCTTTCAGCTCACATTTCAATTAAAATAGAAAGGGGACGCATAGCATTTTCCTATGGCTTATGACGTTGTGTTTGTGGAGCATGCGGATTTGACAGTTATATTTTAATTAAATTGCTCATATTTTTCACAAATAAATATTTAAACCTGCATATATCCTGATCGCGCCCAAAAAACCCATTTTAATAAATTACCAAATATGAAAAGAAAATATGAAAAGAAAAATAGCTAAAAATTTAATTACGTTTTGTCACGTCCTCTGAACTGACCAAAGTCAACTGTAAATATGGACGAACTGTTGGCCAGTTCACTTTGCCTGATTGCCTGTTGGCAAAATAGTTTATTCAGTTATCTTCATTCATTCTCAACGGTTCCTTGGCATATGCATGTATATACACCCTGCAGGAATGTCAATAACATTTCCATTTGCCTAATGGTGCAAAGGTGTAGCAGCTGCTCAGAACATGGAGTGGCACTCGTGTCCTTGCGCTTGTTGCCATAGCCCAAAATTAGCATATGTGTGTGCTTGTGTGTGTGTGTGTGTGTGTGTGTGTGTGTGTGTGTGTGTGTGTGTGTGTGTGTGTGTGTGTGTGTGTGTGTGTGTGTGTGTGTGTGTGTGTGTAAGCCAGATGGCTCTAATCTAGACATGTGTTCGCCATTTAACGTATTACCGAACTGGCTGAAGGACATGCCAAGGACACAATAGGTGTTGCGAGTGAATGGATCATTATTAAGCCCTTGTTGATGAAATCTTCATGTCAACCAAGAAATTTATATGCTCTGCTAGTAGGTGAATAAAAGTTAAGCAAGGGTTGCTTGGATCATATATAAATAAAGATTTTGTTAAATATAAAATGCATGATTTATTTGCCTTTGATTGTTACATATTTAATATTATTATATATTCTATGTAAACCTGCTGTAAAGTCTAGACTGTAGACTTATATATTCTGAATAAATAAAAAGGCTTGTTAAATTCTTGTATAATCTATTTACTCTTTTGACAGTCAGTTGAATATTTGATGCTGACGTTGCCAGCGTGTTGAATATTTTAGAAAACAAATATTTTTCCATCAATTTTACGCACAATTTACATAGTAAGCGGCGAACGGGGCAGATATTCTGGCTGTGGGCTTAAGGGCGTGACGAATGCAATTGCGCTGACTAAGCTCGTTAAGTTTGTTAAAAATTTAATCCGCATACAGTCGAGCGTTAGCACACGCCGTCAATTGGCTGGTGGGCGATGGCCGTTTGATTGCATTTAAATAAATTTCAATTGAGTTGTCGCCTCGCCCCCAGCTACTGCTGCCCGGCTGCTAACTGGGCCACTTGGCTGCCTAGGCATCTCGTGTCTCTGGCTGCAATTAAGCTAAGATAAAATGTAGGTCGTTCAGATCTTTGCCCGCTGCCAAATTGAGCGAAAAGCAAACGAACTGGGGGTCACTGCAGTTCCTAAAAAAAAAAAACAGCAGCAGCAGCAAATACATATTTATTATTTAACGCTATCTAATGGCATTTTTAATCAACCCTAATGGCGTGTGGCAGACAACAGCAAGACAAAGAGCTAGGCCAACGACGCGTCGTGGCTGTTGATTTATGTGGCGCTTGGATTTGTGGCACAGTTGCCAAGTTTTCAACTGTTTTATAAATATGTTCGCATAACTTTGCAGAACAAATCAGAATTGTAAACTAAGGAAATGCAAACGTATGCTAAAAGTCTGCTAAAATTTACCAAAAAGATTTTCCATATTTACAATTTATTAAACATTACTTAACTTGATTCTTCTTTTTTTTACAGGCCAAGGCCTTGGGTCGCGTGCTCTTTGAGCAAGTCTGTAGACAGCTTAACTTGCTGGAGGCGGACTATTTTGGTCTGGAGTATCAGGAAATATCCACACATACCAAATATTGGCTGGATCTAGAGAAGCCCATGAATCGTCAAGTGGGCCTATCTCTCATTGATCCTGTGCTGCGATTCTGCATCAAATTCTATACGCCAGATCCGGCACAGCTGGAGGAGGAATATACCAGGTAAGTGTTAAGAGCGTATATTCCACGAAAAGTTGTTTATGTAATATTGGTTTTTCTTTGCTCCTCTTAGATACCTGTTCTGTTTGCAAATCAAACGCGATTTGGCCACGGGCAGCCTGCAGTGCAATGACAATACCGCGGCCCTCATGGCCAGCTACATAGTGCAGGCATCGTGTGGCGACTATGTGCCCGAGGATTATCCAGATCACACGTACTTGTCATCCTATCGTTTTGTGCCGCACCAGGATGCGACCATGCAACGCAAGATTATGGAGAATCACAAGAAGCACTTGTAAGCTATATAATCCATATTATATGTAGATTTTGTTAACCCATTTGACATTTGACATTTGCTTTTTGCAGCGGCCAATCGCCTGCTGAGGCTGACCTAAATTTGCTGGAGACAGCGCGTCGCTGTGAACTTTATGGCATGAAAATGCATCCTGCCAAGGATGTGGAGGGTGTGCCGCTAAACCTAGCCGTAGCGCACATGGGTATTACCGTGTTTCAGAATATAACGCGTATTAATACCTTCTCGTGGGCCAAGATACGCAAGATATCCTTCAAACGTAAACGTTTTCTGGTCAAGCTTCATCCCGAGGGCTACGTAAGTCTAAGAGGTATATAATGAGACTGTTAATAATGTGTTACTCTCTTGCAGGGCTACTATAAAGACACCGTCGAGTTCTTCTTCGAAGGTCGCAATGAGTGTAAAAATTTCTGGAAGAAATGCGTCGAGAATCATGGTTTCTTTCGGTGTACGACCGTACAGAGCACGCCCAGGCGCAAAACTCGTGTACTTTCACGTGGAAGCTCTTTTCGGTATGGATTAACAAATTCAACTACAGAAAAATACCTTTCTCAACTCATCTTAAATTTACAGCTATAGCGGCAAAACGCAGAAACAAATCATTGAATTTGTGCGGGAGAATTACGTAAAGCGCCAGAACTTCCAAAGGTAAGTTCAAGAACAAGAAAAGGCAAGGCTATTTAATAACTGAAATAAGACTAATATTTACGAAATATTTTTTAGTTTCTTAAACACTTGTATTTATTTTCTGTAAAGGCTGTTTATACCATACAAATAACTTTATACTACTATGATATAAACAGCATTTCAGCATTTTAACTATGTGGACTGCCAACAAATTAATATATATATATATTCATATTTCACTTATCAAATAAGTAAACTTGTTTTTAAAGCTTTGCTTACTTTTATCTTTTTGAAAAATTACAATTTTTAAGCTTATACCTCCCCCATATGAATAACCAATAACCCAATTTCAAAACTAAGCCAACTAATTATGAATACAGTTACCAGACCTCAAACCACTTTTTTTTAAACTCATGCGTACACATTATATATCATCAGCGTGCTCATATTAATAAACACTTGGTTATTTATTGTTAACTGAATTGCTTATGAATTCTCTACACAACTTTATTTTTCAAAATTAATTTCAAATATCCCACAAGTCCTACTCCAGAAATATCACATAAACACTTCCCAAAAACTTGGTCAAAATATGGCCTCAAGTTGAAGAGAAAAGAGAAGAGGATTAAAAACCCAATTGGTCTTAAGAACAAAGTAAAGCACAAAAATAAAATATAACAAAAACAAAGAAAAATGTAAAAATAAAACTTGTAGCAAATTGTACAGAAGTAAACGACAAAAGAATTTTAAACTCGAAAATGTTGATTTTGTTTTTAGTTAATTTATTTTATTTTTTATGCTGTATTACCTAACTAAATAAAGTAAATTTTTGATTTGTATACTAAAATTGGCAATTGGAAACTTTTTTATGAGTACTAATTTTACATGTCATACTTATGTGTTCGAATCCAACAAAGAATCATTCTCAAAACCCTAGCGTTAACCCAATACCCTATCATAGACTATACTAAACTACATTCGCATTATCACAATTCTGTTTCATATCGTGTATTGCATTTATAATATACCAACTAGCCTAGACGATTGTCCCCATCGATTTGGGAGTTGTGTCTTTGAATTGCTGCTTTTCTTTTTCCACCTTCCCTATGTAAAAACTGTGTTTTGTTTAGACTGTACACAATTCACAGCAAATCACGTTTTTTTGCCACCCATAATGCCCCCTAAATGTGTAGTAACTAGTTGTGTGTGTTCTAACTTACGAACTTACATTTATCTACTTACATAAGTAGTTTAGTCTGTATTATACTCTAACTATAATTACCCCAACTACAAACACTACTAAATATATGATATTCTATATAGACAATGTGTTAATATTAAAAAAAAAATCTAAAACAATATAAATGGCATTTGAGGCTATATATAATTAGTCTGTAGTGCTTCATATTACTCTCCAACCATTAAGATGATATGCTAGGAGTAACCCATAGCTAATTGCTACCCTAAATGTTGTGTGTGTGTATTTTAAGTTGTATTTTACGATATAATTATTTAATTGCAATACTTATTATTTTGATTTCTTCTGTACTGTTGTAAATACCCAAAACTGATGCATTTGCTAAAGAACTAAAATTTTCTGAGCCTTTTTGCTCAAACGAAAACCAACTGTGCTTAATCCAAACTAAAACTTAATTTAATAAAAAAAAAAAACAACAAATATTAAAAAAAAAAGTTAAACAAACACAAAATAAAAGTTGCTTTCTAAAAAACAACTGAGCATGTGAAAATAAAATCGTGGTATCCTCTTGTCTTTTCTTTTGCTGCAGGTCTCAGTCGTTCCGGCAAGGGCCACTGAATGCTAGTAGCCGAAGTCAGTCGCATACGTATGTGAATTCCAGCATTTCAGCCAATCCCCTACTCCCAATTGACACTGGTTTGTATTTATTTTGTTTGTATTTAATTGTTCGATTATTATATTTCATGATTTATCATTTATCGCTTATCGTTTCATTTTCGTACATATGTATGTAGTTCAGTGAGTGTCGGACACTCGATATATCTGTCTCTCGTTATGTTAGCTGAATGCGTAGACGAAGGCAATAGATTTCTATTAAACATATTCATTTTTATATTATATTATTATATTTTTTGTAATTTAATTTCACGCTGCAGCGGCATGGGATTATCGCAATCAATGCAACGACTCGATGACCCCTTCTCTGACGAAGAAGGCAGCGGATACCTTGGATCGCCGACGCGACAATCCTACAGACCACATGCGTTCTCAAGTGAGTGTACATTTGTCTTTCAACTGTATGATATTGTAATGCTAAATGTGTACTTATCCCCATATAGGTCACAGCAGCCCAGGTGGAGATCTATCAGACGAAGAATTATGCAGCGGAATCGCCAACCTCAACGGAGGAAGCGGCATGCTCGGCGGAACGTCAACACCACTCGGCAGCGGGTATGGACCAAATGAATTCGAACCGCTCGCTTTCACCACAGGGTCCGCAATCGTGGACTTCACCCAGCCACAGCAGCAGCCAGGCACAGCGCGCTCCCGATCTGGGTCGTGCGCATCAAGGCGATCACAATTTAGGTAAGCCCGCCAAATCCATTCCGATTATTTATAATATATAATTTTCTGTAGTTTTCAGTTATCGTTATAGCAACTTTTAAACCAATCTATGATTTAGATTAAGCTCTATATTTATTCATGACTTAAGCCTAATTTAGTTTTAGATCTATTATTTAAACTCATTTCTATTCACAGTGGCGGCATTTGCTATTGTATCAATTTAATGACAATGGTCGAGTTGTGACCTCACTATGAATATTATTTGCAGTGTTTTCAGCATTTTTGTTGTGATCATCCCTTGATTTCGATTCGTTTTCGGTTTGTTTCGGTTGCTCCCTTGTATCCAAGCAGTCCTAATATACGCAAATTCTTTTAATCCCTGCGCGTGTTCAGGTCTGAGCCACTTGTCCCACTTGTACAGCAGCAGCACGCCTCGTCGAGTCTCACTGGGATCCCAAGTGTATGCCCCTGCCTCGCCGCAGCTCATCAGCATCAACACCAACACCCACAACAACACTATCAACAGCAGCAACACGGCGGGTCATTCGGTGGATCTCAGCAGCTCCATGGAATTGGAGGAGCAGGAGGAGCTGCTGGAGCCTGCGGATACGGAGGAGGAGGAGCCTATGGGGGAGGAGGAGGAATTAGTCGAGGAGGAAGCGGATTCGGACTTGACAGCATCTACCATCAATCGGGAGACTATGGCGGCAGTCTCACCGGCCTCAGCCATGGCCATGGCCAATGCCCGTCGTCAGCCGCTTCACTCACAGGAGTCCCAATCTCAAACTGTCACCCCAGTCCATTATAGCAGTACCAGTTATTCGATGTCTAAACAGTGCATGCTTAACAATGCCAATGCCAACTCTACTGAAACGGAAACCGACAACATCATCTACACTGATATCAACGATATGGGCCACTATAAATACCCAGACTTTCATAGCGCTCAAATGGAACACAAAATATCCAACAGCGAGCATCTCAATTTGAATGATCGCAATGATATTTATGCTACCGTCAATCGCAAAGCTAAGTCCAAGACACGTGAGAAGCACTTCAGCGACGAGTTTATCGATCAGTCCATATTACAGTACACTCGGGCTAAGCAGCTGGGCATACAGCCTGTGGCCATACAGCAGCCAAGTACATCAGCCTATGCTGCTGCGCAGGAACGTAATTATAACAGCTTGAACTATCAATATCACAATGATCTTAACCATCCTTCAGAATCGTCTTCTTCATCGTACTTTGGCACAGGCTTTGGCACAAAGCGAAATGGTCAAAACGAACGAACAAAATTAGCACAATCCGAGAATTATCTAACACCGTCTATAGATTCTCAGAACTCTAGGCACACTCATTCTTTGCCGCGAAACTCCGAATTGTCTGGCGTAGACTCTGTGGATTCATACGATAGCCATTACATAACACATCATCCACAACGAAGCTCAGAGCAAAAACCAGAATATCAAATGGCAACGGGTAGTAATCTTTATTCGACAGCACAATTCATTAAGCCCGAGCAGGCAGCTGTTCATTATATGGATGATGACGAAGATCAGGATGATGACCCGGAAGGGGAGAACATTTATGATCAAGTGGAGCGTGAATCCTGGCTGAAGAGTAGCTCCTGCAAAGATCTCTTTGAGCGCTATAGCAGCACTTACTATTCACGCGAGCAACCAAAACCCATGACAGCTTTCGATAAAGAATTTCTCTCCTCGAATCGCATTGATTCGCCCGTTACTCGATATGATGATTCTAGGCACTCGTTGTACATCACTAAGAACCACTCAATAGATGCGCATCAGGACTTTTCACCTCTGCCTCAGAGCAAGGTGTATTCATCCAGCTATCCAGGCAGCACTTACAACACTCAAGAGCACAAACGGAACTATGGACATCATTTGGACTATACTGGCTCACAGGATGATATATCACAGGATAGCTATGAGCTTCTAGAGAAATATGACATTGATTTCTTTAGTGGCCGTCGTCGTTCCGAGGATCACATGCGCTCCTGTTCACTGGATTCTGGAAACTATATACCCAGTGATGACGAATCAGTTTCCGAGCAGCCAAAATATCGTTCGGCTATTGATGTTAAGTCCAAGTCGGCTGCTGATATAATGAATGAAATTTGGGATGCTGAGGATCCACGTTATTTACCGCGCGAAAAGCTCTCTGTCAAGTCAGATGGTAATTTCTATAAGAAAATTCAGGAGGCTCTTACGCGCACTTCCAGTCAGGAGAGTCAAAGCGAGATGTTTGAAACAAAAATCTCTCGCAGCTCCGACTCGAGCAAAAAATCACGTGACAGTCTCTATCATACCGATAGCAAAAAGTCGCGGGAGACCACCAAAAGCAAGACGTCGGTGGCCTCTAGTCAAGATTCCAAGGAGTCTCTGGTGGGTGATTGCTTTGGACGTAATTACGAAATGCCCACAACCACTTGTAAGAAAGTCAAACAGTTTAATAAAAAGGAGCTCTACGAAAAGTTTGCACAGTCAAGTCAGGAGTCGAAGAGTGATTATTACGATGCTGTAGAGCCTGTTGCAGAGACAGAAGGCTTGTATATCCGGCCTAAGGTTAAGAGTCACGACTGCTTGCTCTCTGACACGCATAGCTCCACGGCCAATAGCTCATTCTACGACAGCCGTGATACATATTCCACATTCCCAAGCAACAAGACTCATAAGACCTCGAAGGTTCACTCGATTAGTTTACAAAATGTTGAAATCGAACGCAATGCCAAATCATTTGGAAACAAATCTCCAGAGTCTGTGTCCACGCCTGCCTCTGGTATGCGCTGCCAGGAGAAGGATATCCAAACTACCGACTCGATCGATCAAACGGCACCCATCAAGAAAAGCAACTCACAGTCGTGCAAAATTTCCGCATTCCGTCGGCGATCTGATAGCGAGAACATCTTTAGTTTTGATCAGGATCGTATAGAATGCATACAAAAATACAGCAAGCACTGGGAAGGGCAGCCTAAGGATGAAAAGTCCAAGCAGAGTCCGGATTATCCATTGACGCCCGAGCTCATCTCGGAGTTCGAGAAACAACAGGCACGCGTTGCGCATCAGAAAATCACACGTAAGGAGGAACTCATGGCCAAGACACACTTTGAGGAATATAATCCAATAATGGTCCCACTAAACTACGCCCATGCCACAGTGGAGCGCACCAAGAGCGATCCCAACTCCTTGGCTAATCGAGCTCGTTTGGGCAGTAATTCGCGTCGTCATGTGCTGATGCATCAAAAATCGATTGATTTAACGCCAGCTGATTCTAGTGATGAGGATTATATCTATAAACAAATACCCAGCGCGCCGCCTTTATGTAAAGCGCACGGAAACTTTGAGATACCCAAATGCTATGATGGTCCATCAGTTCCACAAGTAGATATACCCAAGACAGGTTTTGAGCTGCCCAAGAGCTTCTTCCGCGAATACGAGCGACGGTTTACTAAGGTTCTAAAAGAAGATATACCCTATGTTCTGCATAAGCGGCATATTATGAACGGCACTGCACCTTCGCCAAATGACAAGAAACATAACAAGCCCAAATCGCCGAAGTCACCAAAATCTCCAAAGTCACCCAAGTCACCAAAGTCGCCGAAGTCACCCAAAGCGAGCGCTATGCCAACACCCGGTCCAGCTGATTTTCTTCCAGATATTCTGGATAGTCTATTGCCTGCAGAGACAAAAGAATTTCTATTTACGCAAAATATAGATTTATCAAAAGTGGATCCAATAACACTGGAAATTGACAAGACCATACCAATCATACAGCTGTCTTCACCCAAGCGGGACATAACCAAGCAAATGGATGCCTCGACGTTGGAAAAGCTAAATAAGAAGCTGAGTCAAATCGAAAGCGATTCGGCGACCAGCTCTAGAACGGAAAGCATGCAACAACAAAAGCTAGAACAGAAACAAATGGAACTTATTCAAAGTCTGCGCAAAGAACTACAGGCGAATGCGCGCAAGGCCAACAAGCCGAGGGTAATACCCAAAACAAAGCCATCGGGCAAGTCCAAGAAAGGCAAAACACGAATTACATCCTTCTCATCGGATGATGAAAGTTTGGACTCGGACGATGTCTTTGGTTCGGCTGAAGCCATACCGGATCGCCTGGAGTTCTCGCCACCGCAGTCACGTAAAGAAATCGAACCTATTTTGCGAATAGAGCAAAGCCGGCTTATCTCTGCCGCCTGGGGTAGAGGTCAGACCATGAGCTCTACCGAAATTGAGGGCTCTCCACCACAGTGTCGTCGTCTGGCCGATCTGGAAAGTCGGTATCATACACAAAAGCTTGATCCACAGTATGCCAATGCTACGGAGCTTCGTCGTATATCGGAACGCTCCATATCAATACCATCATCAGAGGATGAGCCACACTTGCCAATGCGACGTATGGATGAGTGCACCAACGATTATCAGCGTAATGAGAATATACCGTCACCAATCTTTGAACATGCAGAATTCTTTCGCAGCAATGATGACATCTATGAAACTTGCCATGAGGAGAAGATAAGTGGTTCAGATATTGACTATACTCTGAAAAAACAAACAGCAAAATCGAAAGTCAAATTAATTGAAGAAATAATTGATTCATCCATAGTCATGCGATCCAAGGGACATGCACCTATACTCTTCGCTCATGCTCGACTTAATTTATCCGAGGGTTCGGTTTCCTTACAGCGCCAGCATGCAACACAACAATCTCCGACCACAGAACGTCGTACCAAGAGTCTGGACACTCCTGTCATTTCTTTGCATCGACTACCACCGATGAACGCGTTTTCATCCAAGGACGATACCGTGGGCTTCGAAGAGGAAGGTGAGATTTTAGAAGAAAAGTCGTTGGAGCGTGTCAATCAAACAGCACAACAGGATGATGATACAGCAGATAGCATTCATTCCTGTGCCGGTTCTATACCTACGCAGAGCAGCTATAAGGCGAATAGAAAGGATTCAGTACTCAGTGCTGTGACGATTGATGGGGAAGAGGCGCAGCTTCTGAATCAGCTAAAATACATAGAAAAGATTGCCTTGCAGGGCGTCAAGATCAAAGATAAACGCAAGTCCAAAATGAAGCTAAAAAGTGGCGATCATTTGATACTAAATATACCCAAATATAGATTTACCGATTGGTCACCGTACAGCTCAGCCAATAGCTCGCGAAAGACCTCGCCGGGTGTATCTAGAGCCAGCAGCATCGAGAGCACTGGCAAAGGGAAGCTAAAAACTTCAGAACCGTACAAGGGCAAACCTATGTCACGCAGTCGGCCAGAGTCGCGGCGCACCAGTGCGGATGATATAAAGGCCGGAAAAGATGGTCGAGGTAGCAAAAAGTCCAGTCCCAAAGAGCGTCCGCGTTCCATTGAAATGCGTCGTTTAAGCAAGGACAAGAGCAAGTCACAAGAAGAAACAGAGGCAGACATAGCCAAGCGCAAGGAAAGACAACAAAAACTGTACGAATCTGCAATGAAGCAGACTATAACCATGCTAAGTCCTGTAAAAGATGCTCTGCCCGCTTTTCCAGCTCCCGAGGATAAGATATTGGTGAAAACGGATGGCGATAAGATAATCATTGAAACGGAATTCAAGTCTAAAGCGGAGGATCATGTGCTAATTGCCAAAGCGCCACGCAAGTTGGACACTTCGCTAGTCAAGTTCAGCCGCAGCTTTGATGAGGGGCGCAGTCCGGACAAGCTGGATAAAGCCAATCGCAGTTTTGAGGATCGTAATAAGTCTTTTGAGGATTCAGAGAAATCAGATGTGCCCGAAGACATGCTGATTAAATCACCGAAGAAAATAGCAAAAGCACAAGAAATTAAACAGAAAATCGAAGGCAGTGTTGTACATAAAAAATTCGACGGCAAATCGAGCAGCTTAGAAAAACCAGCAGAGCATCACTACCTAGCCACTGATGTAAAAGCCCGCAGCTTAGACGACAAGAAACAGACAACGGCAGAGCCAAAAAAAGTTGACGACAAACCTACGGCCTCTGTGCGAAGTGCCATTGGAGATCGCCGTATGTTCGCGCATCAATATAATGTTCATGAAGACATCGATATGCAGGCTGTTATCTCTGAACGTCGTTCTCTAGAAATACTCAAGCGTTCGCTGCCCTCAGAGGACACTCGAGATAGCGAATACACGCACAGTCGCAAGGCTTCCACAGCTGATAGTTTGGATTCGTTTGTTTCGGTGGATGACAGCCACTCGCCAGTACCACCGCCAGAGGTCTATCCACATCGAGTACCCACCATTGAATGCGAGGAGCCCTCTATTGAAGAGGATGAAAACTCATCAGAGCGTCGCCATCTAAAAGTGGATCGCCAAGATGTGAACCGATTGAGTTTAGATCGCAGTCGCAGCGATGAGACAGGCTCATGGATAACCGTGGAGTGTGATGAGTTTATTGGTTCAGATACCTCAGACAATGAGCAGCGTACCTTAGAAGCAGATCGGAACGCTTTAGAAACTCAAGCTACATTGGAGGATGCCATACCATTAGAATACTCAAATTGTGCAACTCCAACATCTGATTTAAATATACTTGTCACTCCACCCAATGCTAGTCCAATGATTGAAAAGTCAGTATTAGAGACTTTTGAGAAGTATACGTCCGAAGGTAAGAAAAAATACAGCCTGGAAAAGCAAAGCGATAAATCGAAAAGCTCAGATTCGTGGACAAGTGGCGAGAAGGACAGCAGCCCACAGCGTCAGCAGGACTGGAGCTTATCCGTGAAGGAGAAAAGTTCTGTCGAGGAGGAGTCCAGTGTAAGCTGCTCCATAGCGCGTCCTCTGGGAATATCACAAGATTTTGGCAATGAGGAAGCTAAGAAATGTCTGGAACTGAAACAGCGCATGCTCAAGTTAGATGTAGCGGCCAGTGAAACTGAGATCACGCCCACCGGGTCGAACGAGCAGACACCAACCAATGAGCCAAAAATAATCATTAAAAAGCCAACAACGCCCACTCTGGAAAAGCAAAGCCCCATTGATTTGGGCAACAGCACCGAATCTTACCTTGATCCCATAGAGGAACGAATTGCCAAGATACTGCAAAGAACTGAGGACAGTGAATCCAGCTCTGGTGGTTCCCGCAAGCCGCCCCGAATAGAAAAGCCAGCGCGTGCCAATGCGGGCAAAAAACTGTCGGTAACTAAAGCTGAACCTGGAAAATCTGGTAGCGATCGCAGCTCCCAAGAATCGAAGTCTAGCTTTGATTCAAAAGGTTCATTGAGCGTCGAGTCGCGTGGCTCCTTCGAAACAGAGAGCAGCTCTGGATCGCTAGGTGCAGCACAGCGCCGTGGTGAGTTGGCACAGAAGGAACAGCAAAGCACTTGGAAGGCTTTTCCCATCGAAAGTTCCAACAGCTCCAGTACTGATGATCCCTGGCATCACGTAGAAACCGACGGTGGCTATGAGCGATACGATGCACAGAATCCATTGCGCGACTCCTCAGATAGCGATGTCAAGGAAGTGTCGCCGGATGAGCAAAAAGAAAGTGATACCAGCTATCAAGATGATCTTAATGATTTTCCAACAACCTTCGGCTATCCTGCAATGACTAGCACTTTGGGGGGCATTGGTGTCAATCCCACAGATATTATTGGTTATAGTACAGGGTTCACGCTAGGTCGCACTCTCTCACGTATCTCAGAGCGCAGCACAGCCTCTGAAAAGTCTAGCATAGAAGATGATGTCAGCAAGGCTTCCACGCATTCGGTCAGTATTCGGGATGAATCAGTTGGATCCACAGATCATCAGCCTAGTCTTAGCTCTGATTCCCGTAGCAATACTAATTTAGCCTACATCTCGGATGCAGATCGTCGCACCTCAGCTGAAATGCCGGAAATACCTTGCGATTCGGCCACAGCGGATCGACTTAGCAGTATTGGTAGCTTCAATGAACCAAAGTCACCCACATTAGTAACCGGTCGCTTCTCGGTAACACACGTCGATGAACAGCAGCCGGACGATCTGGAGCGGCACACTCTTATGTGCCTCTCGAATGCAGGCAGTCAAGACTCGGAGGATTGGCCTCTGCCGGAAATACCTTTTGATCATGTGCCGGTCAAGCCGGCTGAGAGTATGTATGCAATGCCAGATTTGGACAAGCCGGTGCCCAAGTCATTCTGCTGGAAGGCCAGCATGGCATTCCAACAATCCCAAGATTCGGTGGACTGGCCATCGCCGCCCTCCAGTACCATTGATGCGCCTATTGTGGTAGAGAGCATTGAAACGTATTATGCCAGCGAGGTGCAGAATGCCGACAAAGTTGTCGTAGACGAGGAAGCGAACGCTGCTGGTCCTCCCGATGTGGCCAAGGTGTTGCCTTACGAAGACACAGCTTATCTTATGTCCGCTGCTTTCGAGGACAAGGATTTCGGCAGCGAGGATCTACAATTGGATACAGTTAGCTGCTTGAGCACTACGCTAAGTGCTGCTTCCTGCTTGTCCTCGTCGTTCAATGTCAGCTGCAGCACATCCTCCACTCAGCCCACGGCTAGAGCCACTGCTGGACTACGAAAAGGCTCCAGTCCGGAAGTAATTGTGGCGCAACCAACACGATCGCCAGCGCCGCGTAGCCCACTTTCCGAGGATGAGCTGTTTTCCAATGATGACGTATTTATGCCGGGCACCATTAAGGTGCAGATATCCCCAGATGCTCAGCTACGCAAACTCTCACGTGGCTCTAACAACTCGGACACATCTATAGATGACATTTTGTCGGGAAGCACCTACCTGGATGATCAGACAACGGTACGTCGCAACTATGAGGCACGTTTGAGCAGCGGCGGTGGCAGCTGCAAGAAGTGCAGCCATTCCAGTCACTCCGAGGAGGAGACTAGCTCCATTGGCACCGATCTTGATGGCACTGTGCGCATGGGCTTGCAGCAGAAGAAATGCACCCACAGCTCCCATTCCGAGGACACTTCAATTGGTCTCAGCATTTCCGAATGGTCTACAGGCACCAATACAGTGCGACAGTATGCAAACCTCTCCGGGTCTGACAGTCTCTCAGCCGTCTCGACGCATTCGTGTGCCAAGAGTGAGAAATCGAATCAGACCAAGTCTAGCATGAGCTCCATCAACAAATCTGCCGAGAGCCTGAACGAGCAAAGCGGCAGCTATTCACACAAGTTCAGTGGAGATAACGGATCCTCGGACGGATTACGCTATGATATGCTGTCAAACTCGGAAACGGATAAGCTGAGCGAGCCCACCTCGGCCACGCGTAGCGATGATACGGCTCTAACGCTAACTGAAATGGCGCACACCATCAGCGAGTGGTCCACGTCGAGCAGTCGCACACTAGTGGGCGTGGTGCCCGGGGAGTATATGCCCCTAAAGCAGCCAAGGATGGGCAGTAAACCCAGTTTGAGTTCACCCAGTGAGGAGAAGCGTAGCTCGCTTCCCCAGATACACAGACGCAGCGGCAGCAATGGCAATCAGGCGCGTAGCTCTCAAGATCAAGCGGAACAGCAGCCCATTGGATCGGCGGGCCCTGAGACAAGTGCTGCAGCACGGAAGCGGCGCTCACTGGAAATGATGTCCAAGCTGTATCAAAGCCAGGAGATATGCTCCGAGTCGGAGTCCCCGTTCGTGGAGCGTTTGTATGCGCACAGCGAGAAATTGACGGAACGCTATCAGAGCCAGGAGTTTGTGCCGCTTCACACATCGGCTCCTACAAATACTACGCAAATTCAAACCCAACAATCACAAGCACAGCAGACTCGCCAAAAGCCACGCGCACCACAGCCACCCACAAAGCCGAAGCCGGCAGTAACGCGGCCCATAATGCAGGCACTGCTCAACAAGATGAAACAACCAGGTCTGGCGGAGCAGGCAGCGGCCGCTGCTGAAGCAGAGGAGGCGGCGACAGCGGCAGCGGCAGCAGCAACAGTGGTGGCTGCTAAAAGTAAGCCAACGCCCGCCCCCAAGCCGGCACCGCCGCCGGTACCCACTGTGCCGCCCATAGTAACGCCAAACGACTTGCCTGGTCATGTGGGGGCTCCTCCGGCCAAGCCACTGGCCAAGCATCATAGCTACGATGACAAGACGCTCTCCAAGACGCAGATACGAGAGTTTAAGACCACGTCGAAGCAATTGCGGCAATCGAGCTCTTTCCACGAGCACATGCTGAGTAAATCACAGCAATCCTCTCAAGAGTTGCCCATGCGTATTGACGAAGAGCGCGATGCGCACTCCACCTCCTCGGCTACCAATACGACAACCACAACAAACACATTGAACAGCGAGAGCACGGCGCCAAACTCTCCACAGATGCCGCAACGTGCCGATAAATTAGTCCGTTGCTCGCCCTACTATTCCAGCAGCCTGAGCTCTGAGTCGCCACCAAACCAGTTGATCCAGAAGCCGCCCCGTAAGAGCTCGGCCGGGCAGCTAGCAGCAGTTGCCGCCGCCACAGCAGCGAGTGTGATGAAAAGCCCGCCCAGTGGCAACGATACCGACAGCTCTCTGGATGTGCGTGGACAGGATGCCAAACAGCAGCTACGCAGTCGTGGCTACCGCAAGAAACGCCAGCTGCCCGTGAAACGGATGCGAGCCAACTTGAACGCAGCCGCGCTGATGGAGCAGGCGGAGAGCAGCGAATGCTCTGAGGGCTATTTGCCCGAAATGGACTCGGGCAGCTCAGAATATTCGTATCAGCGTGACGACCAGTATATGGAATTCGACGAGGAGCAGGAGCACGAGCAAACAGATGATTATATGGACTATCCGCAGTATAGTGGCACCGCTGGCAAATTTGAGAGCTTGGACATGAGCGACAATGTGGATGAGATGGGATTCCCACGCTATGATCGCTTGGGTCACATAACCAAGCCTATGTATCAGCCGATGCCCGAGAGGCCTGCGCCGGCCAATCATCCCATGCCTCCGGCCAGTGGACAGCCCGTTAAGCCGGCACGCACCAAGAAGCGACAACTCAAACGCGAAGATTCCCAGGCCCCTGGTTGCTCGAATGCTAGCCAGCAGCAGCCGTATCATGGACGCAACTACTGTAATCCCGAGGAGAGCGAGTATGAGTCCCGTGAGGATGTGGCCAACTCGAGTGAAGATAGCGGCACCGGACCTAGCGCCATGGGCACTATAAGACGAGGTCGCGCTCCGCCTCAAGTCGAGCCACAACGACAACAGTTGCCCTATCCAGACTTTCTCTCGGATTATGAAACAGAGCCCATAGAATACGAGCGTTATGCGTGCGGCCTGGATATACGGGTTGATCCGCCGCCCAAGTTTCACGACTCGGATGACCTGAGTGATCATTAAGAGGGTGTAGGAGAAGATGAAGCAGCAGTAGCAGCATTTTCCATTTCTTCAGTTGCCTTGGAAATTTTTAGAACAAATCTATGACAATTTTTACACATGATCCAAGTATAACCAACTTATTTATAATTGAGACTGATTTACGACAAAAAAAAAGAACTAAGAGTACTACAACAATACCAAAACAACATCGTACAATCCAAGAAAAAAGTTTAATGCTGCTAAAGAAAATACAACAAAGCAAAATAAAACATTCTATTCATGATTATAATCTAAAGAAGTTCGACAAAAAAATCAAACTAATTAAAAATTTTAATCAAATATATACAAACATATATTACCTTAACGAAAATATATAGAGAAAATACAAAATCTATCAGAGTTGGTCAATGGTCAGTGAAACATATGGTTAACGTAGCTGGAATTCATAACGTATATAGAGAAATATATATATATCGAATGTTATAGAACAGCAGCTCCAAGAAGCTAGTCAGAGTTGAGTAAATTTTAATGCACTGTTTAATCATCGAATAACGAAAAAAATAAGAAACCTACATCAAGTACTTAATTGTTATTTAGCTAAAACAATGAAATTATGGAGGAATACGATCAACGTGTTTAAAGATTAAAGTTGAACAAAATGATTATTAAGTATTAATTGAACAAAGTATTTGAATTACGATCAGTACTTAATCAGTATTATTGTATTTACCTATGCTATAAGTTCCAGTTAATGTGTCAAAGCTTCAATTTACATACTATATCTATAATTATAAGTACATTTAACTGAGTTTTCAGCAAACAAAAAATAGGTTTATATGTTTAATCATAATGTGAAAACAAAAATGATGATATAGTAAGTTATTATACCTGAGGCAACATTCGATCTCCTTGGTATTTACGTAATGTAAACGCATTTATTTCATTCGATAAAAGAAGAATTCTTTTTTATTCAGCTTATATAAATATATAGATATATATAAACTTATATATATGTATATATGTTTAATATACATATATTTTGTGGGATATAAATGTTTTTAATTTGATGAGAGTTTTAACAAGCAATCGTTCAAATCAATAAATCAATTACTATAATTCAATATTCTTCACAGAGAACAAGTTGTATTAGCTTTAGTTATAGTAAATAAATGTGCCAAGAAAAAGAACCCTATACAAATACTACAAAGCCTAATATTAGATGCTAAATGGAGCGTATTATATATAAAAATCAAAAGCCAAAGGAACTAAGCGAAACCCAGTTAAGTTTACAAAATCAGACATACAAATGAGCCACAAGGTGTAGCAAAGAAACGGTATTAAATTTTTAGAAAAATTAAGAAGTATTATTAGGATATGTTATGGGTATTCCCAAGGTACAATAATTTCACATATTTATCGGATCAAAAGTATTTAAATCAAAAGGTTAACCATTTCTATTGGCATTCAATTGTATTTAGGCTTAGTCAAGAATCTATTGAAATCTATATGAATCAAATTGTTTGTTGTATCTATGTGCTAATCAGATGTTAAGAATACATATTGAATATAGTTTGTACCTGTTTTTAGTTAGTTTAGGTAAATGATTTTTTATTGGATCGTATAGTTTTTTGTAAAATGTTTTTACATCCAGTTTTTGTTAACCAATGAAGACTTGCGTCGAACTTCCAAACTCAGAAAAGACTTGTCAATAATTTACCCGACTAAAATCAATTCCTTCAAGTGCAAATGAGTGTTTATTTACAGTTAATTTACATGAAAATAGATAAAACAAAAAAGTTTTAAAGAAAAAAAAAAAAGAAAACAATCTTAGCTGAATTTTAGCCAGTAAGAATTATAAAAGAAAAACTCGTTCCACACTTACTAACAACACTCACACTTTCAAAACGCGTTGATAATACAGACACACACACACACCCACACACACACAAAGGCACACACCTAATTTTGAAATCTTTTAAAACAAATTTAATGAACGAAAACAAAATGAATAAAGAAAAAAAGTCATACACAATGCAAGCGATTAAAACAATATAAATTTATTATATAGACCGAAAAACCAAAGTAAATAAAAAATTCATTAATCAAATAAAAAAGTGTTGAATTGAATTTATTCTATTAATTTTAATGGGATATTATTTAAGTTAAATTTCTCACTTAATTTACATAGTTATTTATTGTATTTGTATTTTATTTATAAATATGTAAGTTACAAATAGTTTTTAATTTTAATTAAATTTGTAGTATTATTTGATATTAGTTTCCTTCATTTATTAATTTGTTTTTATTTATATTCATTTTTTGCGCTTTTTAGATGTTTACCACGGCATCAATGGCAATATGTCGTTGGATAGGCGGGGTGAAATCGCCACGCCCCCGAGTCGTTACGATCTCACGCTGGGCTCCGACAAATCTTCATCGCTCTCACGCTCTGAGGCGGGCACTTATGACGTCATTCAGGCTGAGATACAGCACGCCAAGCGTCAGGAACTGGCCACAGGCGTGGCCAGCGCCCACAACGGGCACAATGGCAACGGAGGCCAACAAATATCCATGTCAAGCAACGGCCATGATGTCGAGGCAGAGGTGAAGAAGCGCAAATGGCCAACAGAGCCAAGCTACTTTCTGGCCAAAGAGCTGCTTATGACGGAGCGCACCTACAAAAAGGATCTGGATGTGCTGAACAACTCGTTTCGGCAGGTGCTTAGCGTGGAGGATGTGGATCAGCTGCAGCCGCTGTTCGAGCTGCTCGATTCGCTGGCGCAGCACCATAATCTTTTCCTGCGCGACATCGAGCACCGCATGGTCACGTGGGAGGGGCGTGGCAATCACGACACCCATCGCATTGGCGACGTTATGATGAAGCACATGGGCTCGCTGCCCATTTACGATGAGTATGTGCAAACGCATTTGGATATCTTGCACTGTCTGAACGACATGTACGAGTCGGACCAACGATTCCAGCAGATCTACAAGGAGTTTGAGCAGCAGAAGATCTGCTATCTGCCAATTGGCGAGCTGCTCTTGAAGCCACTGAATCGCCTGCTGCACTATCAGCTGATATTAGAACGCCTCTGTGACTATTATGCCGAAGAGCACATCGACTACGCCGATTGCCAGGCAGTCTATCATCTGCTCATCCGCAGCACCAAGCAGATACGCGCCCAGCTGCCAGACTCGGCCAACTTTGTGGAGCTGTGCGAGCTGCAGCGCGACATTAGCTTTGAGCAGCTGGTACAGCCGCATCGCCGACTCATCCGTCAGGGCTGCCTACTGAAGCACTCGAAGCGCGGCCTGCAACAGCGCATGTTCTTCCTCTTCTCAGACATATTGCTCTACGGCAGTAAATCGCCGCTCGATCAAAGTTTCCGCATACTCGGCCATGTGCCCGTCCGTTCGCTGCTCACCGAGAACGCCGAACACAACACGTTCTCCATATTCGGCGGACAGTGCGCCATCACGGTGAGTGCTGGCACCACCGCCGAGAAGACCCTTTGGCTGGCCGAGCTCTCCAAGGCGGCGGCCGACATCAAGAACAGACCACCAAACATGCAGTTGCAGCTGACCACGCTCAAGAATTGCAGTGAGTATCACAAATGGTTTACAGGGCGTGGACATCTACTATAAATATACATTAGCCCAGCGGAATTCCAGATTTTCAGTCTGTTTCTATGTCACTTTAATTGACAGACTTGTTTACAGGAATATCATACTGTTTGTTCACTCTTTGATCTTTGAGCTATAATTTTTCTTCTTTTATGATGACAATACATATGTATATTATGTTAAGAGAATGTTCTCAAGTTCTCTTTAATTATTTCTTATAAATTTGTTTAATTTGTCTATTTCCGTCTCCCGCTCTATTAAGAAAGCATTTTATTTAAGAAGATTCTGTTTTTCATAAGATTACTGTTTATCACTCTATCATCTCTATTTATATTTTATCTTTCTCTACTCTACTCTCATTATGGCTGGCAAGAAAAGCACGCTGCAAAGCATCGTAAGGCATTAAGAACCCCCACGACTCCTTTCTTGTGCATACATAGACTTGATTTAAACTGATCTACCTCTCTTTGTAATTTTCTCAGGTTCGTCGGAGGAGGGTCTGGACATGCTGGGCCTAACCAACGGCACAAACAGCCTGAACAGCAGTGTAGGTGGCGCGGGCCCCTTGACTCCGCAACAGGTTCAGATGCAGCAGCAAAACAAGGCGCAACCGTCACGCAGCAATACCGCACTACACGTCTGCTGGCATCGTGGCGCCACCGTTGGTCTAGGCGATCATCTCATTGCGGCAGAGAACCAGCTGTCCGGCTATCTGCTGCGTAAATTTAAGAATAGCTCCGGCTGGCAGAAGCTCTGGGTGGTCTTCACTTCGTTCTGTTTGTATTTCTATAAAAGCTATCAGGATGAGTTTGCGTTGGCCAGTCTACCGCTGCTGGGCTACACGGTGGGTCCGCCCGGCCATCAAGATGCGGTTCAAAAGGAGTTTGTCTTCAAGTTGTCGTTCAAGAATCACGTGTACTTCTTCCGAGCTGAGAGCGCTCACACCTACAACAGGTAAGTTGGCTCGCAGCTGTCATCGACAAAGAGCTCTATTAATAATTTTGATTTTGTTGCAGGTGGCTGGAAGTGTTGCGCAGCACTACTCAAACGCAAGATTTTAAGAACATACACAGTCATACGTCCGGCAATTAAATCCAACTCTGAAATGTCCAATCAACATATATACAATTCTTGTGCAATTCCATGGAACAGCCACGTTGCATCACAATGAAGCTGAAGCCATCATAGAAATGCCCACTAGTATTCCCTATAAAAAACATAAATCTATATACATATATTATAGACAACGTATACACCACAAAACAATTCCCTTTTACATATTCTACATATTGACTGCACTTTATACACGGCTTACGCATACGCAAAATAATTAAGTTAAGTTCACATTTCCATGTAAATAACGCCCCGTATTTTACTTTTATCTGCATTTTGTTTTATGTGCTGGTCTCTAATTTTACACTCTATATAGACACTTTGTATTTTTGTGTGGTTTAATATTATTATTATTGTCTAAAGAAGTATTTTTTTAAACAACTTGTATGTCAAATTATGCAAATTATACAAAACAATTTAAAATTGCAATGGTTATAGTCTTACAAGAAATAAATGATATATAAACGATTGTTTGTGTATGTAATAAAATAATGCCTTACGACACTTTATGTCGCTTTAAAAAAAATCTACAACGATTATAAAAGATGCAATAATCTTGGAAGTCTTTAATTAATCACTAAGCTTAAGTCATTAAATTTAATAGATATTAACAAATTAATAAAAATTTGAGCAAAAAAAAAATATATATCTATATATATTTAAGTGTTTCAATTACATACAATTGTGAAATATAATTGACAACTCTCAATTGAGGAAAAATATTTCTATGTTCCTCCCCCAGTCCAAGAAGAAATTCCATACATGTTTTGTTATATTTTTCATTTATTGATATTTGAAATCTATAAGGTAAATTGTTATCATTTGCTTCATTTTGTTGCTTGCAATTGTTCATTTTTCTTGTGGTTTCTATATAATAGAGCTTTAAAGGATTGCAATAATATTATTGAGTACAATTTTAATATGTATTAAATTAATTATACAAAAAAGAAAAACAACATGCTGCTATTGGGGTTATCCATAAAGATTTAGATGATGCTCAGAGCATCATCAACATCATCATTATCATTATACGATATAATCATCGTCTAACACACAAAGTGCAAAAGTGGAGGGTCTTAGCAAAAGGAACAGCAAGTTAAAAACATATTATATAGAACAATCGATTGTAAATATACGCTTAATACTAAAACTAAATAGTGGATAATGCCTCTTGCCAGCCAAGACACTAGAGAGTGTATCAAATTGTTACGATTTAGCGAGTTGCAAATGGCAGTCATGAGGTGTTTTAGAATCTAATAACTATGCATATAGTGGGGCATGTGTGAGTGTGTGGGGAGAGGTTGTTACTTAAATGAATACCCATTGCAATGAGCCTCAATTCGAAGTATACAAACTAGGTCAACAACACATGGATTTACAAATAGGCTCGTTAGGATTGGTGTTATTCTTTGTTTTGTTTTGGTCACTGGAAGGAGGCCGCAGTATTATGCATAAGAACATTCAGTTTGAAAAATTAATTTGACAGCGCTTACACACAGTTTAGCATATCATATCATAGATCCGATCTTAAAGAGATTTTTGCATATTATCTTTAATTATTTAATTTGCATGCTAACAACTAACATTTATTTGTAATTATAGTTTAGTACTCGGTAAATTTCACAACGTTTTTTTTTTTGCATTTTAATTTTTTTTTTTTTTTTGCCAATTAACTTATTAACCAATTTAGGTAGCTTGTGCGAATAATCATCATATTACATATTTGATTAGCATAACGTTCGCTGGCGAAAACTTCTTTGATGCACTGTTCAACTAGGCAGCTTGCGAATTTATGTAGCGGATTATATTCATATATTACGCTTATCATCTCTTCCTTAAAACAAGGCAAGTTTTAATTGAAATGCACATTGTTTAAAATTGTGTGTTTGTGTTTTTTTTTTTTTTTTCAGTATCATATCATGTAGACACATCAATTGGATTATATATTAGATTACATTTCTGTTTTAAATTTTTGCTTGGATTTTGGTTTGGATTAAACTAGGAAATCAAGTAATTTACGCAATTTTTCGACTTTTTTTTTTAATCAGTTTTTTATTATTATTATTATTAATAACTTTTCTGCTGCTATTTCAAATATAACATTAAATTGTTGATGTTATCATTATTATTATTGTTAGATTATGAGAGGCTGAGGAGATATTTAAATATCTATTGTTGACGCCTGAAGTTGTTGCGGCTTACTTAATTTTTTTGTTGCTGCTTCAGTGGGTTGTAGACTATGTTGATGCTTTTGTCGTGTCTTCGATTAAAACAATTTGCCGAAAATATAAACTGCCCTGTTCTTCGGGTATATATATATATATATGAATATATATATAAATATAAATACATATATATATTGTGTTTTGTGTATGCGTGTACGTATGAGGGTGTGTGCGCGGGTATGCGTGTCTGTCTGTTTAGTGTGCCTGTGTGTATGGAAGTGTGTATGTTTGCTTTAGGCGCTGTTACAATTTCATAGCATTATAACTATTATAAATATATCTGATATTATTTAATGTAAACTTGTTTATATTATTGCATGTTGTTGTTGTTGTTGAAGTTGCTTTCTGCAAGTCGCTGTTGCTCTTGGCTCTGCTGCTGATGATGTTATTTGCTTTAAAGTGGGCGCATGGCTAATCGATAAAACTTTGCTCCACACAGGCTTTCACACGCTTCTCATACTCGCGACGATTCTCTTTATACAGCTGGGCGGCGGTGGAGTTGGCCGGTGAATTGGGATTGGGATCGCTCAGCAGTGACTGAAATGTTAAAATACCATTAATATTACAGTTAAGATTTGGTATTTGAACAGATCTAATCGTCCTACCTGTATGGATGTTAAAATAGCTGACACATCATATGTGGGACTCCAGCGATTCTGCAATATATCCAAGCATATGCCACCATCTGCATAAACATTTGGATGAAATACTTTCGATACGAATCGAACTGTTGGCGGTTTATTGGGATATTCTTCCGTAAATTCTATGGTTAACTTAAAGGTACCATCTTCGAACGGTGTATCGTGTGGACCAAAAATCACAGCATTCCATATCATAATATTATTATCTGTTGGCGCGCCCGAAACACCCGTTGGTGGGTCCTCCTGAAGTCTGCAAGTAATTCAAAAATAAGTATAAATGATATATAAAATACTTATATTCAATGATAGAATATAACAAATGTGAATATTCTTATTCGATTCGAGTGTATAAAGAAAATTATCAATTATATGTTAATACATAAGTCCCTTAAGGAAAGCTTGGATTAGTTGGGGATTCGTCTAATTCAGCATAACGAAGGAGTATTTATTTTGCACCATCTCATTATTTTAGCAATGAGAATCAAAGCAACCAAATAGGTAACAAATCGATATGAGAAGCTGAGCAAGATGCAAATAAATTATTGCTACACATGGGTGACTAATCTTATGTGGTCAGTGTCTACATATATTTGTGTATACACATATACATAGTATGAATGTGTCTACTCAGAAAAGAAGTGCCGTGTCATGTTTATTTCTTATTTCCCCCTTGTTGTCTGTTCCTGCAATTGTTTACAATCAACAGCTGCTTTAATGTGTGGGTTGCAATTTTCATTTTGTCGAGTTCATTGAGCGCCAAAAGATAGATGGAAATCATATTTTCGTTGCTGTGTGTCGATCTCTAAACAGGTAAATTGTGTTTATTAAACTAGATCAATAGCCAATTTCTGTACTCTGATTCCCAGGCGCATTTTAGCAGATACCAGACACTATTTAGGTCAAGCATGCACACAAGGAAAAGGTAGACGTGCACTTGTATGTGCAACAGCTAAGAGCTGAAAGAGAGGAACCAGCAACAGCGACACCGATGTCTGCCAACCGCGCCCTTCAATCGGCTAAATCAATACAAATGACAAAGCCCAAAAATGAAATCATCGATTTAACAACAACAAATCACTACACATACAAATTGGATATCTAAAATTATATAAATGGTAAAAATAACAAGGAAACCAACAAAAGCGACCAACGATAAATTTGATAAACAAAAGGTTATAGCGGTGGGTGGCATTGGGTGGCAGAGATGACACAGTTTCAAATTATTCAAAACAACTATGAGATAGGGTTCACAAGATTTTTTTTACGAACAGATCAAAGTTTCTCTTCTATTGTTATTTAAATTATATATTAATAAAAAATCGAAAACAGACACGCACCCCAATCTATTGAGTCTTGTAATTTATGCTGCCTTGACGCAGCCTTGACATTTACTTTACACAAGGAGGAATAACCCAACCCAGTTTTACTCCCCCACAAGCGTAATGTCCCTTATCCAATCAAGTACTTTCATAGTTGGGCAGGGAAATTTATAAAAAGTAAGCCAAGGGAAATGGTAAGAATTGAACCAAGTAATGAAATTGAATGGCAAAACTAAAACAACAAACACAATAGTGAATAAAATTCCAATAGGACGCCGCGATATTGTGCTTTGCTCTGCTCAGCAGCAGAGTATGAGTCAACAAGGTTGCGAGTGACGAAATATTTTGAAGCAGTAGAGAAAATCAGGATGAAGATAACTTTCTTTTGGGGGCAAACGGGAGCAATAATTTGATTATGGTTGCTCTCGTGCTTTCTGCTCTGATTGCCAAGTGTTGCTGTTGTTGTTGCTGCTGTTGATGTTTTGGCTGCGACGCAATTGCACAAACAGAGAAAAAGAATTTTGTACATTACGCTTTGAATTTGTTTTTTTATTCTGCTTTGCGCAGATTTGGTTTACATGTGATTTCGTTTTGTGCTATGCTTCAAAGTCAAGTGTCAAAGACGCAAGCAACATAAGCATGTTGTTCTTGTAGATACTGTTGTAGTAGTCTCACAAAATAAAAAGCAGCGAAAAAGACAACGTACAAACACACACACACATAAAGTCACAACTTGTACGCAGGTCACATACACATATGCACAATTTGTATTTTGGCTGCGCAAACTTTTCCACGGGCATGTGTACATACATATCTATATACATATGAATAATGCTTGTGTGTGTATGTGTGAGCATACATACACACATATGTCGACTCGTTTCTCCATTTCATACCAGAATTGTCGTTGTGTGTGTACTTTTCTTACCTTTTAAAATCTCTCATAAGACGTCTGCGTGCGGGTGTTGACATGTTCTACAACGTTACTACCACTTGTGTTAAATGTTAACTAGAACGCTTAAGCAATGCGATTTTTTATAAACAGAAACAGTGAAATTTTGTAATTTTATTTTTAATTGAGGGCACTGAGCAGCGTAAGAAAATGTATCGATACTTCGCACATACCCAACTGTGTAATGCTCGATACTCAATATCGTAAAGAGCTGCCACCTTGCTGCTATCGCGTTACGATAACAGAGACTGTCCACTTAACAGACTTACTCCATTAAATACATAAGTTACTCCACACATAACACTGGTGGTAAATCTTCCTGTCTGTATGGGCTTAATATATAAAATTGCGGGAACTAAATGCTCTTGCAATAGCTTATTAACACAACTTCTATATTTAGGCTCAAAAAGAAACAGAGAATTTTTTCCAAAATTTTTACATTATCTGTTAATAACTTTTCTTTTAATGTAAACATATACAGAATGTTAAGGCTTCCCATTTAACATTTCCCAAAACAAACTGCAAACTGCAAGCGCAATTGTTGCGGCAAAAATAAACAGACGAGTAGAACAAGTATGAGACTTGTTTTTTTTTTTTTTATAAAATCTGATACATAAACTTTAAGCTATAAATGAATAATATTTTCTGAGTGATAAGGGTGAGTATGTCAAGCAGACAATACTATACTTTCAACAAATTTACTTGTGCTCCATTAAAGTTTATTTATGAATTATATTAACACTAACATTGAGAAATTAACTGTATCACAAGTAATAGCATATAGAACAATAAGCATGCCACTATTCATTAAACTGGAAAGAGTTCATTGTAGGTAAAATTCTCCAGGATTTTGATCGCAACTGCCCGGAACTTGATCTCCAATGCACGAGCAATAGGCGCTATCACTTCATTCGTAAATAGCTCGAAGTTCTCATTGATTGTCTGATTGATCACATCACCCAATACCTTGTCGCCATTGAAGAGATTTTCCAGACGTAGGCGACCCTTGCCCGTGCGTATCCTCAAACCAAATTCCTTCAGCTCGAAATAATCAACGTCGTTGACGTTCTTAATGTCGTAAGCGATGCGCACATAGGCCACAAAGTTGGTAAAGTTGCCCACGAAGGGTCCATTTCCCTTGATGGGCAGCGCCAGTATATTGCCATTAATATCATATTGACCCTCTCCTTTCAGTAGCGGCAATATCAGCTCAAAATCGAAGCGTTTGTTCTGTATGGAGGCACGCATTTTGGTTATCTCAAAGTTCGACGCGCCGTAAACGCTCAACTTCTTGGCCTTGACGGTGATACCGCTAGGACCACCCTCTAGTATGTTCAGATCACCAATGTAAAGTGGCTCCAGAGCGGGCACATTGATTTCCTTAATGCCATTGCCCAAATATGGACGCAAATTGTGAACGCTCTGCTTAACGCATTTGGACAGGTCGGGATCGTGGCGATGGCAGATCTGGATGTAGTCCGCTAAAGGATTGAATATTTAGTTAGCAAGGGTAAATACTTGCATATAATAATATGTGCTAATTAAACTCACGCATATTTGATGCGTAGGTGTAGCCGATGCAGCAGAGCAAGAAGGTGGCTGCAATGATTCTAGACTCCATTTTAGAGTTTCCTGCAAAGAGTGAGATAATTAGCTTTGGCATCAACTCTTCGAACATGTTTAGTGTTGACACCACTATTAAGCCCATAAATTGTGTTTGTCCGCCTACCAGCTAAACACTTTTATTAATGCCCGTTCATTACGGGTTATACAAAGTCATCTGACTATTATTAGGCTTATTGACGTCACAGTAGCTTTATTAATTTGATAATACTTGACGATTTGATTGGCATCAAGCGCATTTACCAAGTCTCGCTTAAGTACAGCCCCCAACAATAGAATTCATATAATTATGCATGTCGCTGATTATAGACGTTGTTAAGAAAGCTTTACATACACTAATCAGAATGAGTTTTGGCGTCGCAACTCACTGGACCTAATATTTCTCTCTTGCATCTAATTATAGATACCCAGTGTTAATTATTGGCCATACAATTAAATAGAAAGCACGTTCACGAGTGTCTGGTGTGTGAGTTTGCGAGTTGGGCTCGACAGGGGCCTGGCTGGGGCCACCAGACGGGTCGCAGGCGATTAAGTGCAACTTCCCACGAATAAGCAGTCCCGGACAACTCCCACAACTCATGGAAACTAAATACAATGCATTCAAATCAGCAAAATCCAAAATGGGAGTACGGTACTCCAAATCAAAGACCAAGGAATACAACTAGCTTCGCTAGAGGAGGAAGAGGAGCTGGATTCATCAACGACAACCGCTCAAAAAGTGTCAAGCATATACAGCCACAGTCCGGCGCATTCGGCGAAACCCCAATTGTAAGCCGAAGACCTGCACATTTTTTCAGACACGATCCATCAAAGGCTACCAGGCTTGATAAAGCCAAAGCCACTCGCATATTAAAACGCAATGCTTACGCACCGATTACTGAAGATCAGGCCTCGTCGAGGCAGGACTACCTTAAAATTCAAGAGGATATCGCTTGGGCAAGAGCTGTGTTGCCAGACTTTGAAACTGGCTCTGCAGGCCCTCATCCGCCTGTAGATGCTGAGCCAATACTGGAGACATTGATTGTTGAAGTTAAAAATAAGGCAACACCACGAAAGCATGGAGAGCTCGGAAGAATTGATGTAGAGTCTGCAGGTCATGTAAGCCCCTATCAATCTGACGAGGCTTCCGCGGCAAAGCGCTCCAGATCTAGTGTGAGCCCCGTAAGATGTTTTGCAACAATGGCGAGAGGACGACAGATAATTGGTGTCATTGATAGCAGCCAGCCGGATGGCAAAATCCCTCGAAATCAATGGTGCTGGATACAGGCCGCTATGGCTGCCGTCGCCCTAGAGGTATTGCGAGATAACCCAGGCCCGCCGCCCTCATGCATGGACATCGGATGGTTTCAAGGGACTACCAAGCTGATAGCTTGCGACAATGATCGATCTGTTCTGCTCTACAGAGCTGCAATTGCCAAGATTGGCGAAGTATACCCAGGAGCTCAACTGGAAGTGATTGATGTGCAGGACATACCATCGCGTCCTTGGGCCACAGCTTGGCTACCAGAAACACCATCCGAGTCCAATGACATTCTCGAATTGCTAACAACATTCAACCCGAACTTGCCGACAAACGACTGGAAGGTTATCAAGGCGATCAGGTTCAGGGAGGCTGCCATGGAGGTGATATTTCAGATCAATCAAGAGGCAATCCTTTACCTGACCAGATGTGATGGTCAATTAAGCTATGGCTTCAATAAGATCCACATGAAATACTACGCAACGCCATACGAAGCGCTCTCAGACCTAGAAGCATTCGCAGCGGCTGTCGATCTACCCAGTGATGATGAAAAGGAAGCCAACGACGGAGCTTTAAGCGAGGAACTATCCTCAGAGTCCGACTGCGAAGGCAGTCACCACAGCCTTTAATATTTGATAAGTAATACCTACATCTAATCAAAAACCGATTTTTAAGAAGCTAAACTTAAGCGACGATGTCATAAGCCATTGCAGAGAAGAAACCAAATTGAAAGCCCTACTAGGCGTTAAAGTTAAATAAAGCCCTTTCTATGGCAACCTGAAAACCTAACTAAAAACTAAACTTTTTAGTATTCTCGATGAGGTTCACTGTTTCGAAGTGTAATTTGTTTTAAGGTATTTATGGTTTATTTTTAACAACACACTCGCGAAGTCTTTGGACATTTTAATTAAGTTTCCTTGTTTACTTTCTTTTTTTTTTTTTTTAATATGGTTTAAAATGAATTATTGTAAAACTTATTTTTCGAAGAATTTGTTACCAACGTTTTATATATTTATTTAGTTTTGTTGATTTTTCGTTGTGCACTTAAGACCGCTTTATCTAGTTGACTTGAGTTGCTTTTTGTGTGTTTGTTGTTTTAGTAACCGTCTACAGATCGTACTGAATGCAAAATTGTTGAGGCGTTCGCGTTTTATAGCAAAGCATTGACGCTTCGATTTACATGAGAGTTGCTGGCGAGCTTAGAACCGGGCAACGTAGAACCCCAAAACACGTTGACAATGCCCGGGCCAGAGCAAGTGCGGTTGCGGGAGCTGAAGGCAGAAATACGCTGGGGGTTAATAGTGAGAACGACATGTTAAGCGGCTGCGGGTTAATCATAATAATAATCTTAATGATCGCATTCACACAAATATGTTTCTCTCTGTGTGCGCGTGTGTGGCAATACCCGGCCCACAGAAAAAGCTACAATCAGGCTATCCAGTTAAAGCTAAAGCTCGAGCTGCCCCTCTTGGTATACCATATATATATATATATATATATGTATATATGTATATATATATATATATATATATATATTTAATTACACGATTTTTTCGATTACTTTCATTAATGTTGTTGATTTTTTGTTTCTCTCTTTCAAGGCACTTAATTTAGAAAATTTTTAAATAGGGGCCCTCGAGTCGTGTTGACAATCCGTCGAGCTTTGTTTTAGAAATTGCATCGCCTGTCATCGGAATATTATATAATTTGACTGGAGCTCGGAAGGCACGACTGTGACTACGGGTACGGGTACGGCTGACATGGTTCACTGCGACAACTGATGGGCATCCCATGGCGTCTGTTATGGCTAAAAAAAAATTGTTCAAGCACACGCAAGTGGACGAGTTATTATAATTAGATTATACATATGAAACGTTAAGGAAAAGCTGTTCAGGCGTTCGAGTTCAATAATTCAAGTACGTGTTGAAGATTGAAAGAAAGCTAAAGCTGTTTGGGTAATAAGCGGTCTGGTCTTACACAAGATCAATGATGATGAATAGTTATGGCATTCCTCTATTAATACTCGATCTTTTGCAACATTTTCTAGGTTGCGCTTTGTAAGCATTCTAAATTCATGTGGCTAAGAGTTCCATTATGTACCATTCATTTTCATTCGAGAGTTTTGCATTCATTCATAATGTCGAGACCTTCAATTTTCATTTGGACCCACCCATTGCCGGCGACCTAATGATAATAGTGAGTCAACTCTTAACCTGTGATCACAGTTATATAATGCTAAAATAGTATTAAAGCAGATGCCACATTTTATAGCGGAAATTAAATAACCAGCGAATTCATATAATTTTTGACACAAATAAAGCATTCACATATTTTTTAGATTTACATTTGTATATTTCGTATAGTTGTTTATTAGATCGTTTATTTTCTTCGTGGGTGAGTTTGTGTGCAATAAATTAATGCTTAGCTATTATATAGTACTAAATTGAAATGAACTAACTAATTCAAATTGATCCATTCATCTAGGGGTATTTTAGCGAACAGGCGATCCATAAAGTTGCGTATGACAAGAGTCAGTTTGGTGCGAAGAGCCGGCTTCATTTCCTTGAGCAGTTCCTGGGAGTTCGAGTTGATGAACAGATTGAGAGCGGCCTCTGCAGTGGGTAAATGCTTTAGATCTGGATCTATGGGCAAATGAAATGAGGTCTACTCACGTATAACTGTGTTGCCGTTGGCAATGTTATCTACGCCCATCTGTATTTCCTTGACATTGAAGTCCATTTTGACCGAGTCGGTGGTCAGATATGTGCGTCCGTCGGCTGCCTCATTGGCCAAAGCCTTGAAGTAGATCTTGGCCTTGACACCCTCTTCAAGATGGAAGTCATTTTAAAGGATTATTTGGTAGTCGACGCTGCTCTACTCACCGTATTCGCCCCAGTAGTCGCCAGCACCGGAGGCCTTTACCAAGATCAGAACACCTGTGGATCGATATTGAGCCTTGACGCGTATGCGGGGTATCTCACATGTCAGCTGGAACTGCAGCGAGTCCAAGTCGGAGCTGCAAATGACGGATGACGGATGACAATGACAGTGATAATGACACAATGATGATATATGAGTTCAAGCTACGGCTAGATAGACACAAAACTGCTATTTCATTGCTGGATGTGCTAATGTATTGGCATTTTTTGTCATTGTTGAGCTTCTAAATCTTAATTCAATGTCGCAGTCGTGTGTGGCAGCTAACTCCACCTCGACCTTCGATTCTGGCACAGCCGACAATTGACAGACTCGCGACGACGAAACTAGTGCAAGTTATACAAAAAAAAAACCTGTATTCTCTGAGAATTATTCAGCTGCTCGTTCTAGATCGAGCTGAGATAGGAAATATTAGCTACAGTTGAAAAAATATTTAAAAAGAACACTTTTTTACAATGTGACCTAAGATGTGGAATACTTTCGAAAGCACCGATTCTCTATGATTACGTTCTCTAGTTCAGTTTGCTATTAACTCTGTTATCCCCCATCATTTCGCTTAGTGTAACTTGGCAAGCTGCAACCCCATGTTGAATCCAAAATCGAATTCCAAAAGTGAATTGCAAATGAAACCGGCTGTTGGCTACTTGGTTGGCCGATACTACAAGAGACTACTAAACAAATTGTTGACATAGAGAATCGCTTTGACCCACATTTGCTTGGCTATCGCCAGCTTATGCACTCGAAGCTCTTTAGATGATTCGCTGCCTCGAGCTATGTAAATGATTCTGAGTGCTTTACTAAGGGTATATCAATTTAAATTTGATTTGTGAGGCGCACAGAAGAAGACTTGTTATTTCATTTAAAACACCCTGACCTATCCATACAAATGATTTAATTATATCCATGACCACATGTCAAAGACAAACCCTAATACAATCAAGCCTTTAAGTCATATAATCCTGGAACTACCTTCAGTAGTGCATGTATAGTTTCTCTACAGTGAGGGCATCAACACTTCGTCTATCGGAATATACAAGTTCTTGCTTGTATATGCAGCACTTGTTAACGGAATATTGTCGTGTGTGCTTGGAGCAAATTATTCAGTCTATTGCTTGCGGCTAGGTCAAGGATTTAATGTTGCATAATCTTTCAGTGGAGGCTGGTTTCGAGCGGGCGTCACTCATATGTAGATAGCCGAAAATGTTTTCATATTTTCGATAACTACCATAAAAAATAGTTGACATGTAATTGGATTTTGTTTGGGGGCTTCATTCACTACTTAAATATATTTGTGCTTAGTTCCAATTGTGAAAATTCTCACTAAACTCTTACTCAGAGCTTCACACATTCATATTCTATTAATATTCATCGGCTATTGCCCCAACCGACAGTTCCATTAATTGCCCACCAACGTGCGCTTCAGTAGAACTTATCTCAACGGTAATTTATGATCTATATATATATCGATTTCCAATTTGCAGTAAGTATAGAACCAAATTGATTAAGCGCAAACCCCATTTTAGATATGGCAATTACGTGCTATGAAAAGCCCAGAAAATGCAAATGATTATCGGAAATCCATCTCTCTCTGCCAAAAGAGAGTTGCATTTCAGAGCTCTAAAGAATAAAGGTATGGACCAAAGAGACTCAAGAGCCCCGAGGGGCTTACTCATAATTCTAGCAAACAGCTTTTCAGACTGCAATTACGAGTACGTGTGCATGTTACAATCGAGCTTAACTGAACGCATAATACTTGTTGAAGGCGAAAAAGTAACTAAATTGATATGCAGTCTATATATGACACTGTTTATGGAGCAAAATTCGGTGATCTCGTCTCTAATACTGTGTTATACATATATTTTCTTGACTGTGTTTTTCTTAGGCTTTACCAATTTCAAGTCTTTAGTTTCAATATCTTAAGTCGTAGCCTTGTAATACAATATTTTAAGTATTGTTTGAATTATTCATAAGAAAGGAGGAAGGCTGTCAAAATCAATATGCTCACTTCTCTTCGTGAAGGAGTATACAAATTGCATTCATTAAAGTACTTCTTAGTTGCGATCGCGTGCTTGGCAAATGCTAAGACGCATTGCTGGAATGTTTGACTGAGCAAATGAGAAACGAGCTGGACGACGGAAAGAAAATAATGTTTTCGATATGCAACTGGTAAATACTCTTACTATCAAATGAAAACTATGAAACATAAATGTATAAAAAAGTGTGCAATGGGAAAAATATGGAAAAGCTCAACTGAGGAGGAATGTACTAAACTAGTCGTTGTTGGCTTCTGCGATAGAGTATCACAGTAGAGTACACTGCTTAAATATCGCGTTAGTCAGGGTCAAAGCAATAGCAAATAGCTTTAATACGCACTGATCACAGTACAAATATGCTAAATGTGACCCCACTGTCAACCCAACTACATAATGTGTCATATTTTCCGAATAACTGATTCACTGAGCAACATATGACGAACGCATCGAGAGGAATACTTTAAGGTAAGGGAGCCAATAAAAAATTCATCTATTCTGGAATGAGGAAACTTGTATACCTACCGGACATTCGTAACAGTTATATTGCTAACGCCAAAGGCCTGGATATTACGGAAGAGTGCACGATAGCCATCCGGGCCGCTGCCCAGCACAATGCCAATCTCATCGATAATCACGGGTTCAATCTAGAAGAGAATGTGTGTGTGAGAGAGAGAGAGGAGAATTAGATATTTAGTTTATTTGAAAACGAGTCGGAACTTACCTCGTAAATATCCAGTTCGGGTATGCCCTTTTGTAGATAATGCACCAATTTGTTGCCGCTGTCACGTAGACACTCATTGATAGCTGCCTCATCGCGTGGGCATTGCTGCAGATAGTAAGCTGTAGGAAATGCAGAGAGGAAGAAAGAGAGAGAGAGAGAGTGAGTGAATATAATAACAGGAAGCAAGAGTGAGAGAGAGGGCAATACTGAGCAGGACAGTGTGACCAGCAGTTGCAACTGTAAAACATTTCCCAGTTCAATGTAGTTTTTTGCCCGCTTGTTTCTTAGGTTATCAACTTTTGTTAATTGTCTTTTGTTTGCTGTATGTTTATTTTGTTTTTAATGCGTTTTTCTTCAAGCTGAAACTAAAAACATTGTGCATCCGAGTGAAGCGAGATAATTGCAGCACGGCTCGCAATTGCGCTTAGTTCAAGTTCGCACAACGCCGATCCACACCGCCGGATAAGATCAATCCCAGGTAAAGGCGTGAGCATGCTCAGCAATCAACTTGTTATTGCCTGTCCACATGCCTCGGACAGACTTGATGTGACAGCTTTATTGGTGGGCTTCATTAACGTCTAGGGTATAACTGTGGCTCTCTATATTGCTTATCCAGATGGGGGCATGAACTCAAGTACACGGAGCATCAGTTTCAGAGCTACCGAGTATTTAAATTAGACTGCTCGCTGCTAAAGTATTATCTAATGAGCTTACCTAACTCCAGATGGTTTGTTTATCATCGTTTAACATCGTCATAACTGAGTAACTGTTTATAATTAGTCAGCTGCAATATATATTGGTAGCTTTTGGGATTGGTAAAGCTCGATTTGCTCTAGTAGTAATAACCTGATAATTTGATATACTAGCAGATGATTTACGATTGGGCAACAGTAAAATTCTTTAAAATATACTTTCTTGCGGAAATCTAGAAATAAGATTTCGAACAGAGCTGAGAGAGAACGATTCTTATATTGTATATAGGGCTCTACATACATACATATTCATATATACATACATTTACATATGTATATATAATCACATTTGCGAATGTAAGGCAAGGCACGTCTTAGTGGAGTTTTATTCTAAGAATAACATTTATATGGCTTTCGAAAAACAGCTTCGTTTTATAGCTCGGGATTATTAAATGCGCTCTCAATAACTCTTGATCTCAGCTGCGATTAAGCTATATATTTAGCAATTTGAATGGGTTTATCATAAGCCCTTTGCCTTTTGGGGGGTTTTTACTTGTAGTTGAATAATTCTTGGAAATGTCAGTTCCATGTCTGGCGCTAACTTTCGATGTGGGTTGCGCACGTTTTGTGCGTGCAATTAAAACCGAATTGAGCGTAATTTAAGCCAAGTTATAAGCGACGTGATCGCCAGCATAATTTGGGCCCCTCTTTAAGGACTGGAAAGCGCCGATAGAAAGCTATAGACTCACACTCCTTATCTATTGGAACTCGATATTTGGCAATACTCACGCTGTTGCTGGGCCCAAATGGCGCCCACTGTGGACAGCAGCAATACTATTCCAAATTTGTGGCACATTGTTGTTGTTGCTGTTGCTGTTGCTGTCGGGTGTTTGGTTGGTCTGCATGAAAGTACAAGTAAAAATAAATAGTTATGAGTGTTGTTTCACTTTTAGCTGGGTTTCATAATTTATTAGCACGTTTCTTTCATGTTTCATATGCTAATTTCTGTCCGTCTGTTGCTATTCGTCTATGCGTAAGAGCGAAAGCGTTTCAGAAGATTTGAGTTTTCGTGGTACACTCACAATACTACAACACACACACACACGCACACAAAATGTAACATACAGTGTTTATAAATTTCACTCTGCCCTCGAAATTCTAGCGGGCTCCGCTCGTATGTGGGTCAAAGCGGACCAGTTCGCTGCGTTTCGAGTTATTTTGTTTGTTCTTTCTCGCTGGCTGACGATAAAAACAGAATTGAAACCGAAGTGAATGAATTGCTTTCTTCTGAAGGTTGCTGCTGCTGGTTTGCTTTCTTTGCGCTGACTGCCGTCCAACTTTCACGCGACTTGAGCGAGGAATGAGCCAACACTGCATTGGACCAAGCCATTTAACCAAAAAACGCAAGCCAGCAAGCCAGCCAGCATGGCGGCTAAAAGAAATGAATCGAGTCGAAAGCAGAGCCGAAGGCGTACGCAAAGTGCATTTCAGCAGCGAACAAAGGCCACTAAATGGGGCCACACCCACCGCCCAGCGCATGCTTGGCTTGGGCTTGGGCTTGGGTTTGGGTTTGGGTCCGCTACTTGAAGGTTAAGTTCATGCCGTGAGCTGTTCGGTCTTTGACTTGCTGCCTGGCCTCGCGTGGCTTGGTGTGGTCGGTCGGGCGTTTTAAATCAGCGTAATGATCCGTACCGTGAATCATGAGCTTCATTAGCCCAGGGATTAGCTGTGCTTAGTCCTGCGTGCCGTGCATTCAGCATTCAGCATAGTCTGTATATCATCTCTGCGCTCCGAAACTATTTTTATGCCATATGAATAGGTGGCAATTTGTGCCCCTTTGTGGCCAAGCAGGTGAGCCATTAGACTGGCTCAAAGGGCGCCTCTCTGAAAGGTCAAGTGTTGGCATTTGCCATTCGCCACTCTCCGCCTCTTCCGCTCGCATTGCACACGCTCTAAGCATTTGCATGCGAACAATAAGAGCGAGCAAAAGGCTCTTTCATTAAATACAACAAATTATGCTGTTGCTTGAAAAGCCATCAATCACACTTATTTATGGCGAATTCCTTTGACACGCCCCCATCCACAGAATTGTAATAAAGCACCTCAAGAACTTTATGCAAACAATGCTCAAGGCGTGTGCGGTGCATTTTAATTATACAATTGCTGCTTTTGTATTAAGATTTATTGTATTAAATAATATTTATTAAAAACATGTACATACATATATGTATATGAATATACAATCAAAATCACAATGAAGAAAGTAAAAATCGGCATGAGCTCACTTTGTGTACTAAAAAATTAAAAATAAGTTGCATACTTTCGGGCGCGCCTAAAAAATCAACATCCGCAGCAGTCGCGTCACATATATTAGTCCCACTGCACATGGCAGCTTACAGGTTTTGATGGTTACGGTCAAGGTTATTTTTATTGGTCATTGTGCTCATTGCGCTTTGTTTACATTATTGTTGTTGAAAGTTTCCCTGCTTTTCTGAAGGCTCTTCTGCTAAAATAGAGAAATGGATTAGCATATATATATTTATCTAAATTTATGATGTAGATTAAACTATAGTTAGTTCAACTTGAAATGCGACCGTTTATGGCCTAGAAACTTGCACTTCCTTGACTTTCTTGCTTATAATATTTTGCGAATATGCGTTGATTTAATTAATAAGAATCGTCTACTGAGCTGAAAACTAATATATCCTAACGCTTCGACGCTTGGAAACAAGTTTCTAAAGATAGTGAAACTATCAGCTGCTAATTTAATCAGTTTTTTTTTTTTTAGTTTATTGAAGCCTATAAAATTCCAGTTTTCTGGAACTCGTTCCTTCAAATTATGAATAGCTTTAAACAAAACTCAGCTCCGGGCTCATATGCACTTAGCTCTCGCCTAATGACTACACAGTTTACGCTTTATTGTTGTTATAATTAAGTGGATACTTTTGGTGATTTCTTGGAAACATTATTCTGGGAGTGCTGACGGGAATACTTAGGTAGATATATGTAGTCCTCTGATGTGCCGAGCCCATTGGCTGGCAGAACAAAGCCGTCTAATTATTTAAATAACAATGCGAATACTTGAGACAATGGTGTGAGAAACGTTTTCCTGTACCATTTACTATTTATCTATTTGCTCTGGCTCCTCTTTAAGTATTTCCCACTATTGTCACAAGCCGTATTGGTATGCGTATTGTGCGGCACGGGCACTGGTAAACAAGCTCGCATTTATTATGTGCTAGAATCGACTGGGGCCTTTGTTGGGCATGGGTATGCATTGGCACTTCCCCAATCTGTACTTGTCAGGGCCATTGTAAACAGTTTAAGATCAGAGACAGCCAAAGATCAGAGAGTGCAAAGTTAGCCTACTTGAGTCCCCTATATATCAGAGAGTCGATGCGAATGGGATCTCAGCTGGAACAGCTTCGAAAAGGTTATACCAAGCTCGTTTCGCTACAGTCTCACTAGCTCCATAAACTATATAATATAGACTTGATATAGAACAGAACTAGTTTTGACGTCAAAGACTCAACTATTTTTATCTGCATATAGCAAGCGCCAATTATTGTATAATATAAGGAGAATTAATGGTACTTAAATGTGTTATTGAATCTGAGTTTCTATTGTATTCAAAAGTCTTGTATATACATATGTACGACTTTGGCACAGAAATGGTGGAAAGATGTCGAGAGTTTACAAATTATAGATATCAATTAGTTATTGTGGCTGGTTGTGCAGAGGCCAGTTGCTTATGAGGAAGGCTGTTCTGCTGTGCAGTTTGTCAATTGCTGAAAGCCTGTTGAGCCGTGACGGGGCACAGATTCGCTCTTTAGTACAGGTACAGCGAATAATATTCTTGGGTTTTATAATGATGTGCATTTGAGCACATTTCAAAAATTAACAAAAAAAAAAAAAAAAGATGAAAAATTAATGTTTTATTCTAAACGAGCTAAGCAAAAATTTACAGCCCATTGCGAAAACTGAAAATCTTTATAGCTCTTTGTGGCACTTGGTAAATAAGCAAGCAAGGTAAATAGAATCAAGCCTAGCTACACGATCGGAAGATACCCTTTAGCCAAATTCTGCTTTATCTACAGACTTCTTAAAGATGTTATTCGTAGAAGAGTAACATCTTTCGACGCTGCTAGCCAATATACCCCACTGTATCTGTTTACGCAGAGTACAATAACAATATTTCGGGCAGACACTGGGGCGAAGATTTGAGCTGAAGAGCGAGGCGGAAAAGAGACCTTTAGACACATTTACTAAACACCACCTAGCAGTCGGCAACTCACCTAGTCATTCAGTCAGTCAGTCAGTCAGTTACTCAGTCACTCAGTCAGTCGGTGTCGACGTCGACGTCGAAGTCGGCGTCGGAGCTGGGCTTTGTATTCAGTCGCCTCCTCCTCGCAGGGGGCTTTAAAATCAAGCCGCAACTTTGGCAACGCTCACAGTTATCGTTCGCAGCTGCGCGTTGTTGGACGTCCGCCACGAGTCGAGATACATATTATTATTGATACAGTTCGAGTGTGTAGCGCTGAGTGGTGTCGTGTGCTAATCGTAACTATCATCGACTGAACAACAACAAACACATAACACATAAATATGCTGAGATACTTGTGCATTGTAGCAGCTGTTGCTCAGTTGATTGCTTTCTCACAGGCCGAGACGCGTAAGTTCGATCTTGATCAAAGTGTGTGAGATCTGCTATGAAGTAATGTTAGTCAAGGATATGTAAAGGAATTTTCCGGTTGTCTATCTCAATAATTGCCTAATTGCCTGAACAATTTATAAAGTGCATACGTCATACGTACAATTTCTCAACTGAAAACATGCTTAGATAAAAGTGTGAATTTGTATTTTGTATTTATCTTTAATTAGCAGAACTTTGACTTCTAGTGGAGCAAGGGTTAGCCGACTCACTCACTGTGCGGTTCCCGCTTCAAGTTAATTGATGGACACATAATATTTATATACATTTGCCACTTTTTTATTTGCTTGGTAATTCATTTTATTACAAAATCCCCCAAGGAATACAGCTATGTAATGTGATTATTTGCTCAGCTATAAAATGTAGTAAGCAACAGTTAATTAGTAAATTTAATTGATGACTGGGCTGTAGCTGCACTTACTATACTTGAGATTAATATTTTCGCAACTCTAGATAATCATTATAAATGTCAAGTGATGCGTTATCTATGGAAAACATAACATACACGCTTTTGCGGTGTCTGACACAGTTTATCAAATTAAAGCAGATCTCTAACTCGGGCATGGGTACAAAGCTGTTTGAAACAGAAAAACCAAAACCAAAACATAGACAAAGCCGAAACTTCCGCATCCATAAAAGACGCATTGAAAATGCAAACTATGAACCAAATCCATAGCTAATGAGCGCAGCTAAAGACTAAACTTTATTTGAGTTTCCGTTGAACAGCCTTCAACTTGAATTTAGTGTTGAGCTGCAGTAGCGGCGCTAATGATCGGCATATAAATAAATATATATATATATGTATATACATATATATGTAAGGCTCACTTAATTATATAGCTTCGATCTGTGACGGCCATGCAACAGAATTGTAAGCCATGTGATTTCAGATTCAGGTTCTTGAGCGTTGCATTTGTCTGACCTTGCTGCGGCCGACCTTGCCAGAGATCGCGCTTGCTCTTGGCCAGGCCTGAGCTTGAGTATTTGTTGACCGACTTTAGTTCGAGTCATTGAACTTTACAGGAATTGAAAGCAAAACTGATGATGTTTTTTATTTAAACGACTAAGTGATCAATATTTTTCTGGTTGTTCTTCTTGTTTACCCAATAGCCGCGTACATCAAACAATGCCGTCGCGACGATCCCAAGCTCGCCGATTGTATCAGCGCTGGACTGGAGCACCTGAGACCCTATCTGGCCACCGGCATACCAGAGATCGAGGTGGGTAACCCTTTCATGCCTATTTGCATTGCCAAACGGGTTGCGGTTGCATAAGACCCAAACTAAATGGCAAATGCCAAATGCGGCTCTTGCGCAACGCCTCGCACGTCGCACGTCGCACGTCGCACGTTGCGCGTTGCATGTGGCAGCAGCCACTCGATTGCGGAAATTGTCTAACTAGCTTGGCAATCGAGTTGCCCAAACTAGACTCCATTTTCATCTCCATCTTTACTCATTCAGCTGCCTTCCGTGGAGCCTTTCAAGATGGATTCGCTGGCTCTGCAGCTGACCGAGGGACCGCAAGGCTATAAGATTACGCTCAAGAACATGGAAGCTTTCGGTGCGAGCAACTATCAGGTCAAGTCACTGAAACTCGGCGAGAACGGCGGTGAGCCCTTCAAGGCGACCATTTTCATGCCCAAGCTGAAGATCGAGGCGAAATACACCAGCTCCGGTGTGCTGCTGATCATACCCGCCTCCGGCGGCGGCGAATTCCATGCCACATTTGATGGCGTCAATGCCGAACTGACCGGCAAGACGTCCTTGCGCGGTAAGTACTTGCATGTGGATTCGCTCAGTCTGGTCTTGGATGTGGACAAGGTCAATATGAGCATCTCGCGCGCCTTCAACAACAATCGCATCTTATGTAAGTACAGCGACACTTCTTATCGGCCTCTTAATTGACTGTATTCTTCCATCTCCGCAGTGGAGGCCACCAATCTCTTCCTGCGCGACAACTCGCAAGTTGTGCTGGAGGCCATGCAGGCGCAACTCCAAAAGAAGTTGGCCACCGAATTCGGAAAGTTGGCCAACCAGCTGCTTAAGAACGTTCCTGTCGACCAGTTCTACGTGAATTAGTCTACCTAGAATAATGACTCTAGCTTTAAGGTTGCTTTTTATTTAATTGTAAAATACGCGTTATAGCCACGGACAAAGTATTAAACACTATCCATGCAAAAATATTCTTGTTTAACTGGAAAACTGTCGTACATTTTCTATATATATGTATATGATAAATTTGATTATTCGCAGATCTATTCGAGTGAGTGGAGAGACATACATCTCTTATGTTGAACGAATTGCCCTGGCAAGAGCTTGAAACTTCAGTGCATTTGGTCCATTCTTAACACATTTAATATTTTCAGCAATAAACATTATTACTCAACAATAAAAAAAGTAATTATTTGTTCTTAAATTACTTAATTGGGAGTGTCATGAACCAAGTTTTAATTTTTAATGTTATTACTCTTTCTATCGTTATCAATTTGAAAATAAGAACTCTTTTATGTTGTATTTTTTAATGTTCCTTTTTATTAAATATGTAGAAGTATTTAGTTTTACAATTGTTCATCTTTAGTTATGTTCGTACACCTATGTACATACGAGTAGCTAATTAGGTTTCATGTTTTCCATTTCATTTAATTGAATTCGAGTTGGTTTCTTGGGTGCTGTTGTGGCATTAACGGGGGCATTCAAAACGAAACTAAAACAATAACCAATCTTAAGTTGTACAGTTTTAGCATTGGTCGAAAGTGCTCCAAATTTGCATTCGGAGTAAGTGTTAGGACTAATCACTAGCTATCAAAGGCTATACATTATTAAAAAGTAAAATAAATAAATAAATAAAATATATCAACAAATAGCTAAGAAAAAACAAATAGATTTATATTTGAATTTTTTTAATTTTTTGTTTGTTTTAATTGTTGCTTTACAACTGGGTCCAGATCTATAAGATCTTAGCCCGATACAAGATCAAAATCTAATAGATTCATATAATATATATATCTTTTGTTTGTTGTTTTGTAAAATTTGAAATATATTTTCTAAATGTGCAATCGTCCCTTTCACTTACTACCAAATCGCAAACAAATGCCTTATACGAGTATTCTGTATATACAGTATTATGTGAGGGATCATCATTAACATTGTTGTTGTCTTTCTACAAGTTTGCTGTTGTTGTTGTTGTAATGTTATTGTAACATAGCACATGCCTATCGAGATTTGCCCATCAAGAACAATTTTCAAGTAAAAATCTATATAGTTTTACATACATTTCAATTCTACAATGGAAAGATCTACTATTTGAATTTATTTTCTTTTTCTTTTGGGATTATTATTTGTTGCTTTCTCATTAATTTTTGCATTTGGTTTTCATTTCGTTTTCGTTTTAGTTTTTAATTTTAAATGTATTATATTTGTGAATTTTGGTAATTGTTAATTTCGTTAAAATGTTCGGCCTGGAAAAAGAGCAGCTTGCCATGGCTTATAAAAAAATATGTCCGTTTACTTACTGGCTCATATAAAAGTTGATCATTCTTGGGTATATTTAATTATATGTATATATACATATGTTTTATATCAGATTTATATCATAGACAGCTAGCCTGTTTATATAAAAAATGCGCCGTATAAAATGCCTCAAGCTTTGCGCTATCTTTCGGCTTTCTTCTTTACTGGTTTTGTTGGAATGGTTATAGGTTAGTTATATATATATATATATATTTATAGAGATGTATATGCATGTTATATATACTATATATATAGTATGCTATCTATTAATTTTATGCCATATTAATATGAATTTTGATTTCAGATTTGTTATCATCGCAGCCTTCTATTGAAGCCAATTGTTGGAACTTGAATGGGAATATAAACCATGATGAACTGAACAATTGTAATTGTGATAATAAAACGTTTCAATTTTTGTTCTTTTTTTTTTTTTGTTTCATAATAAACGGTGTTTTGTTGTTTTTTATTTTACTCACAATGAAATCAGCATTAAATATAATTTATTGAATAAACATAAGAGTTGTGTGTGTGTGTGTGTTTTTTTTTTTTCGTTTTAAATTTTAATGCATAATTAAATTAAAGGCTCGAGAGCTCGAATGCTATTCACGAATTATATATTTTTCTTTCTTATGCTTTCTTTATATATGTATATGTATGTATATATGTAGACTCGTACGTAACTTGTGCCGATTGCGCGCTGTTTACAAAACTAAAGGTTCATCGGAGTGTGTGTGTGTGTATGTGTGTGTGTAACTACAAAATATAATTATTTATGCTTTAGAAGTATTTACGTGTATGTATAATGTATATTTATATATATTTTATAGTTTTTACTTGACGCCAACTTTATATCTTTCATCCATGCTTACATTCTTGCTATCGTACTATGCTTTTTACAACAAATTACAAATGGTTTTTCTTTTCTCTCAGTGTATACCTTAAGCTTAGTTTACAATCTTTTGCTGTCGAAAAATTTTACAAATTTCTGCTGCTCGTTTGTGTGAATATATTTATATATATATATATATATATATTTTAGCAATTAGTTGAAATATGGTTTTTATTTTATTACTCATCGTTCATTCCTTAGTTTATGCACTTGTTGCAAAATAAAATGTACAATTTGAAAAGTTTTCTTTCTTTTTTACTTTTTTTTTTTTTTTGCCTGCTTTGGCAGCTGTGAAATTGTTTTTTTTTTTTTTTTTTCGTTTGAGTTGTCGAAATGTTTTTATAAAAACCAACTCAATGAAAATTTCAATTTCATATTCATTTTTTAAACTACGATTTGCTTAGGTCATAAGTTGTTCTTTATATCCATTGATCTTTTATATAAGTTAAGTTACAATTTTAAATGGATTTTCTTTGTCGGTTTAATCGAGCGTTTAATATGCGTGCAAAATATGTTTACTGTTAAAACTAGCAATATGAATACATGTATATGCACATAATTATGTATATAGCGCTAGCTTCTTCTCAAATTTCACTGTGCTGCTGGTTCATTTAGTTTCCTACTTTACATATACAAATACATGTACAAATATGTATGTCATATATCATATATGGGTATTTAAAATCTTTGTTGCTAGTCATAATCGAGTGTAATACATAGAAATATATATTATATCTGTGTGTATATGTATATTGTGTTTGTTATGTATAAGATCTTGTCTTAGGCTAACTACGACAGCTTTGCAGCATGTATGTGTGTGTGTGTGTTGGGTGTATGAGACTGTGTATGTGTTCTATGCTGAGCTTGAGAATCTAAATACAGTTTTTTCGTGTGTTTTTTTAATAATTATATAAATTAAAATTAATCAGTGCATTGCGCTCTGTCGACAGGCAGTTAATAAGTTAATAACTAACAAATTAATAAAATATACATACATATGTTCAAAAAATACACAAATTTAATACCAAAATTATTGTTGCGCCAAAGCTTGAAATACGCTAGAGGCTGTTAGATGTGTGTGTGTGTGTGTGTGTGTGTGGGTTTGGTCTGAAATTTACATAAAAATTACATATGCTCGCTAAATATGTGTTATAGTATATACATTACGTGTGTTTAAAAATAAACACATTGAATTTTGTGTTTGCTCGAAGAGAAAACCCTGACAAAAATGTACATATTAAAATGAAAAAGTTTTGCATAAATTAGGAATTTAAATTCGATTTTTATGTTTCGTTTACTTTTGCTTAAGGCGTCGAGAAATATGCTAAAGGTTTTTATCAAAATGTACAAATCTTCTGACTTTTTACAATGTGTGTGTGTGTGTGTGTGTACACACAATAAAATATCTCAATTTACATGTAGTGTGTCTGGGTGTGTCTTAACATGTTTGCATTTCAAGGCGCGCAGTAATTGTTTTTATATTAAAAATCAAAATGAAAACACACTTTAAAAGCGAACTGTTGCGTCCAGTGCTCATTCAACTGTAAACCAGACAACGCGCAAGCAGTGCATATTTTTTCCACTGCATGCTTGTGCACTGCTTGCTGCGTAACAGCCGCAACAGCTTGGCGAGTGAGTGAAAAATGTTTCATATATAATTTCTAACATTCTTATTATTTGTATGCATTAAAAGAGGTGGGCGAACTAAACAATGACTTACAAGTGGTATTGAAATATATAATTGTATTTATGCTTTTAATCAATTGGTTTTACATTCGTGGTTGTGAGTGAGTTGCTCGTTAAAAAGTAAATATATATATATATGCATATCTTTGAAAAATCATAACTAAAAGAAACTTAAAAGTGAAGCGCGTTTATATATATATATATATATAAATACAAATTTATGTGAGAGTTTGTGTGTGGGGCGCTTAAAATCAAAACAATTTACAAAATACAAATATGAATGTAAATATATATATATATATGGGTGTGTAATATGTATGTGTATATATGCATGCATAGCTGGTATATAGAGGAGTTCACACGTTTCAAGTGAATGTGTTTTCTTTATATATATATTTATGTATGCATATGTGTTAGTGTGATTCGTGTGTGTGTGTGGGTGTGTGTTTGAGGGGCTTTCTTTAACATTATTGTGTTTTTGTTTACAAGTAATTTACAAACAAGTGATCGAATTAAATTAATGAGAATTTTACAAAACAGTTTTGAATTTTACATGTGAACAACAAGCTGACAAAAAATATATATTTAATAATTATTACATTGTTTTACATGGTTTTTGTGGTTGTTGTTGTTGTTTTTTTTTTTTTTTTTTGTACAAAATTTTACATAGCGCAAAAGCGACGTGAAATTGTTGCAAAACGCAACGCTAAAGAGTTTCTCGATTGTTTTAACTGTGTGTGTGTGTGTGTGTGTGAGTGTGTGAATGTGTGTTGGGTGTAAGTGTGAGACTGAGACTGTGTGTGTGTGCTGCTGGCTTCTTTTGTTTATATTATGAAGTTCTTTACACATATTGAATTTGCTTGCTCTTTAGCCTACATTCTACATTTAAGTTGTTCGTTATATTGAATTGTGTATTTGATAGTATTTATATGTTTATATATGTTCATATAATTATTTGAAATGGTTGCAGTTAAATTCTATGCTAATAATCGTGTTCCTTCTTATGTTTGCTTTCTTTAATTCGTGCTTTTTTTCTTTATTACTTTGATCTGCTCTGTTTCGCAACGAAACGTCACGCGCTTTTGTTTAAATAATTCAAATTTACAGTCGATTCCTTTGCTTAAACATTTACAAATTGTTTTTAGATGTTTTTTTTTTTTAGTTTTTTTCATTTTTATACAAAATTGTTACAACGAAAATGTACGCAGACATGCTTTTATTTTTTTTTTTATATTTTTATTTTTTATTTTCTATGCTCGAGCTCGAGGTTTTCATTTCGACAGCATTTAAAAAATATTTTCTCGCATATTTTCTGGCATGCAACAAATGAAACAATTAAAATTGAACGCACAAATTATTTGCAGCTATTCAACTCATCGTGTTTTTTTTTCTCAGTGTATGCACTTTACAAAAGCGTTTAACGATCATATTTAGTTGTTTTTGTTTTTGTTACAGTTGAATATACAAATTATCGATTTCTCCCCTCTTGGGAGTCGATCTCTCCTCTCTCGATAGCCCGCTCTTAGGCTGAGAATCTTTGTGTTGGTTTATCTTTCAGCAGCTTTGTTCTTCTGCATTGTGTTTATAAATAAATTACATTACATTTCTTTGTATTATAATTAGTATTTTATGTGTAAGTATGTATATGTATGTATATTTTTGTTTATAATATTTATAGTATGCATTCGCTTTGCTTTTTATGCTATTCTTCTTGTCGTGCTTCTCCTTTCGCTTTTCCATCTTCTTCTTCTTCTTCATCCAGAGACTAAAATCTAAAATTCGTTAACGCGCTGCATTTCTTCACTTTACAACACTCCGTTGGCTGTTGTTGGTGGTCCAATGGGACCAAGAGCGGAGCTCACTCCCACAGTGCCGGACGACTCTGAGGTGGCTGGCGATGTCGGCTCGGCCATCGAGATGCTCCCATTCTCCTGCACGGCACAGATGCTCGGCGATCCGATGCTGTTGGTGGTTGTGGTCACTGCACTGCCGGCCACAATAGATGTTGAGGAAGGCGTGGCTCCGGTGGTGGTACCGGTTGCATTGTTGCTGCTGCTGCTGATGTTGCCGTTGCCGTTGCCGTTGCTGCTGCTAGTGCTGGTACTGTTGCTGCTGCTGACGGCGGCAACTGTTGTGGTTGCTGATGTGCTGCTGGCAGTGCTGGTAACACCGACGCTGGCCGTGGCGGCAGCGGTTATGGGATTCGTTATCTTCATGTAGTACTTCTCCAGCTTGGCGTTGATGTGCTTGCCGTAGGTGTACTTGCGCAAGGCGGTCATGTGGGGTCGTATCTTGGTCATCAGCTTCTTCAGCTGCGTTGGCTCCGATACGTCAATCATCTTCTGCACCACATAGTTGGCATACTGGTCCTTCATCATGACGTGCAAGGCGCTGCAGGACAATCACGCCATTAGTAAGCCACATCACTTATTTACAGATTATGCCCATATTGGGCTACTTACTTGTCATTGAATGTGCACACCTCATCGATCAGGCCCGTGCGCTCGCTGCGTGTGGCATGTGTCACACACTTCTCCACCACGTTCGAGGCAAACTTGTGTTGCGACAGCACAAGCACCTTGCCACGCACGCTGTTAATCAGTATCGATTTGTCCTCCTGCTTGCCGTGCTCTGAAATAATTACACCAACAATCTATTAATATGTAAGAACGTTACGCTGAGACTCTCTCTATCCACTGGATGGATGGATAACGCGTGCTCATAGCCCCAATTATCGTAATAGATAAATAAACCTGGATATCTTGATTTACCACTGCCCTAGAAAGAACTGGCCCCACTTACCTAGAACGTGCTGAATGACATAGTTGCCATATTGGTCTTGGATCAGGTTCTCTGTATGCTCGTGCAATTCATCCAAAATGGGCGTGGTCTGCTCGGGTGTGCAGTGCTCGAGGATGCGTTGTATGACCCGGCAGCCATAGGGATGTGTGCTCAGCGAATAGACCTGACCCTTGAACGCATTGATGACAAACTGCAGTGCAGCGGGATCGACGCATTCGATGCATTTCTGCACGACATGGTTGCCATTCTGATCTTTGACACACTTGAGGACATGTCCGTCCAGTTCGTGAACGATCTCTTGCTGTTGCTCAGGAGAAATGCTCTCCAGCGCCTTCTGGATCACGCGACAGCCGTACATCTGGAGCGCCAACTGCAGCACGTGACCTTTGACCTGCATGCCAAGCGTGTTCTTCTGCTCTGGAGTACCAAACTCAAAGAACTTCTGAATTACATAGTTGCCAAACACGTCTGTCATCAGGCTGTAGGCGGCGCCCAGAATTTCATTGAAGACCATTTGCTTCTCGGCGGCTGTGGCCCGTTCCAGTTTCTGCTGGATGAAGCGTGAGCCATGCTGATCTTGTGAGAACTCCACAATGTGGTTGCTCAGATCGCGCAACTGCAAGTTCGGATACCGCTGATTCCTGAAGTCCTCCAGCAGGCGCGACCTGCCCGGCTGTGGTGCGCCGGTTGCACCGGCAGCTGCAGCAGCCACTGCAGCAGCGGCGGCCACCTGCCTTGAGTTCGCCACGGCAGCGGCCACGGCGGCGGGCGATGTGCCCGGCAGCGCCAAGTGATTCGAGAAGAGCGAACTGTTCGACCCGAACATGTTGTTCGCTGCGGCCGCCACTGCCGCCTGGGCTGCTGCCGCTGTGGCTGGCAGGCCGACCGCCAGCTGCTGGCGTTGGCGCGACTCGGCGCCAGGCGCCCGATTGCCGCCCATCAGGCAGGACTGGCCAGTAGGCGGCGGTGTCAACGGTGCGCCCAACGGACTGGCCGAGGCATTCACGCCCGCTGCGCCCAGCGCTCCATACGCGCTGCTATTCGACATGGCGCCGGGCCACTTGGCTCGCGCTGCAGCTGCAGCAGCAACAGCCGCTTGAGCCACGCTGCTGTTCACCGCATTGGCGGCGGCGACGCTGCTCGTGGTGTAGTCCATGGCCGAGGGGCTGAACGCAGATGTTGTGCGATCGAACGAGTCGCGACGACCGGTCAATGAGTTTGTGTTGAGAGCAAGGCCTATAAGGAAGATGAAGAAAATTCGATATCAGTTGAAGAGTCGGATAGAATAAAAGAGAGACAACTTAAGAAAGTGGCATACATATAAGTTGGATGTTTATATAAAATATTTAAACAAATAAATATATTAGCTTAGGATTAAGCAACTTTTCATTAATAATTTAGTAAGTGAAATATTATGGGACTTATATAAAATATAATTGATTATATATGTATATATAGATGATGATCTTTACGCATTAAATTAATATTTTTATTAAGAAAAAATATATATTTATATATAAACTATAATACAATGTAAGACTTAAGTTAAGTTTCCGTATTATCAATTAGATATGCTGTCTGCATATAGTACAGCATTATAAAGGAGGGCGCATATATTGCCTACAATCAAACTAGAATATTCCCATACTAACTAACCATTAAAAGAGAGCTCTTATGCATGCCAGTTAGCTGAGGCATATATTGCCAGCAGCTTAACTACATTCAGCGTCCAATTCAAGTCACAATTTACTAGCTGAGCAAAGAGCCAAGAGAGGCAGAAGAAAGTGATAGTGAGAGAGAGAGAGACAGAGCCTATGTGCTATTTTGTAATTAATCGAGTTACAGCGCTGAGTTAAAGGCCTAGAGTAGGGCGCTCGTAAACTTAATTGCCTACTTTTAAGGCGCAGCTGTGGCGCACCGTTAGTTTCAGTTTCAGAGAGAGAGAGAGAGAGAGTGAGAGAGAGAGAGAGAGAGAGCAGCAGCAACAGCAGGCCGCCCACTTATACATTTAACTGACAGCCAGTGAGTGTAGTACTCGTAATGTCACCCATTAAGGAAGCACATATGCGTTCCAAGAGTCACACTGCAAAGCCCAAGGGATATGTAAAGGAATGTATGTATATAGAAGGAGTGAGAATGTGTGGGAAGATATCTAAGGACACCCAATGGGGGCAGGCAATGCTGTAAGCACAAATAAAAACAGCAACAACAGAGATAGAGGAGGAGGAGGAGGAGGTAGAGGGAGAGGAAGAGAGAGGTGGTTTGCTGCCAACTTGATGGATGCTGTAATATGTCACTGGCATTGATTTGCACAGAGGAGCCGAGCAGAGCGGGCAGAATTTACTGCCTGACAGGACATGTTTTAAGCAGCTAAAAGAAAAAAAACAAAAAAAACAAAAACAAACAAAAAGAAAGAGTGAAAGTTTTGCGCCTGCGAGAATGCAATGCCATTTACAAGCGACAACTTACATACATTTGGAGCCACGGCGCTGGCAACTTTACGCCCTAATGAATTCATTGCCTGCTGCAGGCTGTTGCATGCGGCCTCCCCCTGCCCCGCAAAAGAAGAATGCCTGCGGCAAGCCTTGCAACACGAAGGGCCCAACATGTGGAGGGGAGTGAGTGGGCTCAAATTAATTGCATAAATTTCTTTATAAATTTCGTCCTCAATTGTGCAATAAACCCCAAGCGATTGCCTACTCCTAATGAGGGGCGTGGCACACATGCCACATATGTGTGTGCCATTGTGCTATATATTTAGTTATCAAGTTTCGACGCTACGCCAGAGAATCGCAATCAGATTCTATCTGAACTGGCGTGAAAATTGCCAAAGTTTAAGAGTTTCAGTGGGAGAAGTTTATATTGTTTTAGAATTATTAGCTAGATTATGATTGTTAAGTGTTGCCTAAACTAGTTTAGTGTTGAATAAACTCAACAACAACAGTTGAATTTAGTGTTGTAGAACGATCGTTTAAATTGCAAGTGTTGCAAAATTAATCTCGGTTCAGCTAAGTGTGTGAAAACAGTATTGCACAACGCCGTTCGAAATGAAATTATAATTCAAAGCCGGTCAAAGCGGATCTCATCTATTTGTAGTCCTTGCTGTCCTCGCTCTACATCTCAATGCGATACTTAATTGCAATGCATGCTGGCAAATGTAAATTTCACTAGCATTTGCCAGCAGCCAGTGTTGCAAAACACAATGCTTAATAAATGACAACAACAATTTTCGCGTGCTCGTCGACGCGTCTGGATAAAACTTTTAATTTTTGCATTTAAATTGCAACTAATTTGGCGCACTTCAGCGTCGCGACTGCTAAATTCCATTTCAAATGCAGGCAATGAACACGACCACGGGGCGAATGGGGGGGGGGGGGGGGAGGCGTGGTCATGGGTGCAGGGTGCTATACGGCGGGGTGGAATGGATTATGTAGTACAAACAATTTGCGTCAATGAAAGTGTCGAGTGGGCGGCCTGCAGCAGTCTGTGCACTGGACAGAATTGGGGACTGGGGACGGGGGCCACAGAACTACGCTTCTGCTTTGGATGTTTGCCAGTTTGTTTATTTTATTTGGTGTTACAGCATCCCCCACACACCCCCCTTTGCCAGAGTGTTTAATGTGCCGCGTGGTAGTTTCAACAATTTAAAAGGGAATTATTCATGCAATTTGTGTGTGTGAGAGAGAGAGGGAGATATCCAAGTATCGGTAGTCGAAAACAGTCGTAATAATTAAGAGCGGGAACTACCTATCTTTTACAGGCATTCCACTTTACTCCACACCCACGTTGCGAGCTATGTCTGACAGGACTCTCTCTGTTTGTCTCCCTCTCTCTCTCTCTCTATCTTTCTCTGTCGCAAGGACACTTTGCCAAATGAAACTGCAGCATCTCTCACATGTGCACACACACACACACACACACATAAACATGCTTGCGTGTGTCTGCGTAAGTGTGAGGCATTAAAAAGACGCCCCGGTTTATGGCTGGCGACATTTTGTGGTTTATGCACACGTTCCACATGTGAGCAGCGAAGCAGATGCCACCTCATAGACAAGCACCACACCACCCACCCCCCACACACTTCCCGGTGCCTGCTCAGCCTAATGTAATCATTTTATGAATTATAAATGCACACACGTGCACATTATGCACATCTACACACACACATAGACAGGTGGGCAGTAAAAAAGAAAACGCATTAAATAAAATGTTTCGAGTTATTTAAATGCCCGGAAACTATTGCAAGTAAGAACGAAGACTAAAGAGCTGCTGGGCAAGTTTGTAAAAGTCGTTAAGTGGGCTATCAAATAAACAGTGTTGAGAGCGCTTTGCACAAAAATGTAATTAGTGTTGGAAAAGCCGGCATAAAGAAGCAAGCTTTCAAGCCGAGCTGCCCCATCATATGAAGCTGTAACTCAAGACAGCAATTTAAGTGCTACTCGCGCGAGATGTCTTTGTATCCTTAAGATGCATCTTTAGCGGGCTGCTTAATGGATAGAAGAGTGTACTTTATGTGCATGGAGTTTCCGTTTATATGAATAAATATGTGCATATATACAATATATATATGTATATAGTATATAGTTATGCATAGTCGTCTGCTAATAGTTAAGAGCTCTCAGAAAGATCTCTCAAGTAGAGTTCTGCTGCTGTTTTCATATCTGAAATACTACATAGCTACATCCATCCACCAGCTGCATCACTTAATTAACATAAACGTATTTATGATTCGATTTGAATACTTTTCATTTGCATGCGGTATCGTTAGCTAAACGCAACTGGGTTAAGTATGTCACACGTGCGAGACATGCCCACTTCGGAATGACGCCCTCGCCCCCCTCCTGTGGCGCCTGACAATCAGTCAAAAATCAATTAAGAGCATTTGTCATTACGCTCTTCTTGACATGCTTTGGGCTCTCCCAATTCAATGCAGTCCAATTCAATTCAAACCAAAGTCTGCTGATTGCGAATTGTGTCTCAACTCGAGTACTGTGCACAACCACTAGCACACCCACACACACACATATCTCAATTGCAATTAGCACTAAGGCAAGTGAGTCGCTTCTCAATTGTTTGGCACATCCCGCAGCACGCCCTTCTCCTGCCAAATGGCAGGCTCGCTTACCCCCCCCCCCCCCCTCCCACTCATTACTGTGTAGTGCTGCCATCGATGCGCCAAGACAACAATTGTGAGCCAAGTCACATGCACAGGCCCATCCAAGCACTGCCACAGCAGCCAGTCACAGTGTCAGCCCGCTGCACAGCCTCCACCGAGTCTGGGCTCCTTTGGGCCTGCGTGCAATGTCAAAAAGCTTTTTAATGGAGATTATATTGTTTTAAGTGGCTGCACATCACTCTCTCTCACTCTCTCTCTCTCTCTCTCTCAGCCACCCTGCGGGTCTGTGCGCAGACAAGCTGCAATTACAAACGTTAATGCGTGCACACACACACAGCTAGAGTGAAGGGGGCTTATGTGTGTGTGTGTGTGGGTGGGTTGCTGTAACGCACACAGACTTGACTTTGCAACCGCCAAAGCATTTGGATGTGCTTTGCAATATTGCGAAGGCACCACAGAGCAGAGCAGAGCAGAGCAGATCAGACGGAAGGCAGGCTTCCTTGGGCACCCTTTCGATTTGTCTATGCCTTTGGCTTGCAGCCCAGCCATGCTCACAAATTATTATGTACACCTTTCACATGTTGGCAACATGTGATTGCATTTGGGGGAAAGTGAAAGCCAGCAACAACAGCAACAGCAACAACAACAACAACAACAATAGCACAAAAGGCAAAGCCAATGCCAAAACCATTTTACATTTACTCTAGCTGCTATTGCTGCTCTGTTCCCTCACTATGCTCGTGCTCTGTCTAGCATAATGCTCTTGTTGTTGTTGTTGTTGCTGTTGTTGTTATCCTTGTTGTTCACTACAACCGCCTGCTGCTGGCTTTTGTGCAAATGAATTCGTTTATTTTGTAAAATGTCAATTGCTGCTGGGCCACAGACGAGCTGCAGCAGCTGCTGCTGCAATTGCGTCGAGCAAAGGAGGTTTGTGGCATGAAGAGGTGGCAGCAGCAGCAGCAGCAGCAATGGCAGCTTGTGAATGATTTTGTGCCACATGCAGCAGCAGCAGCAGCAGCAGCAGCAGCAACTTGTTTGACACTTGCCGCAAACGAGAGTCAGCTACTGTGTGTGTGTGTGTGCGTAGGTGAGTGACAAAGAGCGACTCACATAAGAGAGAGAGAGAGAGCGGGAGAGAGAGAGAGCGAGATGAGAACTAGGCAACTGCTGCACTTTGCGCTTAATGAAATTCCCAATGACGTGCACAACATGGCGTATGCGTAACGTTGTTATGTAAGCGACACGCTCGAAACACAATTGATTAGACATAAGCATTAGTAAAAGTGAATGTGACTCAGAGCATAATTATACCATTAGAATAGCTCCTGGGCTAGCATTTAGCGAGGGCCGAGCAATATGCTGGGAATATAATTAGGTTATTCATGCGAAATATTCAATAGGAATTAGCTCTCTCTGGCTGATGATGAAGATTAAATATTTACTGCAACTCTTTAGCAACATTTAACATATAATAATCATCTTATCTTATTGACTATTGATCCACACTTCACAGTGCTCATATAATACAGGGTATACCGCATGCAAATTATATGAAATTGGTAGCCATACGTCATGGGAGATGCGTCAGCAGAAATACGTACATACGTGGAAAAAGAACATTTCGTGGAAAAAAATGACGAAAAATCCTCATTAAACGTCCTGCATGAAGGGAAATTAATTAACGAAATAATGTGAAAGTTGAGCCATTAACGTGTTAAGAGAGTTAACGGTTGGAAAATGTCGAAAATGCGTTTGCGGCAACAGGGAATTGAGAAATTCGTATTGGGAAATGAGAATGCAAATGGCTCGATTTTTTTTATTTTATTTTTTTATATTTATTTTTGCTCCATTAAGTGGGATTCCGTGTGGTCAAATTGATTTTTCCCTGACGTTCGCTTCGGGGTGAATAATTCAATAAGCGCTTAAATGTCGCGCCTCGCCAGCTCGGCGTACACAAATATTGCAGTTGAATTTGTGGGCGCCAAAATGCCGGGCAACATTTTCCGGCAGTGAAAAGCTGAAACAACTATTTTACAGCTAGAAAATTACAACTTTTCATTGCCTCACAGCATTTGCAGTAGCAGCTTTCGGATAATAGAGAATGCCAACTGCGGCGTCGACGGGGGGAGGGCGCCAGACAGTCAGCAGCAAAGGGACGAAAGCGTCGGTGGAGTGGAGGGGGGGCGCTGTACAAAGCGTTATGCAAGTAAACTCCGAGGAAAGTGTAAACTTTCATTGCCTGACTGCCGTTATTAATTATAATTTGAAATTCTATAAATTTACAACAATTGCCAGCAGCAGCAGGAGAAGGAGGAGGAGGAGGAGGAGGAGGAGGAGGAGGAGCAGCAGCAGTAGCTACAACAACAGCAAGACAAATACAAATATAGCTTTTTGCAACAAGCGTCAACATTTCGCCCACTCAAGTTTCCAAGCTTCTGGTTACCATGCCACGCCCAACCACCCAACCAGCCAGTACGCCCGTCGCCAGCAGACCCAATTCCTTTGGCTCATATTGCAAAATGTTATTTTTGAGCACAAAAACTAAACACAAAATACACTCAACACTCGCAGCACACACAAACACACAAACACACACACTTTAGAGTGGTGCGCGTGTTGGGTTTATGCGTTGCTGCCCGACTCCTGCGAAACGCAAAGCATTACTATTAAAGCTATTTTTGCAAAAGTTGGACTGACAGCATTTAGATGGAAAACTTTGCTAATTTAATACTTCTGCGCTATCTGTCCATTGTAAATCTTAATCACGACTAGCTCTAGCTGGCTACTCCATCTGAGATACTTTCAGAAATTGACAATCAGCCTGCATAATCCACTTGGCAATTCGGTAAGCTCTGTAAAGATTTATCGATGACAAACTCAATCAGCTTATACACGATATATGTACGCATAAACGTAACTTCAATTCGTTTTATTTTTGTGCTTCACACACACATACGCACACAAACTCATATTGCATGATTCAGCCGACGGCTGACAGAATTAGTATTGCATGGCAAGGATAACACACAAAATGCAGCTTTTGCTGTTGTTGTTGTTGTTGTTGTTGCTGTTGTTGCAGCATTTGGGCAATAATAACATTTTGCGTGCTTGCATGCAATTGCTTTCAGTCTGCTTTTCACCTGCTTCTTCTTCTTCTTCTACCACGTTTTTTAGTTATTATTATTGTATTTTTCCCTTCTTTCTTTCTCTGTGCATTAGATATTTATGAAAAGCATGAAAATTTACTGACAACAAACGTTGGCATTTCACTGATTTGGTCTATGGACTATGGAGCAGCACTGTTCAAGCTCTTCGTCATGCCCTGTAAGGCAGACGTAACACGATTAATAAGTAAATGCGATTAACTAAGATTTTGCCCTAAATTAACTTTATTATTATATACATAGATGTTATTTAAGCTCTTGAATATATAACAGCACTCATACTATATTATCAAGTACTCGTCCATTCTATAGACATCTTCAGAGTGAATTCCTTTCTCTCTTCAACTAATATGCCTTGCCAAAGCGCATGTAGCGCACACGCAGACACGCAAAATAATAGAAATGAAATTTGAAATTAGAAATTGCATTACATTGCTAAAACATGAATTATATGCTATGGAATATATGGGACGGTAGGCAAGAGTGTAGAAATACTTGAGGCTAAAAGCTACTCCAGCTAGACATTATAATTGCTATACACATATTATATAATCTATTTATGTATATAAATGTTTTCTTGTTGTATTTTGAATTTGTTGTTCTATGGTTAGGAATAATGGCCGCACCAGTATGAGAATATGATGGAATACGTATGTATGTATATCTATATAAGCTGCTATATACAGATATTGCCAACTGTTCAACTATCGGATTATATATCGGATATTATATATATATATATATATATGGATCGTTTCACTTACCTCCGACACTGGAACCGTTTTGCTGTGAGTAGAGATTCTGTTGAGCCGTCTGTGGCTGTGGTGGATACAGTTGGGGGCCCTGGGGCGGTGGCGGGCCGGCACGTGTTGCGCCCGGCGGCACCGCCAGCACGGGGGCGGGACTAACCAGACGCATGGGTGTACCGGTGCGGGGTCCCATCACAAGCGAGCCACTCTGATCGAAGTAGGCCGGTATGACCTTGAGGAGTTATCGATTGGAGGGTCGATTTCAAATTCGATTTCGATATTTTATACAAATATTTGTACAGGGTTAGCATTTGATATTGATATTCGATTTGTATTTTGAGGTTATGAAGCATTTGATTTTGTTTTGGTTTTTGTTTATTTTATGTAGAAAAAGAAAAGAAGAGAGAAAAATACAACGTTTTAGGTCAAGTCGTAGGTTAACTATACAAGTATATATATAGTATATACATATGTATATGTATATATATATAGTTATGGCATGTATATGTATGTATATCGTATGTGCTGTATATTCAACGTTAATTGCGATCAATGTGTACAAACAATTTACACAAAACTTTACAGAATGCCCAGCGTGGTACGCACGCTCTATATATACACAATGGTTGCCCCTACTCCCCCTCCCTCTCTTTGTTGCTCACCTGATAGGGCTGATTCTCGGCACCCTGCTGCGAGGGCGTCAGCGGCCGGCGCGGCTGTGTGCTCTGCTGCGGTATCAGATTGCCCGGATACATGCCCCATGGCGCGACATTGTAATACGGTGGCATTTGAGCCGCGGCAATCATGCCCAGATACGGTGTCGCCTCCTGTCCAGGATTGATGACATACGGGGCCGCTTGCTGTGCGGCATATGCTGCATTCTGTTGCGCCAAAAACTGCTGAGAGGCGGCGGCCATTTGCATCTGTTGCTGCTGCTGCTGCTGCTGCTGCGATGCCTGCATTGTGCCATTGGGTGCGCCAGGTGGTGCAGCGCCGGCTGCAGCCGCTGCACTTGCTGCCGACGTGGCTGCAGCGGCCGCAGCCGCTAAGCCCGGATTCTGTGAGCGAAAGAGTTGCTGCAAAAGAAACGAAACAAGATATTTTGTTGAAAATTTCAAATAAATGAGGTTTCTATAACAAGTGCAATTTTGTAAGTACTGTATGTTACAGACAGGATTCCAGACACATGATCCTGGACTGCCTTTAGTATCTCACTCTATATAATATATGTCTCATCTCTCACTCTCCCTCTCTTTCTGTGAAATTAATATTTTATTTACAATTCCTTCGTGAACTTAAGTTACAAAGTTCAATTAGTCTACAATTTCACTTTTTGTTAACCTTTGGACCTGGAATATTTAATATTTTTTTTATTTTTCCCATAGCTTTCTCTTTTTTTCTCTCTTTTGCCAATTTACATACTAAGACTATTTTCCGCCCATTCTCTTTAGCTGCGAGTTCCCCAATGTCAATGTTTTTCTTTTTTTTTTTTCATTTCTGCTTCGAATCTGTGTGGAATTATATGGCGCAGCAGTCGCTTCATATTACACGTCCTACAATATCTAACTGTTTTTGACTCTAATAAGCATGCCGGCAGCAAAGGCAGCTGCTGCTGTTCGTGCTCGTGTTGTTCTAGCAGTGGAGACAAGATCAAGTGTTTTCAATTGGAAAATTAAATCAAATTCAATCAAATCAGCATGTGTTATCCACACACACACACACGCACACACACACTGGTTACAGGATACCTTTACATAACGAGCCAGCAGGAAAAGTTACGTGCAGGAGAGAGAGCGGAGATAAAACAACATAGCAACGCATGACTGACGGCTTTTCTCTCTTTTTTTTCAATTTGTTTTTTTTTTCCAGTGTTGTCATATCATTTCCAGCAGCAACAGCAACTGAAAACCCACTCGTGGCTTAAAGAGGCATACAAATTGTGTGCGTAAAAGGTGGAAAAAAGCAACAGCCCACGCCTCCATGTATGTGTGTGTGTGTGTGTGTGAATATTGAGCGTGGTGTACAGTGGCTTTAAGTGGGAATATTTAAATTGGAGCAGCGCCATTGCTATTGCCACTTGACAAGTTGGCATGCCCAATAGCCGAGTGTACTTCAAATCGAAGCGAAAAATTCCGATGCAGCAGACTGTACTGCTGTGAAAAAAAATAAAAAACAGTTACAGCTACAGCAAGTGAGATGCCACTTGGACTGTGTGTGGCTCGAACAGAATATCAGCTGCTTTAAAAATTCATAAGATCAATTTCAACATTTGGCATTACGACTACCTTCAGATGCTCGGCCATAACCTCGCAAAGTAGCACTCTTAGCCATTTCTCTGGCACTGGGGAGTCCTGTCAATTGTTTACATGCGAGCATTTTGTGAATTGAGGTAAGACAACGAACAGAGGGGGGGGAGCAGCGGTTGTACGCTACAACAACAACAACAACAAATGAGCAGCAAAAAGTAAGAGAGAGAGAGAGAGAGAAAAATGAAATCAATGTGAATTATTGATGAATGGCGCAGCGGCAGACGCAGAATAAAAACGAATATTCGAGCAAGAACGAAACGAAAGTTGGCAAAAGATTACCAAAGCTGAAATAATAATGCACACACACACACCAATACACCAACACACACACTTCAACAGTGAAGCACGCAGCGATAAAAATCAAATATCATGTTGCATACTTTCAGGGGCGCGTGACGCGAAACTCTCTGCCGTGGCATAAAATAATAATTAGAATCTAAAGGAACGCTGAAATCTTAACTGCGAATTCCCTTTGGCTTCTCTCTGCACTTCGACGCCATTATTAAAGAAGTATGAAAGCTCAAGTCGAGTCCGCTCGACTAGCAAATCCCCTGAACAAATTATTGAAGCAGCAGAGAGCGTTCGCATTGCTCACTTGAAGAGTAAAAGTAAAAGCAAGCAGAGAACAGGTGCAGAAGATCATTAAAGTTGTCTATGTGTATGCAGCAGTACTCATTTGGTATTTTTATTTAAGTAAAACGAAGCTAGAGTGCTCACAGCAGCAGAGAGCGTTCCCATTGCTCACTTAAACTTCGACTGCAACGATCTCTACCTGGCCCAACATTTGAGCGAGTCTAAGTGCATGAGTGAAGGTCGCCCTATATAAAGGGCAGCAGCTGCAGCATTTCTTCAGTCAGTCGTCGAGGCCTGGTGGGAGTCAGCGCAATAAAGTGAAGTAGAGTGTGTGATCGATCAGCTAAGCATTAAAGACGTTGAGGAATTACGTAGAGGAGGAACTACGTAGTTGAATTACGTAAAGGAATTAAGTAGAGGAAATAAGTCGAGAAAATACTTAGAAGAAAGAGGAATTACTTAGCGGTAATACTTGGAAGAAATACGTAGAGGGAATACTTAGAAGAAATAGACAGAAAAATTGTGCTAAATCATCAAGAATATATGTATGTATATACTTTGTGGGGTCTGCTACGCCTCCTTCTGCCTGTTACATACATTTCAACAAAACCATTATACCCTGATTTCCCATTTTCAATGGGTTCAGGGTATAAAAAAGGAAACAACAGCAACAACAATGAGTAAAGACCATGGGAAAGGCAAGTAAAAATATTATGTAATTTCATGCGCATTGCTTTTGATTCTAGAGCGTTGCCAAGTGACGTAAATTGTCAGCACTCTGGCAACGCCTCACGCTAACAACTGCTGTCACAGTCCCACCGCTGCCGCACAGTGTGACCGGCCACATAATGGTTGATTATGTGTAGCTCGCCCCCCGCCCCCGCTCTCACCCCACTCTCCACAACTAATGTCGCTCACATATTACCAGGACTTCTCCTCAGCCAACCCCCGCTAGCTCCTCCATCTCAATCTCGTGATTTATGCAAATGGTCGTCCAGTGCGTAATTTACAATGCACAAACACATCACGAAACGCATCACGTTTATCGGACTGCGAGAGCATTATGTGGGGTCTTCTATATATTAGCAGTCAGTGTACAGTGGCATCCATATAATTTAGCGCACTCCCTCTATCAAAGCAACAGCTTGATTACTTGTTTAGCTGAAGCAGTCTTCCTTAGGTATATCTCTTATAAATAGGAAATATAATTATTAAATAAATATTAAATATAATTCGTCATCTATTTTTATGTGTTGCACTATGCACAGTTATTTGCCTGGGGGCAGCCGAGGTTAGTTTTAGTTTTAGTTTTTTTTTTAGAGAAATATCAACAAGTTTTTATTCTGGTTTCTGTTTGCATTTTATTCGTGTGGCTGCCTCAGCATGCCCTTGAAAATTATTAACCGCCCTGGCTAGTCCGCCCTAGTTGGATATTTTTATTTCATTTCATTTGCGCATTACATTACATTCGCCCAGTTGTGAGCGGGTCTTGACTTAATAAGCTCCCAGGTGTACAATTTTCAGCAGGTCACTCGACTCGTAATGGAAATTATAGCTGATGTCATACACAGGGGAACGCTCTCTCTCTCTCTCTCTCTCTCTCTCTCGCGCACTGCAACCCTTAACATTTTCCTACCCAGTTTTACTTGTTGCAAGTGGGTCGCATAACAACAGCAACAAAACTTTGGAGTCTTTTAATGTTTTTTTTTTCTCTCTCTTTTTCTACTATTTGCCTGAGTGGATTAGTTCTTGTTGTTGTTGTTGTTGCCCCAGGCGCAGCAGGTGGAGTGGGCGACAGCTAGTTGATTTATAATTATGGCACAGAGACGACAACGACGACTACAACGAAACCAACTCCAATTCCGGCTACAACTGGCAATACAACTACAACAACAGCCGTTTCCATTTCCATTTCCATTTTCATTTCCCTTCCAAAGTTTCAAGTGTTCCACAAAAACGTTCGCTCTCAGCCGTATTTTATTGCTTTCCTTTTGCCTAGCCTAATTGACACAATTTTCTTAACGCATTTTAATAACCAGATGAGGTTATGTTGGAGCTTCTATTGATTTACGTATTCATTTTGCTCAATTGAAAAGATTAAAGGCCAATTTTGAGAGTCGGGCAAACTCTAACCAAACACTTTTGTGAGTCACGTAAAAATTGTTGCCGTGTAAAAAAAAATTGGCTCTTCACACTCTGTGATTTTTGGTTGCCAGCCATGGGTTAGCCATGGGTGTGGCATTTAATTGAATTTCTGGCGCAAAGTTAATTCAATCGCCTGCGCCAGACGCTGCCTGAATTGCTGACTCCCTCCGCCCGCTCATTTACTGTTTTTTTATTTTTCCAGTTAAGGCATTTAAGTTGCAGTTCCAGCGAAATAAAGCGCACAAAGAGAGAGCGAGACAGAGCATGTATATGTTTGGGAAGGACGCAGGGAAGAGCGAGCCCAACTAATTGACTTTCTAATAGTTGCACAAATAGTTTGCTGTGAGAATTTGCTGAGCATCATGTCGAGACAATCGAAAGTTTTTTCTTTTTTTTTTTTGGGGGGGGGGAGGCAGCGCACACAAATCTTAACGTGCAAGTTTTTCATGATGCTTCCCGAGAATATTTGGGCACAACTTTTTGGCAGCCGCATCCGTATTCGAATACACGCCGTTGCCCTCGCATCCCCCGCTGACACTTGCCATGTTGTTTGTTACGGCAAATAGTTTTAATGGGCGGCGGTTTTTAACGCCAACTTTGCCAGAATCGGCGTGAAGACGACTTCTGACACACACACACACACACACGCCTCAGTTTGTAGGGATGGAGTAGTAAAGTGGGTGTTGCTGACCCACTCTCCTACTTGGACTCCTCCCTGGCAATTTGCAAGCCAATTAAATTTGACTGCTTTTGCGCTAGCAATATTTGTAACAAAGCTAAAGCAACTGCATAAATAAACACATTCAGCTGTGCCACGCCCCCAAGCAAACCACCGCAGCCCCCTTCCCCCTGCCCAACTCCAACCGCTACTTTGTAATTTCGTGATTGCGCATTTATGGCTTCATTTAGAGCATTTTTATGTGCTGCCTCCCGTTCCCACAGGCATCTTTCTTTCTTTCCTTTCTTTTGTGAGGATTTTGGGGGCAAGATGCGGGGGAAAGATGGGTAGCAGCATCTTTTTCGGGTAATTTGCAGCGTCCTTTGAACCCGTGCTTATCGCACTCTCGGCTACCCACAGCGTCGGCCATATTTTACTTAAATGTCCTGTTCATGTAAATGATGTGGTTGCCGCGCCTCGTCTCGCCTCGCCTCGCCTTTGCTCTTCTTCTCCCCACCTGCCGCTTTCAATTTCTATAGTCCGTATATCAAATGGGTATTTGCATACCGCACACACACGCACACACACACACAAACAGACAGACAGATTGAGTAAGGGAAATTAAGGTCACATTTACTTAACGCTCTCTCAATTTCTGTTTCGCTCTGTCTCAGCGCTCATTAAATAAGTCAACAAACGCAACGGTTAAATAATAAAGAAAATGAGTGAAAATGTGAAAAAAAAACTGCGTAATTTCATTAATACAAAAAATAAATAAACAGACGTAGCACAAAATATTGGTTCTCTCCCAAAAGTTCTCTCGACTGTAATTGTCGAAACGCTTCAGCAGTTTAAATCAATTATACGTGAAGCGCAGTCGCTCTTCGAATGGTTCATTAAATTTTCAAGTGCTCGCCAAAAATTCTTATTTACAGATGAACTGAACGACTCCCGAAATTAGCTACAAGAGAATTGGAGAACTACACAGTTAAATAAATCAACGGGTAGTCACTGACTAAGCAAGTTGTAATATTATTATAGAAACTAAAGAACCTAGAAGCATGAGCTCTGTTTAACTGAACTGCACTGAAACTAGTTCATTGGAACTGTTACTGAATCAATTTTATTATATTATCTTAAGAGAATTTAATTATTATAGAAACTGATGAAAGACTGAAGTTAGTAAGATTTGTTTGACTGAACTGAACTGTAACTAGTTCATTGGAACTGTTACTGAATCAGTTTTGAATCGTTCGTCTTGCTCAAGTGTCCCATGCTGTCTGTATTGCCATTAAGCATTTGTTTTGCAGCTCTTCAATTAAATTTTTAGTTTTATTTCATGCTCTCTCTCTCTCTCTCTCTCACACACACACTTCAGTTAGCCATCCTTTGGAGCACTTGGCCAAGTTTGAAGTGGCACCACTCGTCGGTGACTCGGCAGCTACTTGAGTTGCGCTTTAATTAAATATCAATTACGCAGTCAGCTAAACTCTACGATGCCAGCTGAAAAGCAATCAATTAAGTATGCTTAGTTCTGTCCCTGCGCCCTCCCCCTCACTATTTGTCTGCTGTCCATCAATTCGAATAAAAAGGCGAGAGTGCAGTGCAAATATTTATTGTCGACGCCAAGGCGCAGGCAAATTGATTGTGCCCCAGCCCCAGCCCCAGCTCTCCCACCCACTGCCCTTCAGGCAATCCGTTAACGAACGACACATGGCGACAGCAAACACTGGACACTGGACACTGGACAGTGGACAGTGGGGCACGTGGATGGGATGATGAGAGTGGGTGAGGTAGGGTGGTTGGTTGGTTGGCCGAAACGACTTGTAAACAAAATTAATGCCACAAAACAACAAACATTAGCGCACTTTTGCTGCCGCATTGCGTGGCTCATTAGGCTTGGCGCTTGGCGCCTGGGGCTGGCCAAACTCGGAGCCACCAAACCACTCAATGCTTGGCATTAAAGCGAATTACTTAATGACGCCACGCGTGTGCTTTTGATGCCAACTTTTAGGCGCTGCCACACCCACACACACGTGCAACACACACCAATAGGGGGGAGGTCAGCTTTCTTTAATTTCAGTTGGAGCTCTTACTTGGCCCGCTTTATGGCGCTGTGCGTGATTGCTGTTTGTATATTGCTTTTTAATTTTGCTCGTTACTTCGACGTTGAGCCAAGCAAATGACTCATGCGAGAGCGAAAGAGAGAGAGAGAGAGAGAGAGAGAGCAAGCGCAAAAGAGACAGCCTCAATGTGCTAAGACTTTGGGCTTTAACTCCTGCATTGCAATTTCTCTATTCACGCCTCTGCTTTGGCACATATTTCATAACTCGGACGCCATTCGCTGTTCACTCGAAACTTTGTACAACTTTCTGACAAAGTCATGTTTTTTACAGTCTCGTAAACTTAATGCAGCAGTTCACTATATTATGTGTTCCAACACTGGGTAAACACAGACATTTCTCACCTATTTTTTGATATGTTATGCAGGTGAATTTGCAGCTAAATATTTTTAAGGAATCGAAAAAAATATTTTCAATGAAAAGCAGTTTAAATATCCATTTGAAAATTCAAATAAACAATATAATATGTAATTAAATTTGTGCACATTACGGAACTAGTTCACTTTGAACACATATATGCTCATGCTGTTGCCACACATAATTAGTTAACCAACTGGCACGCCTCGCCAATGGTTAACCAGCTGCAGCAGCTGCAGCTGCAATTAGCTGACTGCCTGAGCCTGAGCCTGAGCCTGTTTGGAGGCCAATTCGCAATGCCACCGCACTAAACAAGCCACTAGAAGGGGCCGTTAAATGGCCAGCCGCAGCCATATATGAGGCGTACTTGATTTCATTTAAAAATTTGTGTGTGGCTCCTTTTATACTTTTAATGTTGCATAGTTGCATGTTGCAAAGGGCCGCAGCAAATGGCAGGAGACGGCGCGTTGCACAGACAAAATGCCGGCAAATGGTTGCACGCGAGTTGCACCCACTGTTGTCGCGGCTCTATGCCACTCACTTATTATGTAGTAAACGCACACACACACACACACAATCTAAAGAGCCGTACATTAAAAATGTATGGCACAAAATGGTTGCCTACTTTTGCGGGCAAACGCAGCTACACACACACAAACACACATACTGGCCCCGCCCCTCTTGTCCAGGCAGAATGTTGACAACTAAAGGAAACGTGTCGGCTGCGCCTGTCGCTCGTTGTTGTTGTTGTTGTTGCTATTGCCTTTTGTTTGTCGTTGAAGAAATCAGGTTATCGATTTTTGCCGCTTTGCGCATTTGCTGCTGTTTGTTTAGCACTAAACACACACACCCTCACACACACACACACACAGTTGCACACCGTAGGGGCACATAAAAAAAAAAAAAAACACATAAAATGTTGTAGGCAGCTGCCATGTCCTTGGCACAAGGACCTTCTTAAAGCCGAGAGCTTAGCGAACGGTTGGCCAAATTGAAAACTGTCAACGTCCTCGGCATCGTCCTTATATGCAAATTGTCCCTCTAACAATCGTTGCCCCGCCCCCTGCACCCGCCTGTCACTCACACTGTGACAGATTGTCTCAGTCTCAGTCTCAGTCTCATCTGTGGCACGTTCCGAGTATTTAATTTGCTTAGACTAACTAATTTACAAGCAATTAGTGTGCACACACACACACACACACACACACACAGAAAAGTACAGTGAAGCCCCGGCTGACGGCAGCTGATATGCAACTGAATTAAATTTCAGTTCCTTTTGAAAACCTAATTGATATTGATATATCGCAATATCATAATCAATTGACTCTCAATTGTGGCAACAGCCGCCAGCAGGTGGAGCCAAGCCAAGCCACGTTAGTCAAAGCCACGTTAAGGCAGAAGGGTTAGCTGTTAGGATGAGGGAGTGGCAAAGCTAAGAAATTGATATTCATTTGGTAATTCATAGTTTTGCATACAATTGCAAATAATAATAATAATTACACTACATAATTGCTGTTATTTAGACAGATCAAGTGAATCTACTTATTCCGGCGAGTTTCTACTGCAACTTTTTCGCAAGTTTTTGGCCTTGCTTGAAATTTGTTGAATTTGAACTTGAAGGCAAACAGGAATTTGCCTAAGTAGTTGCACAGATTGTTGGTCCTTTTTCCTTTGACTTCACTGTTTGCTTGCCAATTACGTACGGTGCGCCTCTACCTCCGACTCTCCCCACTCTCTCACACTCAAGGCAATCAAATCAAACAAATTGTTGACTAAATTCCAGAGAAATAAATAAATAAAAAGCAGCCCAGACCATTAAATCAAGCACACGCACAGTTGACTGCGGACATCAGGACAACACCCCCTCCCCCCCCAACCTCTCCCACCTCTGGCTGGGGCCATTACCCACCCAAGCTACGCTGGAATTACCATAACTAAATGCAAAACAGGGTCTGGTCTCTGTGTGTGTGTGTATGTAGGGGGCGTGGCAGCAGCGACACTGACTAAATAGTGGCCGTAAAAAGTATATATACATATATATTTATATGAATAAAATGATATGTAAATATATTTGGGAATAGCAAAGGCGCTTAGTTGCTAAATAAATAAATTGTTAATATATGCATGCAACAGCAAAAGCCAAATCAACAAAAATAGAAATAATAACAACAATTGTTACCTGCGCGCGAGTGAGTGTGTTGAAATTTGGCTATAAATCAGAATTCTGGCTGGGGCCAAGTAAAAGTTTCGCGTGACAAAAATCAACTAATGTGGTTAATAAAATGCCCACCAACGCCGTCGCCCCACAACAGCAAAAAAAATTATAATAAAAAAAAGCCTGCAAAGTGCGAACGTTCAGCTGCTGCTACTGGGCGGTTGGGCGGTTGGGTGACGTTGCGCGTTGGGGCGTGTTGCAAGTTTATGAAAAGTTAAACAGAACTTAAGCAACAAACGAGGCAGCCAAATGCTGAGAGGGAACTGAGGGGAGACGGCAGCGGCAACTGTTTTGCGGTGTTGATGTAAATCACTTTCAGCGCTTGCCGCTCAACTTTTTCTCCAGCACCACCGACACCACCCGACTCCTGCTGAGGGCTGCCTGCCTTTCGAAATTTATGCAAATGTGTTGGTTGTTCTCTCATTGTTGGCTAGCTCCCGCCCCTAGGTGGCTGTTGATGTTACAGCGCCACCTGGCGCTGGCAATTGTCGTTGACATTTTCACCTGCTTTTTGGCACTATTTAGCTCACTTTTCACTTCTTTGCCGGCAACTTTTTGAGCTGGTTAAATTGTTTTTAATATATTTCCGCAACACTAAAAGAGCCAGAGAGGGGAGGGGGGGGGGGGGTCAGAGGGTGATTGCTGTGGCTGTTGATTGGCAGCAGAGACTGTTTAGTGTTTAGCCAAGTTCTCTATGTTGATTTATGTAGCGCCGCCTTTGATAAGTCTCTGACATTTATAGCCGCCTGGGGACGGGGGCGGGGCGGGCGTTAGGGCCTTGAAATTTACGTGAGAGATAGTTAGCGGATATCGTGACAGCTAATCGATGAATATTGAAATGCTTTCTAGTTACTTTTATGACTGCTTCGCTGTGATTGTGTCGTAAAGCTCGCGCCTACAGATATGACGATGATGATGATGACGTACGCGCTTGAGGTGCGCACGCAATGGGAAATGAAACCGAATTAATTCAGTCGGTAAAAAGTTGTTTATGCTACGCACAGAAATGTCACCTCAGAGGATAGGCCAAGTGTCAAGGGTATTTAGCATATTTATTATTTGCTATTTAAGGAGCATATCCAAAAGAATTATTTATACATCTATTAAGAGGGAAGCTAGAGTTTTGCATAGCGAGTTAATAGGCATACAAAAGAATTATAAATTGAAAATGCCCAATCTATATATTTGTATATATAGCTAAATATTTTGTGTATTTTCATTATTACATTCCATTAGAGTAAACTCATTTTATTGCTATAATCAATTTGTTGCTTTAAATTTGATATCATTTCATTTGATTTTTTCCTGGAAAATGCATTCTAACCTATTAAATGCATACCACATATTACTATTATTACTAGATACCACTTAAAATTCCCATTCCAGATGAATCGTTCATATATATAACATGTGATATATGCCATTTTTGTCGGCGCATTGTAATCTGGCGGATGGCGCAAAATGTTGCTGGAAATTATAGCGAGTGAATGTCATAAACTTTGATTTCCTGCCGCGTCGGAATAGAACGACACGAAAAATGGCGGCCACAGCACAGTTAGAGTTGCAGTTATAACGGTTAAGCCCGGTTCTAGCCACAATTTTTATGTCTGCCTAACACGCACGATTCGCATGAGCAGGAGCAGGAGCATGAGCAGGACGTTCAAATGGCTGTCTAAATCGACTGCGACTACTATTTAATTTATAAAATGCCCACACACACATACACACACCCACGCACAACACACATTTCACGTTAACTGGAATGAATGAAAAAAACAAAAATGGCAAAGGAAATCTATTTTTTATGGCTCGCTTCAGTTAGAGCTTGAAAAATGCTGCAAAATGCGAGAAATAAAATTCCGACTGCAATAACTACAACAACAACAACAAAATGAGAGGCATAAAAATATATCTATTAAATGCCTGACGTTGGCACATGATGGAATTTTCATGTTTTTCGAATAGTCCGTTGTCCGCTGTCCGTTGTCCGACACAAAACAATGCAAAGGGGCTCGCATATAGCAAACATCACCAAAAACTTCACACTCAGTGCTCTCTTTCTCTTTCCATATTTGAGTATATTTTTTTTTTCCAATAGAATTTTCATTTATATCTGTGTGGGATTTTACAGGCCAGAAGCTGCAAAGCTTGTTACATTTCATATTTATCTACAATATGCATGGCATTGCGGAATTCCAGGTTTACAGTTATGCAAACTCAACCATTTAACAGTACTTACAATTTGTATACATACGTGTTTTTTGTGTGTGTCGGGAAATGAACTTACCTAGAATGAGAAAAACAGAAAAAATTGGGGGGGTTAATATGAGAGTGGAAGAAATTTTTCAATAAATTTCATATGAAATAGGTGTATAAAAAATAAATATAAAATAAATAGTTAATTAAATATGTGCATAAACTGGAAATATAATAAATATATATATAATATATATATAATAATAAATTATAATAAATATACATATATACTTTTCAGTATCTCTCATAAAATAAGCCCAGGAATGGCAACAAATTCCCCTCAAAGTCTGCAGCCACAGGCATACAACAAATTTGTGGCACAAAGACAACAAATTTTCGGCTATCAAATGTTGTGCATGTGTGTGTGTGTGCGTGTGTGTGCATCTCTGATGTGTAAAAGTTGCAGTTGAAAGCAAACAACAAGAAGTGGAGTAGAAATAGAGATCAAAAGTCTTGCTACAGAGTTCATATACATTTGACACCTATTAGCACCTTACATATACCCACACTCACACTCCCATACCCACTCACACACCACACACACTCAAATAGATTAACTTGCTCGATTTCCAACTGTTTAGCCAAGCATGAGATTGCGCATACGCCGCGTATGCCGCAACGCATTGCAATTAATACACGTCGCTTATTGGCTGAGTTGAGTTCATAATTTGCCTCTGTTTGCTTTTGTTTAATATTCAATAATTGTATTATTTTCACGCTAATGTTTATTGTTGTTGCAGTCAACGAACCGCATTCAGCTCGTTGTGAAAGTAGGAAATTTATATATTTTAGGTTTATTTTTTATTTTCCATTATTAGTAATTATAATAATGATTGTAATGATTATTCATTTAATTTGATTTATTGATAAGTCTAGCAGTTACACTCATGACAAACCGCCCCTGTTATGCATGGGGCCATAATCATATGCAGCCCATGGCTTAGATGGCCCAAATGTAATCAACACTAATACATGCACAGACCACATGGACAAAGCTTTGCATATGTGGGAGTGGGAGTGTGTGTGTGTGTGTGTGTGTGGCACTGGCCGCATCGTAATCAAAACTTATGTCTCTGGTCAGCTAGGTTCAGCTTTGGTCAACTCGTTCAATTTTAATGGTCAACAAAATACGTTCTGGCAGCAGCCAAAGGACATATGGCCAGCCCTCCTCTCATTCCGTCTCGTTCTAGCTTGCTGCTGTGTTGATAATAGTGTTAATTATGCGCCTGTCAATATGCCAAACGTTGCACAGCCTGAAATTTGTTGCATGCAGCAGCACAGACAGACAGACAGAGAGACAGACAGAGAGACGCCGTTGCAGGCCCATGCCAGACCGTTCTCAAGAACCTTGTCCTGACCAACAGCTCGCTCAACAGCTGCACACACTAATTGCAGTTTGTATCAAAACATTTCCGTATCAAATCAGAAGACCATGTCTATTCCGCCTCCTCTATGATTTCACAGATTTTTGCAGCTGTTTGACCGTAGGCCACAAAACTCAGCTCAAGAGCAGCAAAAGGCAAATAAACAATGAGCCGAACGAGGAGGGAAGAGAGCTCCATGAGCATCAGTTTTTAATCAAAGCTCAAACTCGAGCAATTAATCTACACTGCAGCTTGATTGCACACAGAGAGAGAGAGAGAGAGAGAGAGAGAGAGAGAGAGAGAGAGAGAGAGAGAGAGAGTTGGCCTGTTAAGAGCATTATAATTTGCATAACATTGCAGCTGCAATGCCTTGCAGCTTTTATTTCCTATCCCGGCAATTTGCTATCAAATTTGATTTTGATATCAAATTAAATGAAATGCAGAATAAATTATTGGCCCAAAGACAATTATTGAGAATAAACACATTTAAGACAGCTGTAAGAGAAACAGGAGTACGGCAGGAAATTCACAATAATATCTAGTGCAACCTAGTAAAAATAAAATCTCAAATGTGAAAGAAGTTTACACATTAAATAGTTTAAATTAGAATTATTTCTTAATAGAAATATTTCAAAGAGAATATAATATTCAGATAGATCTTCATGCACTTTCCATAAAGATTTTTACTGCAAAATTTTAAACTTTATTATACAATATTTAAATGATTTTCTGTATTGTTGCATATTTTACTGTTATAATTTACAACAGTCTTATTGTGCTCGGTCAACTGTTTAATTTATTTAATACAATTTTCAAAAATATATAGCAGATATGCAAGCACACGCACACACACACACACACGCACATGCATGTGAATGAGCAATGAGTATATTAGGCTTTACTTTGTTGTTGTTGCAACCAAAAGAGTCGCCATTTTGTTTTGTTTTTCGATTATAAAATGCAATTTATGGCAGAGATGAGTTTATGCACAGATATGTAAATGGATAGTGCATGTGTGTGTGTATGTATGTTTGGATTAATGTAAAATAAATTTCAAATTTGTTTGACCTATGGCATTTGGCAGCTGACACATGCGGCCCAGACATAATATACTCGCTGTACAGTTGCCCAAAAATATAAATATAAATATAAATATATACATATATATATATATATATAGATATATTTATTTACAATTTTCGCACACTCTGACAAAATCTCATTAAAATGTACAGAAACTAGGGGAGAGAGAGGGTGGGGGGTAACACAATTTGTTGCTAGTTTTGACAAATGCAATCGCATATGCGTTTATGCTAATTAAATATCAATGAAAATGCTCGCAAATTGCGCGCTAATGTAAAATGTAATTTAATTGCAATTTAAAAGCATAAAAACGCTTCAAAATGACAGCTGACCAGGGGGGAGGGGGGAGTTGGGGTTGGGTCTGTTGCTGTTGCTTTTGTTTATATTGAAATGCGAATGCAGCATCACCTCGGGTCAAACAGCGATAAGCGTCAATTATTGCGGTCCCGTTGCTAATTGCATATGACAACAAATTGAGTCTGGCTGATAAAATTATGGCTAAAGTTGATGAATAGAAAAAAAAAAAATATATACAAATTATATAGGAATTTAAATATTCTCACTAAAATCTGTTTGCTTGCGTTTGATCACGTTCTGTGCCATTATTTATTTATTTTAGCAGAATTTATTATTGGACAGCTAGAATTTTTATTTATTGATTGCTGAATTAAAACTTGAATAAACCGCTAGCTATCTATTTAAGCCAAACTAAAAGTGCATTTCACATCATTAACATTTTTGGCACGCAAATGCACCCACACACACACACACACACACGCACACACACTTGGAGTTACGGCTGAGCTTTGTTTTGCTGGCCGCCTAATTTACATGCAACGCGCAATGGCAAAATATTTATGCACAATTAAAGCAAGTAAAAGGGAAGGCATAAATTTACAGTAAAAGCACACACACACACGCACACACACACACACTAAGCAGCTGCCCATTTAGCTGTGCTATGCAAAAAAAATGCAAATGACATTTAAACCAAAATGCGAAACGAGCCAACAAAAAAAAGTTGAGAAAAAACTGCACATGTGATTGCAAGTTTCCTCTTGCCCCTTACGGCACCCCTTGCACACACACACACACACCGCACACACACACACATACTGTTTTTCCTGATTCTGCCTTATTTCTTACAATGAGCCACATAGTTGACCCACATTTGCTCTTTTCTGTTTCACTCGCACTACCAACAAATATTTGCGACCGAGCTTGGCGCTCTTCTTCTTCCTCCTCCTCTTCTTCTGGTTTTGCGGCGATTTCGCGTCAAGTCCCTGGTCTTAATGTGCATTAAACCCATGTGTTCCGTGTTGTTGTTGTTATTGTTGTTGTTGTTGTTATTATCCAGCGTGTTCTTTTTTGCTGCTGTTGTTGCTGTGGTTGCATTGCGCTAATTAAGTGGCTTTACATTTGCCCTGAAATCCTGCGGCTTGCATTTCCCCATCCCCTTCCCAGTTTTACTCTGGGCTTTGTTATTTACTCATGTCGTCTTATTTTTTAGTTTTTATTATTATTATGGAATTTCTCTAGTTGTTAGCGGCGTGCTCTAAAAATTTCATAATTTCTTTTGGCATTTTGGCTGAAATTAGGCCGAAGGATTTGATTTTTTCTTTTAAAAAATTCTAATCGCTGCTTAGGTATTTATTTAGTTTTATATATTTCTAATTTATTTGTTATTAATTAATTAAAATTATAAATCAATATCAATTTTTATTTATTTATTCTTTTAGATACTTTTCTCTAATATTATTCAAGACAATTAATAAATATATATATATATATATATATATTATTTTTTGGCAGATTTCACGTTTTGTTAATTTTTTTAATTAATTGCAGCCCTCAAATGTATGCTATTAATAGGTTAGATTAAAGAAACCTCTTTACTATTTATTAAATGCAGCAAATGTTTAAAAATTTGCATCTTTTTTTGGCCACACAAATTAAATGCGCTGACAAATGGCTTAAATTAGTCGTTAAAATAAGAGCACACACGCATACTCACACACACACGCATCCGATTTCTAAGGCTGCAGCAAAAACAGCAACAAATTTGCGAAATGTATTTTAATTGCAAATTTCATGGTTGTTGTTGTTTTTATAGCCAGCATTTGCATGCCAATTGCCAACAAATTAAAATAGACCAAACCAAAAATGAAATTGCATCTAATGACAATGCACACACACACACACACACACACACACAGAGTTGCACACATGACACACCTATATACCATGCATTTGGAAAATGTGAAAATTCTGGGACTAATGCTATAGCTAAATGGGCGGAGTTTTAAGTTAACAATGACAGAGAAAGAGAGAGAGTGTGAGAGAGAGACAGAGAGAGAGAGAGAGAAAGAGTGTGTGCAACCTATGCTCGCACTGCTCCTATTGTTTGGCTTACAAATGAGCCACCGAAATCCGTGAAATTTTCGACGCATTGCTAAACTAACGAGCGACATTGTTTAATGATGACAATCATTAGATGCGATAATGCAAATGAAGGCAGCTGGATATGTCAGACATAACGCATAGGTGGAAACAGAGAGCGAAAGAGTGAGAGAGAGCGAAAGAGTGAGAGAGAGAGAGAATATAGCCCTTAGGGACTTCTGTTGACTGTTATTGCGCACCACAAGAAAACTAAAAGAAAATACTGCACAACATTTGCATGCGAATGATACATGGCCATCTAACAACAACAAAAACGTGGCTACAACAGACGCATGACGGCTACAGCTGCAAATTTTTCACAGCACACTGGTGAAACATCAAACTATGGTCATTCAAATATTTTCCTATAGAACTACTTAAAATTATATTCAATAAAATTAAGTATTACTTTAGGCGATAGTTCAGATATATATCGGCTGAAATGTATTCATTTTATTAACTAATTAACTGCATTAACATATAAATAAATATTGTCAATTAAATTAGTTTCATACTCTACTTCCCAGTTCACTTTTAACTTCATTTCATCTACACTTGCCCCACTGTGCTGCTGTGGTTCCTATCGCTTTAGGAATATGCATGTTTATAATGCATACGTTGGGCTGTCTGGGCGTGTCAAATGTGGGCGTTGACAGCAGCAGCAGCAGCAGCAGCAGCAGCAACAGTGACAACAACAACAACAACAACAACGCTGATGACGTGCGGTTGTCATTAGGGTTCTGCTGGCGAGTCGTAGTCGAGCCGGGTCTGTTGATGACGTTGTTGTGGCGTCACGTTAGAGCCACAACTCCCTCCCCCCACACAGAGTCGAGCCTAATGCCCCTTATATGCAATCCCATTTGCGCAATACTGACCAACCGACCGCTGTTCTTCCTGTTGTTTTGCATGGGTTGTCGCTGTCGTCATGATTGTAACTGCGATTCGTTACTACGGGAAGAGACCGCACAGCGGCCAGAATGCATACAACCTGAACAATGCACAAAACTGTAAGGCACACTGATGTTGTGCAAAAGGGCGACAACCCTACCCTGGCCCAGCCGGTGTGCGACCTTTTATTAGGCGTTGATTTCTCATGTACGCCTCGGCCCGTCTGCTTTAATTGAAGGTTGCAGCAACATTGAAATTATGCACAGGCTGTTGCATATTTCGTGGTGAAATGAGTTTATTTCCAGTTCGACCATATAATAGAGATGTGGTCTATATTAAGGGTTGCCAAGGATGCCCAGCCAATGTCAATGCGTGTGCATAATTGCCTGCTGCCTGCTGCCTGTGGGCATCTAAAATTCCCTTTGAATTTCATATTAATTTCCATTATGTGAAACTTTAAAACCATTTTCTTTGATAACCGTTAGCTTATATTTTATTATGTAGTTGGCTTTCCTTTTATTCTAATGGCTTGCGTAATTTGAGCCTGGGCAAACAACAAATTGCCTTCATTTTATGCAAATCCCAATCGAAAAGTTTTTTTTGTGCATTTTAGGCATCTATTGGATCATCGCTCAGTTTTCCCACTTGGTAATGGCATTTTGATGACATTTTTTTCTTTTGCATGCCGAAAATGTTGCCAATGCTGCAGAAATATATTTTGTTGCATGCATTGACGGGAGGCAGGACGATTCCCAGCTGGCAGCGCTTGGCTCTCAATTATCCTGGCAATTAGTGTGGCCATGTAAATAGATTTGGGTAATTTGATGGGAAAGAGTGACCATTCGCTTTCCACTTAACAGCGAGATATTCAATGGCAACAACAAAAAAAACAGCCAGGGTTGCCACAACTCAAAAAGTGAGTTATCATGCAAGCACTTTTCTAATTACGGGGACTTTGGGGTGCGGCTTCACTCGCAGACTACGGCTCAGTTTGTGTGTGGCACTGGGAGGATGGTCCAGAGCCCGGACAACATTAGCTCGGACAGATTTCCCTGCAGGCCAAAGGCTGAATTTTCCTTGTTGTTGTTGTTGTTGTTGTTTGCTGTTGCTTCTGTTATGGATGCAACTTTAAATTGCTTTGCCAGTGAGTTTTTCTAACAGCACTCCCAACTCCAGTCTCTCTCTCTCTCTCTCTCTCTCTCTCTCTCACTCTCTCTTTCTCTTTCGCTGTGTCTCTTTCGATCCCTGGTGTAGGAAGCTGACAATGCAGATGAGCCCCGACTGGTCTCTTCTATGCACTCTTTTCTCGCTCCTGCGGGAATCGCATCAGTGCTCTGATTGCGCATCGCTTCAAAATTTCACAGAGGCAAGCCCCAAAATGCCTGAGTGCGTAATGCGTTTTCCGGCAGCAGCCCCAGGGGGGAGAGGGAGAGGATGCGCCTGGCTATGACTGGGCTGTTGTTGCCACATCTGACGATATTGTGATAAAGTGCAGACATTTGACAAATTAACTGCTTTGCGCCGGAAATGTTGTTGCAACATTCGACAGGAACAGCAGCGGCAACAGTAACAACAATAATAAATTCGAGACCCCCCCACCCCCACAACACATTGAGGGAGCCCACTCAACTCCAGCGAGCGCTCTGATTGATTTATGAAGCCAGACAACGCTGCGAGCGCTAAGCCCCGAAGGTGTTAGACCATTGATATACGAGCATAAACAAAGGCAACAACTTTAACACAAATGTACAAAAGTAATAACAAATTAAACTTAAAGTCAAATGAAAAATGAAAAAGTATCTTACTTGATTCTGACTCAAAGCAAGCGAAAGCACATCGTCACTTACCTAAAACAGAAAGAGAGAGAGAGAGAGAAAAAAATAATTAATTTATAATATCAAAAATAAAATCAATAAACTACACTTTAAATGAAACATTTTTACAGCGCAGTCAGCGAAATTATTAAACATAAAACGGCATTAGGGTTTTTGTTTAATAGCAAGTCATATAGCTAAGCATCGATTACTTCAATGGCCCAACAACAACAGCTTGAAATGCGATATAAGGCAACGCACCCAGAGTCAGAGGAGAAATGTGGGGCGAGAATAAGAGATTGTAACACAGCAGCAGGTGCTCTATATGTACATACATATGTATTAAGTCGTAAAATGCACGCTTAACGCACACACACACACACGTAGGGACATAAAACTATTGAAATTGGTTTATAAACATCTGGCCGGAAGTGTGGGGGGAGGGTCCACGCACTAAGCGCTATAATTTCGAGACTAATGCCGCAGCCACAAAAGCTGCTTCCAGCCGACCTTGGGCCGAACTGTGGCTAAAATTACAGTCGCACAAAGTTTGACACATGTCAAACAGGGCAAGCGAGAGAGCACAGCGCGAAAAGCCAGACAAAAGCTCTTAGATGCCTAGCACACCTGAATGATGTACGAGATGTACGAGTCGTGGTCCATAGAAGATCCTGTTGGCCACCGTGGCGGCACGAGCGAACATAAAAATCAACAGTTTATGGCCGGCGCATGTCCTTGAGTGACAAAAGTGGCAGCGTCGAAGCACGGCTCTAGGCTCATCCACATACACACACACACACAGACATGGCTGCTGGCCACCCCATTCAGTCCCGCAGGACATGGTAAAAGTTGTCGTCTGGTTTGCATCGCAGCTCCTTGGCAAATGTCTTGCCATCTATTTGCATTTTCTATTTATTTCTTTATCCCTTTGGCAAGCCGAATCGACGGCACTTGAGTTTGGCAGCCATTAGTGGCACGTCCTTGTCCTTGTCTCTATCTCTGTCTCTCTCTCTCTCTCTCTCTCTCTCATCCAGTGTCCGCTTGTTGTTGTTGCTGTCCCAGAGTCCCCTCGCCTGTTTGTATCTTCCACTTTGGCACTCATATTTTATTAAGTAGCAAAGTTGACAGGGGATTTAAGGCCTGCCCTGCCCTGCCCGGCTCCAACCACCCACGCTCTCGAGTAGATCCAAGTGGAACTGTCATTTTGTAAAGTAAATATTGGTAATTTTTATTGAGGACTTTCCCTGCCGACCTTCGGGCTTATCTCGAACGAAACAAAATCATGGCAAATTACAAATATTTAGTTGAGGAGATGAAAAACCTGAGAGATCGAACCCAACTCATGCCAGCAGGGAGCATTAACCAATAACCGAAAGTGATTGCAGCTGGAGACTTAGAACACACATTTCATATTTCCTTCCTATCTCACTCTTAACCCTAGAACTCCATTCGTAAACTTTGTTACGCAACGCATCGTTGGGCTCAAAAATTGTATGTATATGTGTGTGTGTGTGTGTTCGTTCGAGAATGCAGCAGACCGTAAGAGACAACATAAGCGATAACAAGTATTTTTGGCCAGTTGCTAAGCAGCCAACCCTCATATGGAGACGAATGGAGGCAGGGAGAGCTCGGCCAGAAAGCATCGATAGAACAGGTGTTGCAAGGGGGTGGGTATACGAAGTAAAAAATGTATTGCATACTTCGGGGCGTCGTTAAATTAAAAGTGAGTGTTGTCTTTATATGTTAAAACATTTCCCTGATGCGAGCTTCGACTTAATTGAAAGCCTTCTTATAAATTTCTAGACCTACATTGTCAATAAAGCGCTATAAATCAAACTGTAGCACAATGGAAATTCGTTGCTTTTAATATAAACACATTATATATATATATATATATATATATAATTTTGTTTGCATGCTTTCGTATTCATAAAGGTTTCCAAGTGCTTTTGGCACACATCATTTAACTCGGGCGGTTCTCAAACTCTGCCAAGAAACCTCTTCAAACAGCTGCCTTTCAATTTCAATCAGCACACAATTCAACGCTAATAGCTTTTCTCCAGTTAGGAAAAGCTGGAAATTTTCTAGAGGTCTGTGAGGTTTGAGCTTTTGCTATTTACTTTTCACACAAATTGTTATAAAATATTTAAAAATCATGCTTGAAGGAGCTCTGCAGCCGCAACGAGCCTCGTGAGTCTGGGGCAATATTTTGGAAGGTAAATACTAAAAAAAAAAAAAAAAAAAAAAAAAAATTATGTAAAGATTTTCAGGCACGCAGCAAAATTTCAACGGCTTCCGTTTTATATGGCGGGCCTATTATATATGCACACACATGTGTGTGTGTGCCTCGGGAGACTTTAGGCTCATAACAATGGATATATATGTATATATATGTATATATGTATAAACTCAATATATATTCCGACTCTGGAATTCGCCATGAATATTTCAAGTGCAGTGAGAATAAATTGCACAAAATATTCATTTCAATTTCTGTTAGTGTTCTCCCTCTACTATTTGCAGTTAGATAAAGTTTATTAAAAATGTATCTGACGGCCATTATTTGGAATACTTTTAAGCTAAGCAGAGAATTACATACAAGTATATTCTAGATCATTATATTATTCACAACAATCCCGAATAATTTGCATGTCAAAATTACTTTATCCCACTTCATTGTCGTAAAACATATGCTCGTATTAACCAGGCTTGTTTGCATGTAAACGCTTGATTAGTAAATTTGTCACGTTTTATTTGTATCGTTCAGCGTTTTGAAATGGGACAAATTAAACTTAATCAGCCATCAATGAGGCTGGCCCAAAAAAAAAAAAAAAAGAACAACATTTGGCTCAAATTATTCATGACGTTTTGGGTGTAAATTTTCATTGTTCTCGCTGTCGCATTTTGACGCATTCGAGTCAGGGCAATAAAACATATTTTATTTGTTTGTGCGGTAGATGATTTAAGGGTCTGTAGCACGTCTCAGTCATTTCCATGCGATTAGTAGGCTCCAAAATTGGCATTAAACTTTTATAAATGGCCTGACAATCTTTATTTTTGTTTATTTATTTATTTTTTTTATTCGCGCGCCAAACGCTTTCGATTCAACGCAAAATGGCGACCAGCCAAAGTAACGAAAGACAGCAAGCGCAAAAAATATGAAAAAAAAGTTGCCGTCAGACGCAGCCGTTTTCCGTTTTTCTTCTCTTTTTTTTGACAAGTGGAAAATCAGCTTCCGGCGCCTTTTTATGCTGCGCCCCGGCAAGTTAAGAGCGCAGCAAACCTGAGCAAAGTCTGCAGTTGAAACAAAATTTAATTTTCTACTTTTTGGCGGCTGCCAGACAAATAGAAACAAGCCGCAAAAGCCGCCAAGAGACGCCTGCGGCTGACGCACAGCGAACCGGCTACGGCAGTTTCTACTGCTGCTGGTTCTTTTTTTTTTATTTCTTAATTTTCTTTACTCGGTTTCAAGCTGCCTTTGATATTTTTATTTTTATTTTTTTTTTTTAGTAAAAACTTTTGGATAATTACATTTGGAAGCGACCGTTGCTTTGGAAGCTTAGTCACCAATATATAACAACAAAATCTCTAAGCACTGAGCAGCGAGCAAAGTCGAAGATGTAATACACTTTATAGTAATTGACTGATGCACCATAAAAAAAATAAATAAATAAATAAATAAACAAAATAAATAATTAAATAAATAAATAAAAAATATATAATTAAATAAATAAATAAAATAAAAAAAACAAAATAAATAAAACAAAAATACAAACTGAAAAATATAAAAAAAAAAAAAAATATTTTAAAAATTGAAAATTATAAAAAAAAAAAATAATATTAAAAAAAAATTGAAAAAAAAAATATAATAAAAATAAAATATAAAAAAACAAATAAAAAAATAAAATACAAATTGAAAAGTAAATATTAAAAAACAAAAGTTAAATAAAAAGTAAATAAATAAAATTACATTTAAGAATTTAATTTAAAGCAAAACTTGATCAGTCAACATCTGACTTCCAACTGTGCACATTATTCTGGTACTGACTGTACTTTTTTATTTTATTTTAATCGCATACATACATACATATATTGTGACGTTGGGCAACACCGGAACCGCAATTCTGTGTAGTATCAATCAAGCGGCCATTTTGTAATATCCGGCTTAAAATGTAATATGCGAAAAGTTGATGGAAATGCCAAGAAACGAAACGATGAGAGGAAAATAAAGAGAAAACCTCCACCACCACACACACATACACATATACATATGTGCATAGTTTAATTGCTTTTTGCGACCAGAAGCGTATATCCACAATGTGGGTCTATAGCAATTCTTATGTGCAGCATATATAATTGCCTTCTGCTAGTTGACAAAAGGCTGAAGAGCACAAAGATGTGGGCGAAATTCTGGGAGCGATGACAGCTGCGAGTGACAGCTATAGAAAATATTAGTGATAAGAGAGAGAGAGAGAGAACAGATAGTTATAGGATGATAAATAGAAATAGAGCAAGAGGAATACCACCTGGAGTGGAACGGGCTGAGCAGTAGTGTCGCCAAAGTATAAGAGAACAATTGAAGCTCTAAGCAGACGACACGACTAAATACATATAAGTGAGAGAGTGGAGACATTTTAAAAATATGTATGCAAATGAAAATAAAGACGAAAACCAAAAGTTGATAACCCGTCGCCAGTTGCCCGTTGCCCGTTGCTGACACATGCCACAAACTGTGCACCACACACAGAACTCCAAAAGCAGTCAACACAAAAGCGACAACAATAGAAAAAGTGAGTGAAAAAGGGCAGAGGCGGGCGTGTGGACGGGGAGGTTGAAGAGTTGTGGACTATTACCATTGTTGGCAGAAGCAGCCGCAACAGTTCACATGGCTCATTTTCTACGGTCAAAGGAAGCAGGATATTCTGGATATATACAACAACAACAGCAACAACAACAGCAACAGCAGGATATGCCAGACCACTTTTTTATGGTTTGCGTCTTTCGGGCCAACTGCGTTTGTCGCTCGCCCCATACAGACACACACGCACAACACATGTATAAATCTGCTGCATGAATGAAATATGGCAAATGTCATTTAACATGACAACTTGATGATAATAATAACAATGACAACAACAACAGGAGCAGCGCTAAGGGTATACCAAATATCTTAGAGAGAACGTCACACAGCCAGCCTCATTGTTCACATAAAAAGTCGGAAAGGAGACGCATGTGACAAGGAGCAAACAACAGAAAAGGTGAATGGACAATAGACTAAAGCCAAAGAAAAGAAAAGACGCCCAACGATTGAAAGCCCATGTCAAAAGAAATAAGAGGCACGAAAAAGTATAGATAAGCGCTAAAAGACCAGAGATTAAATGGATATTCTGCTAATGTGCAGGAAAGATTATGCTGCATGAGTATATATGTATGTATATTGATTCCTTGAAAAATAATACTACAACTACAACTAGGGTCAACAAAAGTGAGAAAGCTCTAGTCGAGACTGCTCGACTAGAAAATGCCCTGAATCTCCTTTCGGAGAACTGATATTTCCATAATTATTCACGTCTCTCTGACACGCACACACACACACACAAACGTGCACACGCACACACGCACACGCACACACACACACACACACACACACACACACACACACACACACACACACATACACACACACATACACATACACACACACACATACATAGGCACGCATGCATACAGTACTTGAGTAAAAGTAAAAGCAAGAAGAGAAGAAGTGCAGAAGATCATTAAAGTTGTCTATATGTATGCAGCAGTTCCCATTTGGTATTTATATTTAGGTAAAACAAAGCTAGAATGCTCACAGCAACGGAGAGCGTTCCCATTGCTCACTTAAACTTCGACTGCAACGATCTCTAGCTGGCCCAACATTTGAGCGAGACTAAGTGCATGAGTGAAGGTCGCCCTATATAAAGGGCAGCAGCTGCAGCATTTCTTCAGTCAGTCTTCAGTCGTCCAGGCCTGGTGGGGGTCAGCGCAAAGAAGTGAAGCAGAGTGTGTGAATTATAAGCATTCAAGACGGAGAGGAATTTCGTAAGGGAAATACGTAAAGGAATTACGTAAGGGAAATACTAAGAGGAAACACTTAGAAGAAAGAGGAAATATTTAGCGGAAATACTGGTAAGCAATACTTAGAGAAAATGCTTAGAAGAAATGCTACAATAATATTATTAAATTATCCAGCAAGCCGTACAATAATCTTTTTTGATTATTCAGCTTTCAATAATTATAAGTCTGCACCATCTATCCCAGGTGGTAATCTCCATAGATTTTCAACTTGTAACTATTTCATATCCCATCAAATACAAAAATCACCGTGAAACTTTCATTTATCTGCTTTACATGCGCTCAATATTTACTTTCGTTAGAAACGCATGTGCAAACGGTTAACGGATATGTCTGTTTACCGTAAGTTTCCCCTCCTGCATCCCTGGGTGTGCAGCACTGGCAAAAAGCCACAAAAGCACATTGAGTGTAAACCGAGTTGACCGCAAAGCAATTGAAATGCGTATAGCTGATGGCCATCGGCAGAGCCAAAACGAAAAGGAGAGGATAAAGTGAAATAGCATGCATCATGCAGGAGGGGGCGTGGCGGCATGCACATGGACAAATACGCCGACACCCACATACGCACACCCATACATAAATTTCAGTTCCAGGCAGAGCTAATGCAGCCGGAAATGTGGTTACATAATATACGCGTCCGTTATGCCAGAGAGCGAGAGGGAGAGGGAGAGAGAGAGAGAGAGAGAGAGCCAAAAGCCATATACGCAGGCAATCAAAAACCGTTGCCTACTTCTTGACGAATTATTAGTTTTGATCCGTTGCGAAATGTGACGGAATTTTCATGCCAGCCGAATGACAAATGAAAATCGCAATTCGATGCAGTGGAAATTTTTGCAATTTTTCTTATGAATATTTATAATTGTGCACCGTTCAATGGAAATCTGTCGAAATATTTCGCCAAAAATAAGATGAAACTGACAACTGAAACCAAAAACCAACCCAGGCAAAAATGTGAAAAACAAAAGCATTTAAAAGTTGGAAAATTAGTTGGGATAGTGGGGGGGGGGGGGGGGTATTTGGCTAGTTCGCAAGGCAATGTTCCTGAAGGGACTCGAGAACAGGGAAACCAACATTTCAGCATCCGCTGCAAAAAAGAAAAAATAATAAAAACCGCAATGAAATTTCCGGAAGTTGTGCATAAAATGGGCTATGCATACGGAAATCATCAACTCAATGGCTGAGCAGGAATCATGTCAGAGGGGAAGTGGTGAAGAGGGAGCGAGCATGCAGAGGCCAGACTGCAGCCTGGCAACTGGAGGAATGGAGGAGGACTGGATTTAACTGACCAGGGCAGCAACAACAATGGAATGACGCCAAATGAAATGCCAAAAACAATGCAAACGGCTGCCAACTTCCGGCGAACAGAAAATGCACTGCCAAAGAGAGAACGAGACAGAGACAGAGAGTGAGTGAGTAGAGTATAATAATGATGACAGAGAGCAATAGAGGCGACTGCTGCTGATGATGATGATGATGATGATGATGACCTTCAGTGTGCTGCTACTGCGGGCTGCTGCTCAGTTGACCAGAAAGGAGCTGTGGAGAGTCCTGGTCAGGGTCGCAGCTGTGTTAGCTGTGGGCGGTATCGTTTTTTTTTTTGTTTTTTTTAAATTTCTGCTTTTATTGTTTCATATTTCAGTGAAATTTAGACGCGTGGCTGAACTTGGTTCATGACTCATTTGATTTCAATGGCAAAAACTGTTCAGTTGGCAGCGAAAGTATTCAACAATCGAACAATGCAGTCAAACGTTTAACACACACACAGACAGACACATAATTGTCCAGCAGATGAAACCAACAATTGGTCGATAAATGTGCTGCTGTATAAATCTCTCTCTCTTCCATGACCCACAGCATTTTGTATTTAGATTGACAAACTAGTTAATAAATGAATTCACTAAATTTTTAATTTGTGTTTTGCCATAACATTATTGTTTTGCCCCACTGTGGCCAGCTAACTACAAACTAATCATAACTCGTACAAGTTTTAAATATGCACGTTGAGGGTCATTTCCAGCTTGGCAGCTGGCAGAGAGCAAACAGCAAACAGCAAACAGCAAATCCCGCAGGCGGCGTCCAATGATGAGCTTTCAGTTTTAAGCGCTTTACCAGTTGGTTGCGTTGCATTCCGCAAATGTAATGCGCTGAGGGGGGTGAGCTAGGAGAGGGACTTTGGAGCGGAAGTGTTGGGCAACTGAACAGCTAACCATGTGATTTTGGTCCAGAGTTTGCAATTGATACGAGGCGAGGATGGAGTCGGAGACGTAGAGCAAGCAGTTGTTAGGGATTAGCATGGAACAATTGCTGAAGTGGACAGACGGAAAGACAGACAGACAGACAGTCGACCACACGACATGGTATGTACATAAATGTTTAATAACTGAAGTAGAAAATTAATTTTTATGTTAAACATTTTGTTGGATTTTTTTTTTCGTTTTTTGTTTTTCTTTCTTTTTTCTGGGTAAGACAAAATACAAAGGACGAGCAATGAATGACTTCAAGCCCTGCAAACATATTTTACATAATTCTACTCAAAAAGTTCAAACTTAATAAACAATTCTATTTGAAGCAGATGCTTAACAGCAGCTACAACAACAACGATAACAACAACAACAACAAGAACAAAACAATAAACAAGCAGCAGCGGCAAGAACAAAATGTAATAAAAGGAATTTCGCTTTCATGTTCTGCACCGCTGGGGACGCACGCAGTCTCGTTTTTCTTCCTTTGCGCCTTCAATGCTAAAACTTGACTGCCTCTTTACACACACACACACACGCACAACTTCCACACCCACATGTAGAGAATCTACATAAACATGACCCAGCAAAAGGTGCGTTGCCGTATAACCTGAAGCCAATGCACTGCGCGGCAAAGAATGCTATGATTTTTTTCCTATACCCTACACTACACACTAAAAATTGGGCATTTCAGTTACTGCTAAGCAGTTGCCTAATACTATAGAATATTGTTAGTATAACTCATTTGCATGAAAAATATAGATCTAGCTTCCTGCTCATGTTTCATATATATGTGTGGTATGCTCAATTGCCGAATACCCTACATTTCTTTATTGCTTTTATTTGGTCTGGGCAAGTTGGGCTTCACCTTTGCCAGGACAATGCTTAGAGGCGTTTGCTAGCGAGTTGGTAGGCAGCTTCCTCCTCCTTCTCCTGCTGTTGCCTGTTGGCAGTAACGTTGCAGCTTTTGTTTAAATTTCAATCAAAAACAAATTTTCAAAGCTGCTTATGAGCAGCATTATAGCAACAGTGGCGGCAGTGGGGGGGTGCAGAGGAAACTCTGCTAAGTTGCATGCCGCAGGGTGAAAAGGCAGTGCGAGCACACGCTCTAAACGCATAAAGTTGCCGAGCAGACTGCAACAAGTTAGCAATACAAAGGGGGAAAAACAGTGAGGGCGGCAACTGAAGAGGGTAAAGAGAGAGAGAGAGAGTGGGAAAATGCACAGCACTAAATTGCCGCTGGTGAGTTAACAGCAACAACTACACGAAGACAAACACAGCCACAGACACTCCCGCTTCAATTCACTTTCCCTCAGCAAAGGCAAAAGGCTAAAGGGCAGCAGCAGGAACAGGGGCCGGGGCAGGGATCGGCACAGCAATAGAGGCTGCTACGAGGAGAGCAACAGAGTCACCGAGTCTTATGTTTAACTACAATTTGCCGTCGGGACATAGACACATTCACACACACACACACACGAGGAGCCTAGGTAAGCTAAGAGCGAGCATGCAACATGGTGCAAAGTTTTCTACATAATTAGAAATATAAAACTGCGGGAGTCTTAGCTAGCCAAGTCAGCTCAGAGTTAGGAACTGGGGGTCTTTAATAATGATTTGTTTTTAAGGTTCATTTGCCTGGGCTGAAGCTGCAGCTAAAGCGGAAGCTGAGGCATGAAGTGCAGTGTAAATGTCTTGACTTCTTGTGTTTGTTGAGCCTCTAAGCGTGCCTGCTCAGGCAGTCGAGGCTCTAGGGAAGCTAGAGAGAGAGAGTGTGTGTGTGTGTGCCAGAATCCAGTTACGTTTCTGTGGTCTCTTCGTTCTAGGCCATTAATGAAATGTTCACCCGAACCTCTGTTGTTTATGCAAAAATTTTATATTTTTGACCCTAAATGTTACACACTCCACACTAACAAACACACACACACACACACACACATTCAGAAAATAAAGTTAGCTACACTCAGGTACATGGCTACAAAGTGCTCTCTATTTTTAATTAATTAAGAGTTTTGCCCCATGAGCTTGCAACTAAATGGGCAAAATTCATGCCACACAGCTACAGTGAAAATTGCCTAAGAGCAACACAAGTCCAAAATCACTTAAATAGACTAACAAGTGAATAAATATTGAACACATTTAAACATATATAACAATATATCAGATAAGATTAGATAAGAGAGACATTATTCAAGTTCAAATATAAATTGACATTTGAGTATACACATTGGATTATTTTACTGTAAATCAAATTGTGGATGGGTTTGTGTGTGTAACACGCCCATTAAAGTCGCATCCTCACGCACAACAAGACAACAAGACCCTCACTCAGACACATAATAACTGAAGCGCACGCAAAAATAAATTAGCTATAAAATCCGAGCAGTTAAAAGCCTACCTCAGGGCTCACTTTCGCAAAGCTCTCGCTCCTTCTACCTACCGGGGCACACGGGGGGCGCCGCCCGCAGAAAACTTTTACTAATTGCGTAATAATCTCATTACATTTAAAAATACATTTACAACAGCATTTATACCTGCCCCAAGGCCAGAAAATGTTACGGACTGAGCAAGACAGAGAGAGAGAGAGAGATAGAGAGAGAGAGAGAGAGATAGAGAGAGAGAGAGAGAGAGAAGAACGATAACAGCAAACAGCAGAACCAATTGAAAGAAAGGAGACAGCAGTCACTCAACAGAAAATAAAACAGAGCGAAAAACTCTGCCGCCCGGAAGCGTTGATAAATGATAGCCCCAAAAACTGAAAACTCCACCCAAATTTCCCACAACGGCGTGGAAATAAATCAAAACAATATAACAAGAGAACAAGAAGCTGTCGAGACTTCAGACAATGACAAAAAGGCACTAAAAACTGTCAAAATTGCGTCAGCTTATGAATATGAAATGCTCCGACGGCACAAATTATGTAAAAGCATGACACAAGTTGCTCAAAACCGAAGCCTTGAACAAGACACTCCACCAGCCCCCCAGAAGGAAATCATCCAGAAAGCATCTCAGGCAAAAGCCCCCTCACCTCCCTCCTCAGCACTGAAAACCTGAAAGCGAAACGCATATCGTCAGATCCTTTAGCTTTGGCTTTGGCTTTCATAATGAGTAAAATGTCACAAGTTGACGCAAGTAAATATTTAAATGTCAGATTTCTATATGACAAAACAGCAACCACTTGCTTACCCCCCCCATTTCCCCCTTGTGGCAGTACCGCCATTCGCAAACCCCAAGCAAGACCAAAATATGTCTCATAATTTTGGGTGCTGTAGAAAATTCATTCAAAGACTGACGAAATTCCTGCTGACTGCCTGTCATTTCTCTTGATTTACCTCGCCATCTCACAGTATCTCTCTCTCTCTCGCTCTCTCTCGCTCTCTCTCTCTCTCTCTCTCGCTCTCTCAGCATCATGCGGGTCTTTAGTTGCAAGCATATTATGAGCATTGGCTCTAGTTAGAAGCGCTGAAGTAGCTTCTCCTGCTCTGCCTCGACATATCTCCCCGCTTCCTCTTCTCTTATTAGGAGTTTAGTATTTTCTCTGTTTGTCTCTACACACAGAGTCTCTTCGTTTCGGTTCCATGAATGCAAAATATGCTCGACCGCCGTTTGACATTTACAAATGACAAACATTTGACAAACAAAATGTCCTTTTGTCGGCGCAGGAGCTGGAGTAGGAGCAGGAGTTGGAGCATTGTCATAAGCGTTTAATGTGTGCGCTACAAGTGTGCTGGAGGCGTGGCAGCAACTTTGCGCTGCAACTTTGCGTATTATTACCTCAAGCTCAACGAAGAACAACGAAGAACAATTAAAATACAAGCAAATCGAGGGAATGGTCGGGGCACAAAGAGAACCGGGCGTATATAAATCCATGGCAATTAAATGCATTTAATGAATGAGCCAGATTAACATCAAAAGGCTTGAGAGTATACAAATTGGTAAACAAACAACATAAAAAACTTCTTGAAAAAGACTTTTTCAAATATATTTCAATTGCGTTTTAATTGCCTTTTCATAATTAGGATAAAAGAGAAAAAGGATGAGTTTCAATGAATTAATAAATATCATATAAAAATTAAACATTTCGAAGAGAGAAATTTTATATCAATTTAAGTTTAATATTATATCTATCTATATACGATATGCTTTGTCAACAGCCACAAATCTGAATAATTTGCTGTTTAGCTTAAGTTGAATTTACTGTAGTTAGTTCGCGCTGCCACCTGACCAACAATTCTAACGGAACACCTGCACACCGCATTGGGTCATTACTTTTAATAAAGTCTAGGCCTCTGCCAGCACTACGCTATGTACGCTTTTGTTACATGTGTCCTGGGCGTGGCCAGCACGCACCTACGCAGCCAGCTGGGCCGTGCTCTCTGGCCATGTTTACAGACGGGCCCAAAAGTGGTTGCACTCTCAATAGACTGTCGTCCTTTATTTTTTGTTTTTTTGTTGTTTGTTGTTTTTGCTTTTTTCGTTGTTGCCTGGCCAGCAGGTCCGTGTAAATATTTGGCTTTAATAGAATTAAATGACGAAGAAGCGTTAACGGGACGCAGGGAAAAAGAAAATTATTTGCCACCCTTGCTAACAAGCGTCAGGGGTGGGGGTCTACACTTAAATTAATAAAGTAAATAATAAGCATTTCGTGCGGAGCAGGACACAGCTCGGCCAGGTGGACAGGTGGCCGCGTTGAAAGTGAATTTAACGTCATTTATGTGGCTTAAACAAAAAAAACTGCGCCCAAAAAAATTGTTGTCCATTCCAGTCAGTTTTCGTCTTTTATTTCTCAGCGGACTCTTCTGGGCTGATTAATTTATGTTCCCAGACCAAGGAGCACTAACTGGTGGGGGGCAACAATATTCTGCGGCTCCTTGGCCCCTCACATTGCAGTAGTTAGCGCCTAATCCAGCTCAATGCGGCTCAGCTGCCAAGGCAGCCGCGACTGCTTGGACTAAGCGCATTTGCGGCCGGGCTTAAAGGCTCTCCGGGCTGACTTTGAAACTGAAAATGAAAATAATTATGCGGCCGCTGTCAAGTGGCTGGCACTCTATTCTAATGCGCCGATTACACTTCCAACAATGTCCGGGAACTGAACTTAAAGCTGACGACTTACGCAATATCTGGTCAAAAGATTGAAAACGCCTTTGGCAGGAGTTGAACTTACCTAAAACGAGAAGATGAGATGAAATGCCAAATTAAATTTAAATTAATTTCAACAACAACAATAACATGAATTTGCAAATCGAGACAAGTGACAGGATAAGCCGGAGGAGATAGATAGATAGACGACGACGACGACGACGACGACATTGTTGTCCTGTCAAAATCTTTGAAATAAATTGCCTTTTCTGTTGCCTAATTTTAAAGATCCTACTTAAAAATCCATTAAAAATTTGCATGAATCCATAAAAAGGGACAGCAAATGAGCAGCAAATAACGAAAGAGTTGCACAACGCACTCGAGATACTCTACACAAATTTAATGTGAATTTAAGGGAGGAGTAAGACAAAAACAAAAAAAAATTATTAATTATAAATAATTATAAGATTATTCTTCAAAGAATGCTTTTTATACATATATGTACATATATTATATATATAAATATATAATTATATTTTAAATAATTTCAGACTTTTCTTTGCTTCAATAATCGAACTCCTCTTCTTCTTCAAGTCATTTAAATTGAAGACATTTTCATCAACAGTTTTTATTACACTTCACTCCACGCAGACTTGGCGAAAGTGTAGACATAAATTCGGTATTTTATTTCGTTTTCCCATCTTGGGGAACTCATGAGATTGACAAGAAGCTGTCGTTAATTTGCATCAAATCAATTTCTCTTCGACAGATGCCCTGCCCTGCCCTGCTCTGCCCTGCCCTAGTCTGTTTTGTTGCCTTGGCCTAGGCGTAGGCGACATAAAAATGCAAATTTTGTTGCTGTTGCCTTCAAAAGGGACATTCACGCATGAAGGGGGCGGGCAAAGGCGGGGCAGCAAAAGGAACTGAAATGCCTCAGCTTGACATGAAGTGGAGAGATGTTCGCATATGTGACATGGCAACAAAAATTGCTAAAATATTATTACAAGTAATAGGCAAAAGGAGCAACAACATTTTGTGGGGCAACCGAGGGGAGGGGGACAGAAAAAAAAGGGTGTTGAAATTGATGCCAACGGCAGGCAGGCAGGCCAGGCAGGCTGGAGGCATCTGCCTGCTGATGATGATGGGGATGATGCCCGCCTATATCAATAGGCATATCAATACAGCCGACTCACACACACACACACACACACAGAGACTTCGCACCCCCAGTTGGTTCTAGCCTGCGGTTAGACGTGCTCAAAATACATTAAAAGTTAGACAGCAAACGGGAACTGTGATCGAGGGGCAGAGCGGGGCGGTGCGGTGCGGTGCGGGGCGCGTACTTCGGGGCATTTTCTATACAAACAAATTGCTGCGTACGCGACTTGAAAGCCAAAAATTGATTGATGTTACTTTGCGTAGTCTTGGCGTAGTCTGCTTTTAGGCCAAGTTAAAGCAGAGTGAGAGAGAGAGAGAGGGAGAGTGCGGTAGAAAGTTGGCTCTAATGCGATTTTGAGTGCTCATTGTTGGCCATTACACGAGTGGAGAAGAAAAGCCAAGTTTCGTATGCGGCTTTTGACTGTTTTCTGTTTTCTGTTTTCGCTGTGCCATGGCCCAACGCCTTGAGAAATGCGCATTTAATTGAGTGTGCAGAGCCTAATGGTGGCTGGGGCGGGCAGCGGCAGCGTAAGGGGGGCTGGCGTTTGCGGGGATAATTGAATAACTGTCAGCACTTTAATTAGAGCGTAAAAAATTGCAATTGCAATGACATAATTGCAATTGCGCAGCAGCTAAAGCAGCTGCAAGCGGCAGCATTTGTTGGCAACGCATTTATCTCGACCTTATTTAAGACAGGCCAAGAGAATTAGAAAGCGACCCAGAGAAAGAGAGGGGGGTAGGCGAGTGCCAGACGTATATTTATGATATTTATTGAAATCCGCATCTGCATCTGCATCTGCTTGTTATGTGTTGCTATGTTGGCCACAATTTCTATCCAATTAAAGCGCAGCGAATTGTCTAAACTTTTGTGTAATAATTTCATTTACACAGACGAAGAGAGCGAGACAACAACTGACAGACAAAAACAAGAATTAAATCCAATTTGAATCAAAAAAACAAAAGTTGCAAACAAACTTTTGCATTTAAATTCAATTTACGAAAATTTAGCAACAACTGCATTTGTTTTATTTTAGTGACGCGATTTTGCAAATAGTTAATGACAGCTCTTTAATTAGTGAGCCATACTTTGGATACATTTTTCATTTGTATCCAATTATCTCTTTTGCTAAATAGAAATGGAATTAATGTTAAAATGTTAGCGTTGCGAATTGATTGAATGCATTTATAACAATAATACAGAATGTTGCAGATGTATTTTAATGTATTTTAGTATTTGCAGTAATGTTAGTTGTTGTTGTAGTTGTAGTTGTAGTTGGAATAAATAGTGTATAAATGTGTAGTATGAATAGTAGTATATAGTAGTTAGTAGTAGTTAGGAGCTATAGTTATAGAAGGAGCACTATTTGAACTTGATTCAGTTGTAGAAGGAATTTTATATACAGTCGACTCTCATTATTTCAAACCTGCAATATTTCGAACCTCTCATTAATTCAAAGTACTCACGAGTCCCCTACAAAATCAATATATTTATAATAAATATATAAAAAGAAATCGTAGATCTTTGTTTTAAAGGAACTATGTGGAAAGGGAGAAATGGAAAATGGACAAGAGAATAACAATGTAGGACTAAGCAAAGTGATTCATGAATACCTTTAAAAACTAACATAAATTGAGGGACAGAGAGAGAATGAGAGTGAAAGAGTGATATATATTTATGAATCAGAGATATAAATATATGAAAAGAAGATACATATAAATCGATTTAGACTTCAGCAGAAAGTATAATATTAAAAACACAATTCGCCGTAAAATATTCTTAATATTCTAGTAAATTCTAGTAAAAGAAACATTATAAAAGCACGTATAACTCATACTCATGCACAGTAAACACATACATATAACATGACAATACCCATATATAATACCTATAAGACTTTAATGTTAGATTCTTTTTTGTTTGCCGTACTTTAATAATGCAATCCGTTACATTTGCCTAAAGGTTTCGCGGCATGCTAAATGAAGTCACCAATGGCTGGCTGGCATTCTTGACGCCATTGCGAGTAACGAAAACACATGTTAAAGATAAAGATATACATTTATGTGCATTTATATAGGTAATATACGCAGCAATCAGGCAAAGAGGCGTGTCCTCCCCTCCCCCACACTTGGAGCCATAAAAACATTCGGCTCGAAAAATCGCATTTTCCATGTTGCGCCCGCAAAGTATGCAACATTTATTTTTAATAAATAAAAAATAAAAGAAAAGCAAAACATATTTTCTTTCCTTCTCTCTCTTCTTTGTGTGTGTGTGTGTTTTTATGCATATTCGGCATATATGTATAAATTTTTACGCGCTTAGAATATCAATTTGGTAGATGCGATTTGGCCATAAATGCGGTACGTAAAAACAACAAATGCATAAATTCATGGCATATTTGCCAAATATATCCCTCTCTATCTCACACAACATAGCTGTCTGTCTCTATTGCTCGCAATGCCTGTCAGATCTCTCTCTTTTTTTTTTTTTTTGACTGCACTGTTTGCTGTAGCATTTAAAAATTCATTTCGTTGTTTGTTGATTTTGTTTGTGTTGCTTTTTTTTTGTTTATGTTTTTGCTGGCGCGTTTGTGACATGTTTTCCTGTGGTTTGCAAGCGTTTTTTAACGCGCTTGCATTTTACTTTTAGTTTTGCTTGCTGTAAGTTGGACATGTTGCGGTTTTTGTTTGTTAAATTAAATTATGCGGTTACGCAGACACACACACACACACACAGACACAGAGGCATTTTAAACAAACTGTAAACTAATGAAATGCGTTTGCAAATGCAATTGTAGAATGCAATTACATTGTTTACAATTCTGACCACCAGATGTCGCTGTTATTGCCTGTTTCCGTAGCTAAACAATATCAAATTTTTTGTATTTATTTATTTTTTATTACATTTTCTTTTAATTAAAATTAATTAAATTTAGATATACAACTAGCTTTTTGCTTATGCACTTTGAAAATGACGCCGGCCTGCGTTTATGTTACTTTGCTTTGTGGTCCCCTTAGAACATTAAGACCTAAAGCCCCTTGCGACAATTTAGCAGTCCTCTGTGTAACTCACTCTCTCTCTCTCTCTCTCTCTCTCTCTCTCGCTCCCACTGCTCTCTGTCTGTCTCTTATGCTTTGTGCTAGGCGTCGGGGCAAAAGTTTTTTGCATGGCACTTAAAAAATTTATAAAGTGCTTTGAGCAGACTTCAGTCTGCTCCTCCCTCCATCCCCTCTCTTCCTTCAGCCCCTGCACTGTGGCAATGAAGTGCAAATTGCAGCGTAAAGTGTTAGCCATGCTGCCTTGTTCTCTGCCACGCCTACACAGTTCTGTTACTCGACTTTTGCGCTGCTTTGTTTGGCTCCTGGGAGCAGCATAAAAATAGGGAGAATGAAGCGAGTCACTTGCAGTTACAGTTACCAGCGACAGCAACTGGCCCTTACTCTAACTACCTCCCTCTCTCCTCCTTCTGCTTTTTGTGTTTTTGGCTAGCTTCTTCTATTTTTTTTTTAGCCTGCACGCCCTGCCACTTGACTAAGTTGCTCCGCTTCATTCCGTCGCCCATTGACTCTACCTACGCCTCGCACTTTTAATTGTTTCAAGTTTGTCTTCCTTACCAACCCCTCTCCCCCCTTCTTGGCTTCTTTCGTTTCTTTTTTTCGCGCAGTTTTCCCAGTGCAATTTGTTTCCGGCGTCACCATCAAGTATGCAATGCATTTTTATTTACAGTCTAACCATTTCGTGCTCTCTCTCTCTCTCTCTTTCTGTCTGACTGTCTCGGTCTCTTTCATATTCGCATATTAAAAATAATACAATTACGGCTTAAACAAATTGAGCTACTTTACACATGTGTGAGAATTCACGCTATTTTAAAGGAATATCAACAAATTCCATTACAGAAAAAAAAAACACTAACTGTAAGCAAATTGTGTGTAAAACCCCTTAATACGCCTTTATTAAACTCCATAAAACGCACATAATCTGAACAAATAAAAAACTGAAAACTGATAGAATTACCTTATATGGAATGTCATGCCATAGAGAGATAAGAGCCGTCAAGAGTTTCGATTTTATTTGTTTACATTCGATTCTGATTGGCAAAATCTACTCAGATCAATGCAATTTTTTTTTTGTTTTTATGTGGAATTTTTATCTGGCCATTGCTTCACTCTTGCCGTTGTGTTAAATAATTTTTTAATAACATTGCAAAAAAATACCAATCCGAATAAATATGAATATATGAATGTATGCATATGGATAATATGGCAGCTGACATGAGCCACTGTTGACATAAGGGTGCACAGGCAATTAATTGTGTTGCAATATATAAAATCTATAAATTTATTTTATGAACCGACACAATTTGTCCATACTGCACTGTGTCTTATCAACGGCAGCCAAAAAAAAAAAAAAAAAAAAATGCAAAAGACAACAACACAAAGGAAATATGAGCTACGTGCATGACTTTAAAATTTAATAATAAAGAGCACCCGGACACAAGCCTCGCCTCGTTTATTAAAAAGAAGAGAAACAAAAAAAAAAAAAAATTTACATATATATGCAAGATTTAATGCTTGATATGAGAAAACTTTTGCATGGAGGGGCTGTGAGGCGCGTGAGGCTGTGAGGCTTTCATCATTTTGTTAGCGGAAATTTGCTGAAAAAGGTTAAGTTGTAATATTTCGTCACCTTATGCCCATGCTGAGAGATGGAGATGGAGACGGAGATGGAGTCAGGGAGAAGTCAAGGCAAAGGCTCTGCATAATTTAACGTATGCAGCTGCTAGACGCTACAGCGGCTGTGCGCTACGAGTGCCCCGTAATGTATGCTATACACAAACACACACACAGCACACACAGCACACGCACACACACACACTTTTATGGTAATAGCGCATTTTTGGTATGCGTCTGTGTTTGTGAGGGCACCGGAAGTCACTTTAACGATGCGCGAGTAAGTAATAACAACAGCAACAAATATATATACACACACACACACACACACGCACTCACATGGCAAGAAGTAACAGGAAGAGCCAACAAAATGGCGCACATTTTTCACACACACACACACCAAGGCAAGACGGCATGTGTGTGCGTGCAGATTGTTAATGCGCGCAATGAGACAAGCTAGACTCACAAATGCAAATACATATATACAACACCAGACACAAACACAATTCCACACCGAGTACCTGCTCACGATCTAACTGTACTGCCCTCCCCCGCCCTCCCCTCCCCTTTCTGCCCAGTCAAATCCATGCGGCGAAAGCAAAGTCTCTGGCCATAAGCAATGCTGAGATTGCCGCTCAGCAGCAACAGCAAAAAAAAACAATAGAAACAATGAAGGTAATTCATCTATGTGTGTGTGTGTGTGAGTGAGTGTGTATCTGTGTATGCTCCTAGATAATTGTACATAGAATGGCATATCAAGGACTCTATAGAATATGACGTATTCTTGATGAGAAATATAAATTAATTGAAGAATTCTTCAGAATATTGTTAATGTTGATTAGTTCTTGCTAAGCTGAGTTGAAAATAATTTATAAATAATTTAGTTAGATATTATGAAAGGTTTTCAATAGCATTTATGAAAGCTATGAAATTCCTAGCAATATATTCCAAGATTTTGTAAATCAATTGTCAAAGAATTTTGATGGATAACTCTTAAAACTTTTTGTGCAAGTTCAAGGCAATTACAAGCCAAGCAAAGGAGTTCAAACTTCTTTCTGTATAAATATCTCCAATCTACAGTTTCTACGTAAATACTAATGCAATAACTTGCACTTATTTCCCAAGCGTATAGACTAGCCGTTGCTCAAGTATAGTCTACCGAATATTATATTTGATTTCGGATGTTGGCCAATGTGCAGACTCGTTGTTGTTTGTCGTCTGTTTGCATAGCGGAAGCACTGAAACGAATGAAAACAGAGAAACAGAGAAAGCAGAGAAGAAACAACAAAAATAAGAACAACACCTGGGCAGAGGAAACAAAACGCAATTGGATCAGTTTAGTTCCATTGCTGTTTGCAGTCATGTAGGACTGACTGGACATCATAGTCTTTAAGCCCACAAGTTGTTGTTGTTGTTGTTGTTGTTGTTGCTGCTGTTGCTGCTGCACAGGCGTTGTTTGTTCAGGCTTCACGTTAGGTTTTTGGGCTTGGACTTTGCAAACGCTTATCGCAGTGAGGAAAGGAACTGTAGTACAAAATTCGCTGACTGTTTGGCATTTATGGCCCACAAGTGAAATTATGAGCCATGGCATGCAGACAACACGACTGACGATGATGAAATAGAGGGCGGGGTAAACGAGAGACTAGGTTTGAGACTAGGCGGCAATTGCCAGAGGTATATGTGCAAGAGATGAGAAAATATGACAGCCAGACATGCAGAAAACTTTAACAAATGTAGCCCAGGGAAGCAGCAAGCAGCAAGAGTAAAGAGAGAGAGAGAGAGAGAGAGAGAGAGAGAGACAGCACGCGTGCAGGTGGATATATAGCATGCATAGACGCCAAGGGAGTTGCTGCTGCTGCAGCTGGGAGCTGCTGCAGATGAAGAGAAATGTGCAGCTTATGAAATGGAACAAGTGCAACACATGCGAAATGTGAATTGAGAAATGTGCACCACAGCAGCAGCAGCAGCAGCGGCAGTGGCAGCAGGAGCAAATTTTCATTGCCTTTTAGTCCTGAGACAAACGTGCCGCAGCAGAGGCCTTGAGAAAAATCGACGCACACACATGAAGCCGAGCTCTGCCACAGCAAATAATGCCCTGCCATGCCATTGCGGTTGCTATCGTCTGTCTTTCGTCCCCCTCTCCTCGTAGTCACGATAAAGCGGAAATTGCTGTTTTGCTTTTTATTCCAATATGCTTTTCTTTTTTCTTTTTTTTTTACGTAACGAACGCAACGGAAATGAAATCAAAATGCAAAAATAGCGCATTTATCAGCATCTGCTTCCGCAAATATTTAATGCGACAGACAGACAGACAGACGACGAACAAAGGCACACGTTAACAAAACAATGGAAAGTAGCTATTCGAAAACAAAATGGTGATCAACAATTTATTTACAATATTAAGTAGACTAGACATAACTTTAACGAGAGAGCTAGAATTTTCAGTGTAATAAAGTGCTCAAGTAGGATTTCCTAACAAGCTACTTAACGGCCAACGACGACTCCTGCTGGTCACCAACTAAGGACGCCCACCACTCCCGCCCATGTCCACGCCCAGTAAATGAATCGTTTTTGGCGGTTTTTCATGTGGGCGCGCGGTGTGTGTGGTTGTGTGTGTGTGTGTCTAGGCCTGGTTCGGTTACAGAATTTGTTTGCGGTTTATTCTGCAGTTGGCAGGCAGCAAAAGGCATAGAAGCGAAAGCAAACAGAAACCTTTGTGCCGCTTGCAAATGCTTGCGGTTATTTTTAGGGTTTTCTTTTTTTTTTCGTTTTTGGTCTAGACATTGCCATTTCCGCTTAACGTGACTGCTGTCCGAGTTGCTTTTGCGCTGGAAATTTGTGAGCGGGTGCGGAGTCTCATCATCAAGCAGACTCTCTCGCATTTATTTGCATATTGGCGACAGCAAAAGTAAAACAGAGAAAGGCGAGAGAATTAATGCTCGCAGAATAACAAAAGGAATCTCGCACTCTGCTCTCCTGTTAATGATTCCATTTTTGGTGAATATTTGTGCATAAATATTCTAAAAAGTTATATTTAGCTGTCTGCTCTTCTCTTCTCTTCTCTTCTCTTACCCAATCGCATATTTCTTCCATCAAATTTCTATTTGCCAGCCACAAGCTGTTGCGCTCTTAATTAATCAGTTGCATTTCAGTTTATGTGGATAATTAGCTGTCAGCGCACATGCTTTACATACCTTTCCTTTTAGCCACAAATGTGGCAGTTAAGCTGTGGACATTAAAACCCAATTTGCGCAAAGGCAATTCCAATAAATATGGCCAAAAGCAAAGGCAAAGTGCATAAACAGAATTTCCTTCTTGAACTACTCCATGCTCATATTATTCCAACTCTATATGCTTTCAGTAATATCAATATTACAAATCAAAGGTAAAATTGTTCATTGCATAGCCATGGCTAGTAGAACGCATAGATCTCTGCTCTACTCTATATATTATTGTCAATTTTACAACGTTTACAATTGACAAATGTCTGTCAAAGAACGAAGCATCCACAGCAAATAAGCAAAATTGAGAGACAGAGAGCGAGAGAGAAAGCTGGCTGAGTGAAAACAAATTCAATTTTAAATTGAATTTTTATTGAATGTTAGCGGCAAGCGTACCCAAAAGCCGAGAAGGATCCCAACTTGTCAACAGAAACTGCGGCGGCTCGTTCTGCAATTTCATTTTAGCAGCATATCGCATATCTACAATTCGCTTTGACACATTTCTTTTTTTTCTGTTTTATGTTTTCTGTTTTCTCTGTTCTACACAGTAAATGCAAAAAGCTGCCGCCAGAGCCTGAATTAAAATCTACACAATAGCACATATTACATTGAATATGTGCAGAGCTAGCTACTCGTATATGGAGAATTTTTCTATTAAATTTTTTTATCGCACAGGAAATGTTATAGAAATTGCTCTTATCACAAACAAGCAAACTAAAACAATAAAAAAAAGAGAGACAGAGAGAGAGAGGCCTCTGGCCGACTTTTGCTGTCAGTTTTATGTTTTGTTATAATTAAAACTCTGACTAGTCGGACTGTGATATATGTATGTATGTATGTGCATGCGATATAGCACTGATAGTAAAAGTTTAAACGGAAGTTAGATGACAACTTAGCTGCATTTCACTTTATTCATTGTGCATGGCGAGGCGGCCTTCACTAGGTTCAATTCAACTTACCTGCAATGAGAAAAGGGAAAAGGCAACAATTAAATCACAAGTTAAAGCCGTTAACAAGATTGGAATTGCCTCAGAGTTCAAACAAATCCGCTTACAATAAAGAGCTTTCAATTGCTAAGGATCTATCATAGCTTTACCAAGAAATTTCCAGATATAAGCTGCTACAATTAATAAGAGATATGCAACTAAAATAGTTTCATTTAAGCTTTATGAAATTGAAAACTAATTTACTTGAGAGAAATTTTCAGAACTAATTTATTTATTTATTAAATTTTGTTGTCTATTACAGTGACCATGCCCACCATATAACTGATGCTCAAAGCGAAAGCTAACAAAATGCCGAACGTTAAGATGCTCAGGCCTCCATTGCGGCCCCTTGGCACGGCGGGGCGTGGCTTAGCTTGTAATTGCGTTTGGGCGACAGTGCAGACAGGCGTCTAGATGAAAAATAATTAAAAGCAATGACAACTTGGTTTTACTTTCTTACAGTGTGTGTGTGTCCATGGGGGAAGCTGACTGGCACACACACACACACACACATACGCATAGGTATATAAAAAACAAATCCCCAAACACGTCGCTCACATTTCAATTTACGCATGAAAATGTCATTTCCGACAAGGCACGAACGAAGGCGGGTTGGAAAATTTGCATGCAGGAATGCTAAGGGGAAATACAAGCGAAATAATAATAGAAAAAAAAAAGAAGAAGCTGAAAAAAATGTAGAAGAAGAGAAAGAGAGAGAGAGAGAGCGAGATATTGCCTGTAGCCTGTAGCCTGGCCTATGCCCCCCCACAACAACAACTGCGTCAAGTACACCCCCCGCACCCTTATATCATCTAGATCTCTATGCTGGCTGTCTTTCTATTTGTCTCTTGCCACGTTACGCACGCCAAAAGTGTAATAAAATTAAGAATTCCAAAGCTGCCGTGACAAATTCTTCTTCTTCTTCTTCTTTTCGCTATATACATTTTCTCGTCGTCTTCTTCTTTTTTCTCAGCAATGGCGAATGGACAGCCGTGAGGGCGGAGGCGTGGCAGCCAGTGAATGAGTGAAGCATTACTGACAGCTCACGACAGCGACGAGGACGTTGAGTGCCAATTTTGTGCTAACGAAACTCTCATAGTTTCCAGATTGGGGGTGTGGGCGGTGGTGTGGGTGTGGCCGTGGCTATGTGCGTACGTAAGAACTCCAAGTACCCAAAGTATATTAAGCCATAAAATTAGTGCGGCCGCGTGCAGCATAAAGGGCGTGGGTGAACGGGGCGGGGCGAAGCGTACGTGAGCAGCATTAGCTAAACGAACAGCTCGAGATGAAATTTGTTTATTTGTGATATATCTATAAATCGTATAATTAGGGAGCCAGCACAACACGAGTGAGCATCAAAAGATTAAAGAGCTTCAGTCATAATGTCTGAACAATTTGTGTGGAATGGCCGTACCATGCTTTGATATGCTTAAGAACTTAACATAGTATCTCTAAGGATCTTGTTGAGTTCCATCTGGAAAATCATCAGGCATGCAGCTTAGTCAAAATTCGCCATAGCTGAGCACAAATCTTATACGGCATGCTGCAAATTGGAAGACAAGCTCATTAGACGGTCATCTAGGGATTAAATCTGTTGTAATTCCAGCGTAATAATGCGCATCTCACAAAAGCTGCTTAACATGCCATATCCAAGCAGAGGCGGCACAGAAATCACTCAGTCAGACAAATTAGTATGCACGAGACCAGAAGACAGACAGATGTTTCTCTCTCTCTCTCTAAAGTTATGAGCTGATGATTGACTGGGTGACTGACTGACTGATTGACTGAATGACTAACACGAGCTGACAAATAAATGAGTTTGTTATCATAATCATAAAATGATGAGCGGCCCTGTTAAGGCATAACATTAAGAGTACAAGACGAGGAGAAAATAATGTTAATCAGGTCATCTGTGATTTTTGATTCCGAAATTATGCAATCCACGGCACGTCCTACGTAGATGAGCACGAGATGATGATGATGTTGTTGTTGTTGTTGTTTTTGTAAAGTCTTGATATTTGCAGCCCACACAACATTTGTCAATTTAAATGAGCCATAAGCACATTTCGCCAATTTTTATGATTAATTAAGTGTCTACATTAATTGCACTCGAACATGAAGCAACAACAGCAGTCCCCAGTCGAACAACATCTAAGCAACAAGCACCAACACAGCACCGCGTCAGGCCTCACAATATTTCCCCAGCAATTTGCTGCCAGGTTGCGCGCATTGGCCAGAACAAATTGCAAAGCAATCGCTGCACTTTAGAGAGTGCAAAAAAGGGACAAAAAAAAACCAGACTAGAAAATGCTATTTGCAGATTACTGGGCATGCGAGTATCTCTGCTTGTGAAGGCATTTGTATTGCTTTGCAAATATTACATTAAATGCACTGGAAAACAAGTAAGAAAGCTCTAGTCGAGACTGCTCGACTAGGAAATCCCCTGAACCCTTCGGAGAACTGATATTTCAATAATTCTTCGCGTCTTTCTGCTTACAAAAACACACACACACATGCATATTCACACATAGGCGCGCACGCATAAACACGCATGGGCTGCAGTGTGGGCTTCTCATTGAAACTTAATTATTTAATAACTTTTTTTGTGGACGTACGTTCCTCATAAAACTTTTAGATTGTGATTATATCATTACTATGCGTGTATGTGCCGAATCTCAAGTCTCTAGTATTTGAAATACGCATTTTACAAAGGTGAGGGTGAGGGGGTGGATATAGGGGTGGGGGGTGAATTATAACAAAAACCGAAATTCTAAAAAGTATATATGAGTCTACGTTTAAAATTTGGAGACTCTAGCTCAAAAGATGTAGGAGATATAATTTAATAATTGACATTCGATAAGGTTTTTCATCGATTAAAAAATAATCGGACAAGTTATCGAAATTATGTGAAAAACTCGATATGCGCGTGCTATATACGGACATTTTAAAAAAAAGTTGAAGTCTCTAGCTATTGTATCTTCGGAAATCGACGCGTTCAAACATACGGACAGACGGACAGACGGACGGACGGACGGACGGACGGACAGACAGACGGACAGGGCTAAATCAACTTTTCTCGTCGCCCTGATCAAGAATATATATACTTTGTGGGGTCTGCCACGCCTCCTTCTCCCTGTTACATACTTTTAACAAAACCATTATACCCTGATTTCCCATTTTCAATGGGTTCAGGGTATAAAAATGTTCCCATAAGTTGTTATATTTTTAAAGTCTTAACATTATAAATTTATTTACTTAAATTTAAAAAAAAAAACAAATAAAAATAAAAAAAAAATAAAATAAACAAATAAAAATATATAAAAAAAATTTTTAAAAATAAAATTAAATAAAAAATATTAAAAAAAAAAAAAAAAAAAAATTACAACATTAAATCAATCAATTATAAACATTAGCAAAGATTTTTCTCTCAGTGTAATACTTGTTATCTTTTGCTAAATACTCAACTCGACGCCGCTTAAGTTGATATTGGCAAATTTAAAAGTCAAAAACTCAGTGGACTGTTGCTAAGTTTACTCAAGCTAACACACACACAACACACACACCACACCCACACATACACACACTCATATCGCTTGCACAGTTTACCGTGTGTAGTGGAAACTTTATTTTTGGTTACGTTTTATCAGGCAGCTATGGCCTTTGACTCTTAACCCTGCTCTCTGTGGCTCTGGCTAGTAGTCGGCAAATGCAGTTTATTTTACGGACTAAACATTTTGGAGCTTAGCCAAACGTTGTTAACTTCATTAAATTGAAGTTGGCTTTAGGGTAGCGCCTTGACTGGACCGAGCTTAATTAAGTGCAATATCATAAATCAAGAAATTTATGCGGCCACGTTCAAAGCATATTAATAGGCGCGGCGCGACCCAATGAGGCATTTGTTATGGCAAAAAAAAGAAACAAACAAACAAAAAGAAGACATAGAAATACACAGAGTCCAACGAAAGACATACGCAACACAATAAATAAACATGACAGATGAAACAAGACAGGCAGCAGTAGCAGAAAAAATAGAAAAAAAAAGAAAAAAACAATATTTTACTTACTCGCAATTTCAACATCATAATCAACAATATAAAATATCATTAACAGGGCTAATTAGCGAGCGGTAAATGAATAACAGAAGCTGTAAAAATCATTCCACATTTCGTTTATTTATCTTCGTTTTTTCTCTCTTGCAAATAAATCAGGATCTTTTCGAGTTCGAAAAAAAGAGAAAAGAAAATTGCTTGTTGCTTTTTGCTTTTTGGCACCCAGACAGCTGCATAAACATATCAATGCGAAATTCCTTATAGCATAATTAATATGAATGCAATTTGTAAAGGGTTTCGGCGGCAGCCTACTAGTCCAACCATAATAAATAATAATAAATTGTTGAGCATTGGGAACGCATTCTCAAAGACTGGCAGCTGCATGCAGAGAGGAATTTCGGCTGGGAATGAATAGAGAGAAGATGTTGGTTGGGTGGGTGGTTGGGGTATAATATCTGAATCAAATGACAAGCCAAAAACATGCTCAAAGCTCATATGAATTATGACAACTATGATGGAAGAGGGAGAGAGAGAGAGTGAGTGTGCGAGAGGGAGAGCCTCAAGTCGAGTCATACCGAACGTTTGTCTATTATAATTAGCTACAAAATTTCACATGACTGCAATAAATGTTTCAATTATTTATAATCTCAACGAGCTGTGTGTAGGTTTGTATATATGCATACATACATATATCTTATGGTTAGGTAATCCCCGCAGCACTTGCTTGCGCATTATCCCCATCTCTTGGCTTAACTCTGCTGTGCTTATTGCGCATTAATTACACTCAACTACAAATTACTAATAATTACAATATGAAAGTTGCTGCACAAAGTGTTTGGCAAATAAAAACAACTTACATTTAAGTGCTACATAAATCATTTCAATTAATCTTTAAATCTAAGCAAAAGACACATACATACATACATACATACATACATACATATTAATGCGGGTTCGGTGCGGCTGCCTTTCGGAAGGTCACTTCACAGAGCTAATTAAACTGCCTTTAAAACTTTTAATGAGCAGCGATTTATTAAGTGCCTGCCCCGGCCCTAAAAAATCATTTAAGATATCCAGAAATACAACAACAACAAAACAGCCAAATCTCTATTGGACTCCTCCCAGCTATATCGATCCATTAACGCCAAACCATAAATAAATTGTGCATAATTTATCTTTCAACAGCGTTTGTTTAACATAAATGTAAATAAAAGAGATGTACAAAGTAAACTCGTGGTTACCCTGCAAATAAAACTAATCTAAAAATTCCTGACGAACATTTATATATTCATTTAGTGAATAAAAGTATAAAAATTCTACAATTCCTATAGAGTTTATAAATTAAAAAAGATAAATTCTATTTCTCATATTGAGACATGAGTCAGATATACCCTCTATTCAGTCTGCTCTCATTTCTATAGGGTATTGGAAAAAAAGAACATAAAATGCCAAATTCAACGAAAATTTTAGAACAACATTAAACATGAATTCTCTATGAATGCCAATGATGAGCAACATTCAGTTAGATAGTTAAACGGAAGAGGGGTGTGGTAGGGGTGGCGGCTAATGGTAATGAGCTGTACGCTGATTTGATTTACCGCAACACACAAAACAAAGCAAATATTTGTTTATTGTTAGTTTTTTATGCCTCTGCATCTGCGTCGGTTCGTGTCGGCCTTTGCTTTCAGCCTCTACTACTTTGTTGATTTACGCACAAATTACGCAAAAATTAAATTGCAATTAACTAGAAATTATATCAGTAATTATGCATATGAAAGTCGTAAACAAATAAGCAACACAATAATTGCCAGGTTGGCAAACAAGGCAGACAAAATTGTTGAAATGCCACTGTCGGGCGCTTAATTTATGCAATTTGCTCATTTGAACGAACTGGTTCAATTGAATTGATGCTCAGCGGGAATTGTAATACAAAAGTCTGCATAAATTAGTAATTATTAAACTAAACAATCATAAATTTCATAGTAAAATTTACTATGATAACTGTAATTCTGTTAAATATTTATTTTTTTTAAATATATTTATAAACTTTTAAAAACAATTGTGCAGCTGTTTTAAGAAATTTAAATAAAAACAACTTGACTAAGTACAAATAATAGTCAAAAGATAAAACACGTTGCACAGAAAATATGAAATGAAATATATTTCAACAATTTCTTCAGCTGTTTCTTTGACTGTTTCAAAAATATATTTTTAATTTTTAATATAAATGAGAACAGATTGCATTTACAACGTAACGAAAATGTTGTTGTACACATGTTAGCGCACAACAAGTAAACAAGCAGGAAAACAAACCAAGAAAGAAAGCAAAAAAAAAAAAAATGTGTGTGGGAAAAGTCTTCCTCTCTTCTTTCCTTTTTGGCAGTGGTCGCAGAAGAAAAACTAAGCGCGAACAGCTGAGGCGCAACGAAAATGCTAATTAATGTGATTATGCTGCCATTTAAATTGTTAAACAATTGTTTAGCGATTAGTTAGGCGTCAAAAAGCGCAGACACACGTTTATCTAGAGGGCTGGGTCGCGCGGGGGTCGGGCTGTATGCCCCACATGATGATTAATTGTTGTAAAAGTGCAGCAAGTGCGGCGCCAATTTGATGCCAAAAGTTTTGCCATCAAGCGAGTAGCAAAAATTACACATACGCCGCGTGTGGAAGGCAGGCTGGCTGACAGTCAGGAGCAGCAGCAGATGCCGACGTCGACGCCGACGCCAACGCCGTCATCGTCGGCACCGCTGCTGAAGCAGCAAAGTTTAAAGCTTTTGACAAGCGTCGAGCTGCTGTTGAAAGCATGTGCCACAAGCTACGCACACCTACACACACCCACACACACACACACACACACACTCACACATATTTCCACCTGGCGAACCCGTTAAACTGCCGCAGAATGTGCTTTACTCTTCTATTTTTTTTCTCCTTTTTTTTTGGTGCCTGGCGCTGCTTTGCTGATAAGCGTAGACAAGTGCCACGCCCACATTGCCCACACAGGAAGCCACCTAGTTGCCTGGCTAAACTGACAGCTATAGAGACATTAATGTGACGAGGGTTTATGGAGTTGGAGGGGACCTGAGCTGAAGGTTACGGTGCGGGCTTTGCTCTCAACACGAAAAAGTTGCAGAAAATTACATCACGAGTTGAGCAGGGCAGAAAAAAAAAAAAGAAGTAAAAGAATCAATGAGCTCGGCAAAGCCAAAGACTGAATACTCTTTCAGTGAAATTAGATAGAATTTATTTTAAGCAATATATATATACATATATATAAATTTTGAGAAGATCTTGTTACATCAGAAAACTCCGCTTTAGAGTTAAAAAATATAAATATCTATCGTATATAAATATGTATTTATATAATCCTAAAAATTATATATATATATATATATATATAATAAAACAAAATTCTCTGCTAGAAATCCCCCTAAAAATCATTTAAAAATAATATATATATAATAAAACAAAACTCTCTGATATTTATCCCCTAAAATTAATTTTAAAAATCTATATAAATCGATAAAAATGTGAGTTATCTTCTCAAGCGTTACATAGCTTCAAATTAAATTAAATTACACTCCCGTAGGGTATACAAACAAAATCAGTTCCTGTCTGTGGCTGTCGAAAAAAAAAAAATACTGAAAAGCTGAGGGCAAAAAAAGGTGCTGAAATCTGTGCAGGCTACACACACACACACACACACACTGCTAGACCCCTTCTTCTCACAAAAAAAAAAAAAAAAAAAAAAAAATCTAACCCCTGTGGAGCTGTTTGCGAGTCGCGTATCGCATGATACGAGTTGAACGTGTGGCCAAAGGGGCAAGTGGAGCAGAGAGAGAGAGAGAGAGAGAGCAGCTATGACTGCGTTCCGAGATTTACCCACTTTAAGTTTCACATCATATGCTCAAGATTTATACAGCACTACGTGTTCAGCGCTTGTGCTAATAGGAACTATACTAAAATAGCTAGCTATCGTAACTAGAGGAGAAATGTTTCTGATAAGCGAAAACCGCATTAGTTAGGCACACTTTAACAAAGTTGAAGAAGATTATAATGAAAGACAGTTGAAAGAATTGCAGCGCTTAAGCAGATTTATTTTAGAATAAATATTAATATTTATAAATGAAAAATGTACTTGAGCGCTGGGTAAGGGCAAACGTGGAGATAATGAGTTCAGTTATTGACAATATACTTTCAGTAGATGTTATAATAGATAACAGAGAATGTATTTTACATATGGTGCTCATCATAAACCTCATTTTAATCTAATATATACAAAATACGATATGTCTATTATGTTTACTATACAAATAATAATAATTAACAATCAATTGTTTTGTTCAAGTTCAAATTTTATCTACAGTATTATTATCTAGAGCACAAATTGTTATATCGGAAATATAAAAGTTGCTAAATTTCTTGCTTTCTGTGCTGTATCAATAGAAAATTTGTGTAGAGTCAATATTGACGGCACAATTAACGGCGACATTGCCGCAAAGATAAAGTCAAACTATGGGAACAACCATAAGAAAAAAAATGAAAAAAAAGCCGCAAGCTCACAAATTGCGGAGAGCACTTGAAGTGCTGATAAGAATGTTTGTTATTTGTAGGGAGGGGAAACTTCACTCCACTCCCACTCTGCTGCCCCCACTCGTGTTCAATGAACAAAGCAATGAAATTAACTTTTGGTGTTCGAGTCGAGATTTCCTTAACAACAATATTTGTTGACTTTTTCTATGACGCTGATGGTTCAATTATTGATTTCGTTTTATGTAGTGTTCCATTTTATTCTCTCTCTCTCTCTCTCTCTCTCTGTCTCTCTTTTTTTGTAGAAAGGTAAATAGAAAATAGAACACCTTGATGTCAATGCAATGAATAGTCTATAATTGATTTGTAGCCGGAAGAGCTCGAAGCAACAACTCAACTGACAATGGCAATCAATTTCTATTATTGTGAGGTTGGCTAATTGAAAGTTGTTCGAGTTGAGTTCTGGCTACACTATGGGGTCTGCTATCACAGATAGTACGCAAGTGCTCTGGCTGTTGATCTGTCCATCCGCCGTCTGACTGTCTATCTGCGTTCCCATTTCCTGTAGTTATCGTACCCATATCAAATGTTTTTCCTTTTTTTTTTTTCATTTTTTGTAATGAAAAACTTTGCCCCGACGCTCCATCATAAATAATTCAATTTTGCAGCATACTTTTCGGTGGAAACAAGAATTACAAGACTAAGAACGGGGGAAGGGACTCTTAAAACGAAAAACAAAAAAAAAAATGGGAATGAAAAAGAAAACAGACCACAAAATGCGAGACGGCAAACGTAACAAACGCTAAAGTTCACACAGTTGCGCTTCACTACACAAATATATTAAATTTCGATTTGGGAGAACCGAACTCTGACTCCGACTCCAGCTCCAACTCAAACTCCAGCTCCGAATTCGAATTCGAGTTCAGCTCGAACCCAAATCCGATACTGAGTCCATGGGCACGTGCGTTAACCTTTGACATATGAGCTGGCTGGCAACCATCAAACATATTTTATGTATTAAGGATATGCGCGAGAGAGAGAGAGGGAGAGAGAGAGCGAGAGCCAAAGGACCCTTTTGCACACATCCAGGCAGGACACAAAACACCCACGCTTACATGCATATACAAAAAATATAAAAATACATAAAAAAAAGAAAAGGGCGAGGGGGGGGGGGTGTGGCAACAAGAAATCACGTTACACCACTGTTAAGCGACACCACACGAACAACAACAAACACAGCCAACGAGAGGGAGAGAGTGGGAGAGTATGAGACGGACTGTAAGCGACACACGTCTCTCCCTTACTCTCACTCTCTCTCTCTCCGCTCTCTGGGGAAATCAAAACAGATCAAAATGTCATCTTTAAGAGCTTAAATTTGTATAAAATTGCCGCTCATAAAACCCAAAAGCTGAGCTAAGCAGCAGCAGCTGCCGCACACAAAGATGTCCCACTGTCTGGCAACTCCCGCTCGCTGCTCGGCCCCATCAACGGTCTGGCAAGGTGTCATAGCTTATAATAACAATATAAACACATGGTTTAGTATCTCGTTCTCTCTTCACCTCCGTCAGTGGATTGCATTGTAAATGCTCTCCGGGCATCATCAAACTGAAAGAGTTGACATTTTGTTTCTTCTTTCCCAACATCTATGACGTGAAAGTGACAGAAATATAAATACATATATATTTTCGTTTGAGCTTAAGACTGTCAATAAGCCATCACACTGTCAATGCATATTTTAGTGAGTGAAAGGCACAAGCACAGATTAGGCTAAATAGAGTCGCTTTGTTAAGCTTGATGGAATCGATGCTCAACAAATTAACATAGTTACAAACATTAAACAAATTAATAAAATACTGTTATGAGTCCATTATTCGAAAAAAGGATTATATTCTACATATTTGGTTCGTATCGCGAATTGTGCGAACAATTTTAAAAGCTTGCCAAACAGTTTTGCTTCATGTTCGATGAATGGAATGGAGTTGTTTTTTCTTTTTTACCTCTCTTTAGATGAGTTTCCAATCAATTTTGTCACTGGACTTTCGCAACGAATAGCCAGAGAGCACGACCACAAAACAGAACTTGATTTGGCTAATACGTATAGTGAGCTCCAAAAAAAATAAAGAGAAATAAAACTGTCTGCGCCATGTCGCTGCAAAACACACAAAGCAAACGCAGTTTCAACAAAAAACTACTCAAATCGATATCAAATCAAACTTTAAAGAAGAAGAAGAAAAAAAACCTTTTAAAATCCATAAAAAACTGCTCAACGTCTCATTCAATTGAGCTTGAGCATAAAAGATGTATAGAGAAAAAGACAGAAAGTAAGAGAGATGAGAGTGGGAGTCGAGAAGACAATTTGATTTGTAAGTTGAAGAAATTTCAGACTAGAGACTCTATAAACACAACGTTGAATTGAATGAGCGAAATTTTAGATACCTCCTTGTTGCGCCCACCCCACTGCCAGCCAGTAAATCCATTTAGCATATGAACACGAACACGAAGCTGCAGCTGGACTCAAGCATAATAAGTCCAAAGCATATGCTTTGATTCTCAACAAGAGGCGGCTGCAAATTGAAGGTTTTTCATTTCAGTTGAGCTGAAGTCTGAGTCTGGGCCGGACGCACGACTGCCTGAGTGTGAGGGTGACAAACCCTAATAAAATTTAATTAAACTCAATCAAAATCCATTTAAGGCGCACAAAAAGCAAACGACGACGAGTCAACCAACAGACCCAGCCATTCATATATGCCCAATGCTAGTGGGTGTCATGTGAGCGAGTCGTGAGAGAGAGAGGGCGAGAGGAATTGTAGGGTATTATGACTGGGGCTCTTGTGGGTGCATTTGCAAGTGGACCGCTTTAATTGAATTTTCAGTGCGATCTCTTAACATCATCAACAACTGCACAAAAACGGAAATGAAAATGATGTCATTTGTTTGTTTGACTGAATTTTTCATTTTTGGCTTGACATTTTCATAAGCAAAACAAAACGAGAAAGAAAATTCACACACACACACACAGAGCCGAAATTAATTGAAATGCCGGCAAGCTGCACCTGTTGACGGACAAAAGCTGATTAGCTTGCAGCCAGCCGCCAAGCAGAATTCAATTAACAATTGCAGCAATTTCAATAAACGAAACGATTGCTCAGCCAGCCAATGCAAAAGTGATACACACATACACTGAGCAAAACGGGGACTGACTGGCGAAAGCAAATAAGGGGAACTTCACTTGAGTTATGCTTGAGTTGAGCCAATTACTAGATGCATATATTATTTATCTGTAAGGAAATTTTCATTACAATTCCATGCATAACCTACATTATTTTCTCTGAGTGCATCCTCTATATCCATAAATGGATGATTTCCACTGTCATGTAGTACAATAAGCTGCCCTCTGTGTCTGTGTATCTGTGTTTGTTTGCTTAATTTAATTTACCGAACACACAATGTTGAGGGATGTTGATGACGATGGGAACCGAACGAGGGATGGCAGATGAGGGTAGGGTAGTGTAGTGTAGTGTATTGGGGAGGGGGAGGTCAATTTACTTGTTACTCGCACAAATCAAAACGTTGTGAATGCAAATGTGGGTAAAGAGATTATGGAACATATATACATATATTACTCGAGTAGTAGCATCCCTCACAAGTGCCGGATAGAATTATGACAGAGCTATGTAGCGCAGGAGGAAGAGGTTGTTATTTCTATTGGCCAGCATTTGTAACTGATGCTTCTCCATTCTAGTTTTAAGTGGCTGTCAAATTAGGCTATTCCAGCAGCTACTACAATATTTTGTGAAATAATAAACAGAGGGCGTAAAATCTACAGGCTAAAAATGTATACACATCTATCTATCTATCTATATATGTATATCTATATATTCCTGTGTATAAGAAATACCTCGCCTCGATATATGTACATGTATCCATATATAAGTTAGTCTCGCGTCTAGTCATTTTCAACAATGTGTAAATTGCTTTCCATGCATATTTTCATCTTTCTCTCTCTCTCTCTCTCTCTCTCTCTCTTGGTCGAAATTTTATTTTATTTTTTTCTCGTTAAAAACTAAAGATTTGGCGCAGCTCGCTAGCGTAGGAAAAATGATTTTTCCAAATTATAAAAATACATTTTTACCTCAGCGCAGCAGCAGCTACGCTGGCAGCGCTGTCCGTGTGCAGGTGTGCGCCAATATATTTTTAGTCAGCGTCGCTGTCGACGTCACAGTCGGTATGCTGCGCACCACTCGCCGTTTATTTATTTATTTCTTTTTTTTTTTTTTTTTTTTTTGCTATCGAAAATTCAGCTAGAGCAAAATATACATTTCTCTGCTTTCGACTGTTTAGTGAGTAATTAATAAGCAACGCAGCAAAGAAAGCAAGGCATGAAAAAAGGCTAAAAACAGCCAGAAAACGTAGAGGCCTGTGGGGCGGATTTCGGTTGCGGTTTCTTCTAGAGAGCTGCGTGCAGAACGAAACGCCATTTCACTTAACCAGACATTAATTATATGATTCAAGTCGAAGCGAAACGCAATATGAGGTATCCAAAAACGATATCGGGCCAACCGCCGCAAGCAACAACAATAAAATTAATAATTATAATAATTATAAGTATTGTATATGAGTATGAATATGATATTGCAGCACAGTCGTTGACTAAATTTAGCTCAAGGCAAGTTTCTTTGCCGGCACGATTGACCTGTACTTAGTTATTTATATTTTTTAGTCAATTTTGGGTGTTTTTGTTCAAGGGATATGTAAAGGGTTTATCATAGGAAATATTTGGATTGTAATGAAAACAAAATATATCGATTATGAATCAAATTTATATGGTTTAAGATTGACATATTTGGCTATATTACTTAAATATACATTTTTTTTTTTTTTCATTTCGACCAAGTGCAATTCAATTAAGGTCAATGCATATTATGCCATATAAAGAGGTCAATTAACTCGGCAATCGCTTGCGAAAAGCTCTACCAAAACACAATGGAATGACCGAAATAGCTTTTAGCTTTTAACTGCGCCAAATTGGCTTATTAGCTGAACTCACAAATTAGCTGTCAAAGAACTGTATTGAAGATCTTAAAACAATAAAAAGCAGAAAGAAATAATTAAGTATGAAATAAAACTGAAATCCAAAGTGAAATGTTTATGAAAACTGGTTTCATCATAAAATTTGTTTTCTTTGGTTTTTTTTTCTATCTCGCATTTTGCGGCTAATGGAACTAGTTCCACTAACAATTGAGGTAAAAATACTTATGCTTTAGTTTCTCAGGGGGAGTTGTGGAAAACTTGTGAGTTGCGGTTCGGCCATGGAAACTTACCTGAAAAACAAAAATAGAGAGAAAAGCACATTAGATATTAAAAATTTACGTTTAAACAAGCAAACAAAAACAACAAGAATGAAACAATATTTCGTAAGTTCAAAAATGTAATAAAAACAAGAAATTTATGAAGAATTTAGTAAGATTTAAGCAGAGTCAGGGGCATTGAGGCGAAGGGAAACTGCCAGATAGACAAGTGGTGCAAGAATTTATGGCTATAAAAATGTTTATTGCTTGTGCTTGTACGCTGCACACGAGTGGGGCGATGGGGTCCACTACAATTTGTGGCAGTAGCAGCAAGAGCGATGCGTCTTTCTCTCTCGCTCTCTCGTGCTCCCACTGCCCCTTTAAAAGTTCTCCTTCTTTTTCTTTTTGATTTGGGCAACATTTGACAGGTAGTCCGAGGGGAGCTGCCGCCACTTTGCTGTCACTTTGAATAATGCGTCCTCTCATAAATTGGTATTGCGTGTGAAATGTACAGCAGTCCCTTCTGCTTCGCCCCTTCCCCTTAACCATGATGCATTCCCCTTTTTATCATACATTTCTAATTAGCTGCCAGCTGTACGGTCCCAAAATTTTCAACACTTTTCATGAAAATCAAGCCCTCATTTGATGAAAGTATCCACATAAAATGGTGTCACGTTCCACTCAGAGAAAAAAAAAAGCACGAAAGGAGCGGCTTTGCGAGGCTGAGGAAAAAAGCAACAAAAAAAGCAGCTCACGCAACGCGATTTAATCCTTCAAACGTTGACAACTGCTTCAACATTCAGGACATACCAACTGGGTATATAAAGGCGCGATAGCGCCAACAACAAAAGGGATTTTGTAATACAAAAATAATGCCAAGAAGCAAAAAAAAAAAAAAAAAAGAAAAACAGTAGATCAAAGATGAGAGAAAAATGAATCCAATACAAAGAAATAGAAAAAAAAAAAATAAATAAATAAAAAAAAAAATAAATAAAAAAAAATAAATAAAAATAAAAAAAAAAAAATAAAAATAAAAAAATTGCTAGGATTGAAACAAACAAAATGTTGTTGTTCGATTATATGCAAGAAATATTTTTCTTTTTTCTAATATTCAATACAAAACAAGTAAGAAGGCTCTAGTCGAGACTGCTCGACTAGGGGATACCCTGAACCCTCCAAGCTGATATTCTAATCATTCTGCACTTCTTTTATGCACACATACATACACATGCATGCACACGCACGCATAAGACCGCGCTCTGCTAACTGCGCAGTAAGCAGCGACTGCGCTTGGGCTGCGCTGCTGTGTGGTCAATATATTATGAGAACTTAATTGTTGAATAATTTCTTTTGTAGACGTACGATCCTATTGAAATTTAAAGAGCGTTATCATAATGTGTAAATGTGTTTACATTCCAAAGCACAAGTCTCTAGTACTTGAAATACGTTTTTTACGGATTGGGGGCGAAGGGGGTGTGGTATCCAAAATCTGTAAATAACAAAATGTGTGTATGCATCTAATGCATATACACAGTAAGTCTGAAGTCTCTAAGTCTAAAAGTGTTCAAATTAGGCTGAAAAAACAATAAAATTTATCGAATATCCTCGATAAAAAAGATATCGAATGAGTTATCGAAAAAATATGATAAACTCGTACTGCGTATGGTATACACGAGTCTACATACAAAATTTCAGCTCTCTAGCTCTTATAACTTCTGAGATCGACGCACTCATACAGACGGACGGACGGACGGACGGACGGACGGACGGACAGACGGACAGACGGACATGGCTATATCAACTCAGCTCGTCACCCTGATCAAGAATATATATACTTTATGGGGTCTGCCACGCCTCCTTCTGCCTGTTACATACTTTTCACAAAACCATTATACCCTGATTTCCCATTTTCAATGGGTTCAGGGTATAAATATTTATTAAGAAAATAAATTTAATATACACTTTAAGTCAGATTTTAAATGAATAGCTTAGCTGATATAACTCTACTCGGTTAAGGTATTAAAAATGTTACAACCACAGCAACAACAACAACTAGAAGCAATGCGCAGCACAAACATATATATTTTTTAATCAAAATTCTCTTAAATAATTAAAATGCAAATTGTGCGAGCACAAAAAGTAAATAACAACAAAAAATAAGAACAAACAAATGGCAGACGCTGGCGACAGGCGATGACACGCAAGGACGACAAAGCAACAAAGGACAACAGCCACAAGCCGTATGATATGACAACACTGAACAGCAGCAACAGCAGCAGCAACAACAACAACAACAACATCATCATCAACAACAGCATCATGTAATAACACTCATGTTGTTGTTGGGGCTGCTGCTGATAATGATATTTCCAGTTGAGGACGACGACTTTGACAGTTCTTTGTGGTCTTGCGCTCAGCTCTGGTGGGCAGGCAGAAAAGCGCTCGATAAGAAGGGCGAACGAAAACAAGCGACAACAACAAGCAACAACAACAACAGACAGCAGACAGCAACAGTTGCCTTAAAGTGTTAACTATTATGATACTGCTGATAATGAAGTTGCAGATGAAGATGATGATAATGATGATGGCGTTGATAATTTCACGCTGTCAGCTGCAACAAAGTGTGACAAGTCAAAGGGGGGAAAGGGTAATCGAAATACGAAAGATTAAATTCAGAGACTTGTAAAAAAATATATTGTTATTATTATATTTTCAACAAATTTGGTTTCTCTACGGGTTATGTAACGGACTGGAGAAGAAATGTTGAATACATATTTCTTATCAATATATGCAAGATTTATAGCGAAAAGAAAAGTATTTCAAAAGAAAATATATTCCCCGACAGCTTTTTCAGCTTCACTGATATAGTCCATGCAGCCCATTCACAGTGCCTGCTAATGAAGTTTGTCCGCAGTCAAACACACACACACACACACACACACACACACACACACACACACACGTGTTAAATTCATGACACAAGCTTTGCATGCACAAGAAGGAGGGTTGATGCTGCCTCGCCAACCCCTTTCACACACACACGCACACCCTTCTCAGGAGTAAAGGTTTAACCCAAGTGCGAGCGGCACGTGCTCTCTTCCACTCCCCCTCGCTTCCTCTCCTCTGCTCAACCAGTCGATAAGGTCTGCGAATGTTGTGTTCATTAAGCTGCTTATTATGTTTGCACTTAAAAATTCATATGTGACTATGGCAACAAATTGTGTGAGCTCTGCAAATTTTTAGTTGCTCTTACTGTCACATTCAGCACCTCTCTCTCTCTCACTCTCACTCCCACTCACTTGCTCATTACGTGCATGCTTTAAAGTTGAAATTATTAGCATACTTAGGGACGCTCGCTGGGTTTCCAGAATTTGAAAATGTAATTAGGACAAATGGGACACATGCCACATTTTTATAGTTATTCTCTGTTGTAATAAGGGTTTTAATCTGTTGTTGTTGTTGCCATTTCTCTGCTGCCTCATACCGGTTTTTATTATTTTAAGCTCAAAATGCAATTAAGTATACGACATGTGATGCCCGACCGCTCGCACATCATTTTATTAGAAGCTCCACTTTTTTTTATATAAATATTAAATTAAGCCCATGAAATTTACATTCTCACATTTATCAGGTCACAGGGCTTAGGGTTAAGAGCGGCACTGTGGCAGTGGCCGTGGCTTGTGCACTGAAATGTTTGTGGTTAGTTGTAAAAGATGTTGTCTAACATAAATCGCAAAGCTGTCGACCGCAAAACATTTCATTAGCCTTATCAAATGGCTCAGCAAACAGAAAGTGGCGCATGCGTTGATAAGTTGAAGGGAGAAACTCTTAGGTTAACTGAAACCGCATATTCCGTTGAGTTCTTTAGATTTATGAAAACTTCTTTTCCTGGCGTTAGACTTTTCCGTAATGCAGCCATAGCAAGAAGTTATTGTTATCGATAACTTGCAAGTTTTCACTGCAACAAGCAGCACACTGAAGCCGCAAAGGCGTTGAATCAACGAATAAGGTTTCTGTTATGTGAATATATATACATATATATGAAAGAGCAGTTTACTGTTCTATTAACCGCAGAACTATTGAGAGCTGTCCATAGTTAACAGTAACAGTAACAGTAACAGATGCTGTTGCTGCTAACAGCTCTCTTTAACATTCTCATTAACCGCTTAACAGTAATTGATATACTCTCCTCCAATCGTTTATTTTACCTTCCTATACCTCATAGTCGCCCATAAATCACCAACAATTTTCCAGTACACGGCTGACTGAGCCTCGACCCGCTCGCAGACCATAAGAAGTGGCCCCATCAATAGAGCGCCTTCAAAGAGAAGGCGAGAAAAACAAAAAAAAATGCGAGGTCTCAAAAATTATGAGCATAATAATGTTAATGCTCATAACTGCGGAATGCCGGAATGGAACAAATGGCAACCATTGAGTGGAATGTGTATTTAAAGTCTGGCAAACACAAAGAACGCAAAAGGAGAAGCTCGAGCAGCTGCTGGGCTGAGGGTTGTCTGATAGACAACAACAGAAGGCCACACAAAAGAAACGATTGAAGGACAGAGAGCAAGAGAGAGGGAGAGAAAGTCGATATCAGAGAGTTTTTATACTCTAGACTAGACACGGCTAGGAAAGGTATTGTAGATAGGGCGAGGTTTATTTAAGCGAAAATGTAATTTTATGCTTTTTAATTGAGCGAATATGCATGTAACATGTGCACGGCTGATGACACTGTTGGGGAACGGCGGGGAAGGGGAATTGGGCGAGTTGAGAGAAGTGTTTGTTTATGCCCAGCGATAGAGGGGCGTGCCACTGCGGCTGGGCGTCAAGTTGATGAGTTTGCGATGCATTCAAGCGTCAACATGAATACAAAGTAAGCGTGCAGCAGGACTCGGGAACTCACGAGCTGATGGCAACCTGCTGATGGCGCAGCTGATGCTGCACATTAACTGGCCAACGAGGGGCAGACCTACAGCGGGCTGGGTGCTAATGTATTTAAGCAACTAAAAGTAGCTGAGACAGCAGTTGGGGAGCAGTTGGGAGTTAGGAATGACAGTGGTAGCCCTGCTGGCGCACTTTGTTGCCCTGGACGCTGCCTGATGAAAAGCAATAAAAATGCAACATTATTAATCATCATCAATCAATGTCATCCATCAAAAATGCGGCAAGTCGAGGCGACGCATCGTTTATGAAGCTCCCTTTGTTCCGCTTCAGTGCTGCTATTCCTGCTACTCCTGCTCCTCCTGCTGCTTCTTTTGCTCCTATTCTTGCTCGCTCTGCTCTGTCCCATTATCATCAGCAAGGGCTTTTTATACATCTAGTGCCGCCCTTAGGCAAAGCTGCCAGACGGACTGGAGACAATACAGACTGACTGAGTGTCGGTAGAGAGAGAGGAAAAGAAGAGGCGTGGCCGTTGTGAAAAGCGTGTGACAGTTTAATAGTTCCTAAGACACTGAGCAAGAAACGTTTAAATTGAAATATATGAAAATATGCAAGGTAAACCCTTAAAATTCTATACAATAGGTGTGGCAAGACGTTATCTCATTAGTAGAGCAAACAAACTGTACAATTATGCAGATTTTCCATAACATTTGACCATGCATCAACAACAACAACAACAACTCAAATCTATTGATCGCATTCCAAACCAGTTTTCATTGTCGCGCTGTTTCGAGTTATGAACATCCGTTTGATTCCATGTTTTATTGGCACACATTAGGTAACCTATTAAACTCGAATTTATCAACGACAAACGAACCACTCAATAAAACTTAGCTATTCAGAAACACGAATTCTATGTCGTCGTCGTGATAATATATCAAACGAAACCAAAGTTTAGCTTAATAATGCGACAATTCAGACCACCTTTTGCTGTGCTATGCTGAACTTGACCCCAGCCATAAACATTTCAGATCATCAAGAGGCCTTAGATTTACTGAAGGTGCTTAAAATTATTTTGCGTCGTGGCTACGTTTATATTATATCACTAATCAAGTTCCAATTCCCATTCCGATTCATGCATATGGATGGAAATGCGTATGTTTGCAAAAAGATTGATAAAACACTGGGATATATGATATGTATATGCAGATACTATATATTTTACCCGAGTGTTCCAATAAACTATTAAAAAGTCACAAAGGCTGGCGCGGTGCTGCGCAAAAGTTTGTAACAAGTTTTGTAACCGAAACGAAAACCCGAAAAAGAAGTAAACAGTACAGCAAATGCAGTAACTGTAAATTTGTAGCCAAGAAAAATAAAAACAAAAGTAGCATCGAAAGAAACAGGTAAGGAACAAGACACGACACGAATTGGGCAACTGAAAAGTTCTAGGAGCAGACTCCATAGGGGGGAGGGCTGGGGGCACCTAGGTAAAGTAGGTAGCTGAATGAGAGAGACGAGTACTTCAAGCATTTTGTATGTCAATTGCTATTCAAGAAGTCACGACACGAAAAAAAAGAAGCAGAACCAGAAGAAGAAACCCAGCTAAAAGATGGATAGATATCACACTGTAGTGGGTGCTAGAGAGAGGGGGCAAGAGAGGTACTTCAAGTGGGGAACAAAATGCCACAAAGTTTATACAACATTTTTTTGTTCTCTTTTTTTGAAGTCAAAAAGTTTTTCAAAGCAGATGTCGGTGCTTGCAAGGCAGAAGCTCGAGCAACTGTAACTCAGTTTGTTAATTAAATTCACGTTGGCGTCAAAGAAAAACAACAACAAACTACATACATATATAGGCGATATATATACGTATATACATATATAAATAAAGAGCGGATAAATTTAAATATGCAAGTAACGCAAAAGGTTTCATGATGTAACAAAATCTTGGCCAAACGTGTGCCAAGTTCGAAAAGGTGAGACAATTACATGCAGATGAGGCTATGATCGCACACTTCCCCTCGTTAGGGTTGTTGTTGTTGTTGTTCTTTAACATCTTGAGCAGCTCATGTGGCAATTAACACAATAATTATTATGCGCCTCTTTGCTCTTTGCTCGCGCCAGCTTGTTCGAGTTTACATTGTAATTTCTTTTCCGCTTTGTTCTTTGAGCCCTTCTTTCGCTTGGACATTGACTTTCTTGGCCAAGTTCATTGACTTTACGTTCTGTTTTTCTTTTGCTTTCTTTGCGTTTCGTTTCGTTTCTTTCGCTTGCCATTGTTGCACTTTGGCTTTCATTTAGTGGCTGTTTTTTGCTCATATTTATTGATTGCCTTTTATTTTTTTCTTTGTTGAAAGCCTTTCTAAAGTGACAGGCAGCTCATATATGATCGACAATAGACTCGCCCCTAGAGTGAATTATTGACACTAATATATAGTATGGCAATTTAGTGAATGAGTGAACTTCTTATTTGGGAATAGTGAAAGGTTGCTGTTGATCTATATGGAATACTATCTGCTCTGCAAATAAATACTTCCATATCACTATATCTTCCTAAACTCAGACTTAACTGCTCAAGATAAAATTCAGATTACTTGAGCAGTTAATTTAGCCAGACTTTTCATTGTCTTTGACTCGAGTTGTTTCTAATATTTTTCCCACTCAATTTCCACAATCAAATCTAGGCTACTTTGCAAACACGTACTTTCCACGTTGTGCCAACACCCTTCTTTAAAAAACTAAAAAACTCTTTGTTCATTAGTTCGCATAGTTCTCATCATTCATTAGGCGCACGTTTCTAAAATACACAAATAAAAACCTGACTCACATTTTTCGTTTGTCACGAAGAAAGCAACAAAGCGCAAACATTTAAGAGTAGGAAAACAAAAAAAAAAAAATCTAAAACCCAAACAAAAGGGCAGCAAAGAAACCGCAACACAACAAAATAAATTAGAAGAGAAACATAAACAAACGTTAACCCAGTTATAATTAATGTCACGTCGAATGAAATTTATTTACAACTTTGCTGGTCTCAAAATAATTTTAATTATGAAAAATAGTTTCTTAAACTCAAGTAATATTTTGAAGAATTTATTTGCATTTTTAGTTCTAGCAACACTTGTTCAACGATCTGTCAAAAGAAAGCCACGTTGATTGACTGCCTCGACAGACAGATCCCGCGCAGTCCACCTCAGCAGTCTGAAACCAAATACAAGTTGCCAAAGACGCCCACCAGTTGACCGCATTCGACAGAGATAGAGACAGAGGCACAGGTGCTGCGGTGTGTGTGAACGAGTGGGCTTCATAATGGGTCACATCTCTCTCTCTCTCTACCTGGTGAAAATTCCAAAAGCTAGCGCAAAATATTGTCTGTTAAATGAGCGACACTTATTTATGTAGCTTTTCATTTATCTTTTTCCACTTTTCTTGTTTTTCTTTCTCTTTTCATTTTGCCCGCCGCGCGCAGCTTTTCACACTCGCCTGTTGACACATGCTTGATAAATTTGTTTTTAGCTGCTGGGGGGAGGGAGGGGGGTCGCTAGAGAAGGCCGATACTTGGCCATATGTCAAATGGATTTGTTGCCCATTCTTGGCGAAGCGTGTGACTAATAATCCGTCGAAAGATGAAAGAAAGCAGCAACAGCAAATCTAAATCTAGTAATCTTAAGCATAATACAGACTACACAAATATTATTAGATCATCAGGGATTTTATGATCAATTCGAAACTGTGAATTGGAAATGTCTAGAAAGTAGTTTAAACTGTATTTCGATAGCAATAATAACTTCAATCAACTTCCTCATATCAAACATTGTTTTACTTTATAAACATTTTTTCCAGCTAAATATTTTCTCTCTCTGCCCTTTTAGCCTCTTCAAATCTCTGACTATCCACAACAGTTTATAGTTCATTTGCTGCACTGCCAACTCTTGATTGGGCTATCCATTTAATTTTCCGTTGCGTGAGCGCCGCCGACTTTTGACTGACATTTTCAATTTGCACTAACTTCAACTTCAGGTCAAAATGTAGCAATGCAGTGCAACGAACGAGGCTATTTAAGGGCGGTTCGGAAAGGGCTAACAGGAGAAAAACAATTTATATAAAACGTAGTGGCCACGTAGAAAAAAAGCCCAAGTGACGCCTTTCCTAAGGTATTAAGGTCAACCGCGTTAAACCAAATCCAAAACAACAACAACAACAAAGCGACAATACAGATAATATAAACAGGCAAGCGGCAGCAGATTTGCAGCAGCATCAGCATCAGAATCAGCAGCAACCGCAAAAAAAAAGCACAAATCCATGAAGAAGAGCCAGCAAGAACAAAAAAAAGTATATATAAAACCTCAAGCCAAGCCGAGAACGTTGGCAAGTAACGGTAAAAATAGAGAGTCCAAGAATTAGGTCAGGCAAAGTAAAATGTGCAACGCAAATAATTGGCCAAGAGCGAGAGAGACAGAGGAAATGAGAGAAGTTGGCTGAAATGAAATGAAAGTTAAGAACAAACAGCAAGGCAGGCAAGACACAACGCCAGCTCTTTGGCTCGCTTTACCGTTATGTTGACCGCCACAGTTAACGGTGTTGCTGTACAACGTTAACCCCCCCCCCCCCCCCCCCTTGTCCATCTCTTGCTTATCACGTAGCATCATCAACACAACCGGTTACATTTCTCAACAAGCAGAAGAAGCTTCTTCAGCATTTCGCATTCAAGCATTGACACGCAATTCGCAACAACAACAACAACCAAAAATTCTATCTCTGAAGTTTCCTCTGGGTTCTGATGGAACGAACAAAAAAAACTGGTTTTCAATCAAGCCCAGATCTCAAGCTTTCTAAATGAACAAGTCTTTACAAGCAAAAACATGTGCGAATACGGACTGAAGCGCCCACATTATTCAAAGAGATCAATTTATGCAATAATTTTATCAATTGGAATTTGAAATTAAACATTTGGCGCAATGAGCTGTCAATCTCTCAGTTGTTATTAGCCACGTTAATAGCATTCAATTTATTATTAAGCCGCTTGGTTTTTGCAGTGAAAAAATACAAGAAAAAAAAAACAGGAAATTGCTCAATCAAAAACTTAACTTTATAAAGAAAAAAAAAAAATTAATTCAAAATGCTAAATCAAAATTTAACAAAACCATAAACCGAACTTGAGCGCTTCCGTTTGATTGCTTAAAACAAGTGTTTTAAATATTTCAGTGCAGTTTGTTCAGCTCAGCTTCTTCTTCTTCTTCTTTTGCGGCTTGTATTTCTCACTTTTGATTTTTGTTTTTTTTTTGTTTGGCTTTGCTTTGTTTTGATCGCAACTTTAATTCAATTCTTTGATTAGCGCACGAGCAACAAATTTAGAAGAAATAAAATCGTTGCTCTACTAATTATAATGTTAAATAACATCATCTGCGAGTGGGGCAACCAAAGTTGAAAGACGCACAAAAAAAAAGCGTTTGCAAATCAGAATTACTTAACGAATTTTACAACACTTAAGTCATCAGCTTCAATTATATTTCAATTACCCATTCAATTTCAATTTCATTTTTACTCAATTGCTTTTTTAATTGTCGTTCAATTGGTTTCTTCAATTCAATAACAGTTTCAATTAACATTTGTCTTCTTCCTTTTCAATGAATTTAATTCCGTGCAATTATGACAGCTTTCTATCGATATTGAATAATTTGCAAATACTTTCCAAATTATAAGTCATAATACTGATTGAGCACTTAAAGGCTTATACTTTTCAACACCTTTTCAATTCGAATCAATGCTATGAAATGAAAGTGATTTCTTTTTTCTTTCAATTGCAGTTATTTCTATATTTTTTTGATGGCATGAATCATTCAATTTAATTGCATTATTTTGTCTATCTCAGCATTTTTTTTACTTTTTACGCTTTCCATATCATTTATACTTCAAATTTGCATTCAACTCATTTCAACTGCTTTCAACCTTCTTTCAATTCTATTCAACTTTTAAGACTCACCTCTTTGCAAAAATATTCCAGATTCACTTTTGTCTATTTCTTTCATTTGTGCTACTTTAGTTTTAGTTTATGATCTTGACATTTTCTTCACTGCCAGAACTTGCTTTGCAGATAGACAGACAAACAGATCTAAATGAAGATTTGGAACTTGAATTGGGGGCTAGATCCAATCTGACTAGACCAGTCTCTAGTTAATTAATTTGCTTTATCATTTTTTTTATTTTGGGTTAAGTTCGGTTTTTAGTGTTTTAGTGTTTTTATTAAGTTCTATTGAATTAAACACAAAGCGAAATTCTAGAATGTATAAACACATCACAAATTCGCTGTGCAAATCGTTTGACATTTTAATTTAATTATGCCATGCGAATCTACTTTTTGTTTTCTTTTTTGATAAGTTTTGCACTGACACGCTTCTCTTATTGTTTTAATATATATATTATATATATATATATATTTTGGTATGTGAAAAGCAACAAAAATTCTTAGACCTAAGCTGTCAGACCTGTTTCAAAAATAACCACAATTCTGAATATATATATAATTACATTAGTAACTCGGTTTATTGCCCTAAATTAATTCTTTATGCATTTTTTAAGAGCACTTTGAAAACATTTTTTAGCCAGTTATGCAAATTTATGTAAGGGATAGCTGAAACATATATAATTCCCATCGACATATATAGAAATATATATGTAGAAATTTCTTATGTTACTCATAGCTAATACGAAATCGTCGTCTAGTCTAATAAATTCTTCAATTTACTGGCTCTCTTAAAAATAAACGCAATCCCAAATAGTCTAACAACAAATTAAATAAAAAAACTGATGACTAACGCGGACAAATTAAAATAGAATACTATACATATTAATAAATACTACAGTACATATATATAAAGACATGATTTGTTGATTTCGTTAATCAAGAAGAGTCGCAAATTAATGCCCAATACAATTTATGATCGAATTCTGCTCTGCTATCTCAAATTGCCTGCCTCACCTGCTTGCCAGCCACTTGGCCCATATTTTGTTGTTTCCCTGTTTTTTATTCTCTTATCTTTTATTTTCCCGAGTGTTTTTAATGGACTGCCAGCTGAAATAAACGAAATGATTCTCTAATTGCTAATCTGAGTTGGGGCCCCACTCTGAACTAATGACGCAAACGGATGACCATCTAGAGATTTGTTTAATGCTCGCAATAGCCAATACGATTTTCATTATTATATAACACAGAATTCGTTTGGGTTTAGTAAATAAAACATGGAGCCATGTGCGAAAATTCATGCACTCGATTTACCAACAACAAAGACCTCCATTAACTGCGTGTGTTTAGATAAAAAAAAAAAAAATAAAAAGAGTGTGGAAGATTCTAAATATACCGTTGTGTGTAAACAAATAGCTTTGGCTTTTGTTTGGGATCTGCTGAAATACATAGTTTACGTACATTGTCACCTACCTGCAAAGAGAACGAGAGAGAGAGAGAGAGGGAGGGAAATAAGAATTAGTATTATGAATTTTTCTAAACGAAATATTATCAATAAAATTCTAAATATTTTGTGATTATTTATAAAAAACTTTACAATATTATTTTTGTTAATAGAGATTAACTATAAATTTTCTTATAAATCTGTGTGCAAATCTTTTTACAAGATATTGGTGTAAAGCTGGCATTTTGACACGCATTCGACTAGCAGTCTTATTAAATTGGAAGCCATTGTTGACAGCTCCACTATGATAGACAGTCTCTGCGAGGCAAACAAAGGCAATGTGGCTATGACTATGACTATAGCTATAGCTATAGCTATAGCTTTTGCTTTGGCTTTGGCTTTGGCTTTCGGCGAGAGCCTGGCAAACTAGTTAAGCCACAGGGGACGACCGAAAAATCCGCATCAAAAGCGCTGTTCATAAATCACGAGGCCTCTTTTCAAAAACAAAGGCCAACTGCGACACAGAAACCAAAACGGGGCATCAAGTGAACGATAGGAGGCGGGGGGAGGAGGGGGGGTTGTACCATGGGGCGTTTGTTATATCATGCAGCGGGTCAACTGCTGTTCGCGTCGCGTAGCCTCATAAATATTGACGCGATTCGTGCGCCGAAAATTGTCACTCGCGGTTTTTTGCCGTTGTTGGGTTATTAAAAAATTCATGGCTTGTAAAATGCAGAAAATCCAGGAATATCAAATATTTAAAATGTCTATAAAAGACAAGAAAGAGAGACAAAGCCAGCCCAATTGGCTTGGTTGGCTGGCGAAGCAAAGCGGCTTAAACGCACACACAAACACACACACAGAGATTTCAGGCCCCTGGCCTTTTGACCACAAAGTGCGACTAGGGTGGGTAGGATTTTGTTTTTTGCTTTTTTTTTGTGAGGGGTTTTAAGGGTTTTCGTACTGTTCCGTTTTCATTGCCTGCGTTTGACTGGCGGCCACTCGAAAAATATCATTTACATGTAGAGGACACACATCCTTGGCGCCTCTGGGCCCGCTCCGCTCCCAGCTTCAAATACACACGAGTGGGACTTTCATATACTTCCCTAAAAAAATAAAGGGCACACATCTCCCAGCTCAATTCAGTTGTTCTCTCTTAATTTTTTATTTTTTTGTCATGTGTCGCATTTTTCTTTTTATATTCATTTATTTATGCCTCGGCTGCTGTCGTTGACGCTGACCATGCGATGCGCCCCCCAAGCGCCGGCCACGCCCCCACTCACACTCACACCCCACTCTAGTGCAGCCCTTTGAACCCTTTGATTTCTGGCATTTCACTTTTGCTGAATTTAACGCAAAATTAAATTAAATTTCATTTTCATGCTGCAACGCGTATTTACTTTAACTTTCAACAATTTATATGAAAATTTTCACATATTTTTGTGCTACGAATGTTTTTTTTTTTTTTTACATTCAATATTTGAGAAATTCTCTTATTTTTAACTTCAAAGTGCAGTGGTTCATATGTTTTTAAAGGGATTTCGATTTGTAATTTGTGTTTATTTTGGCGCAGCCCCTGCGCAAATATATACTAACAGACCATAGCAACAACAACAGCAACAACAACAACAACCAGAGTTTATAGCACATCTGTGAATTTCTCTTTTTCAATTTTTGGTTTTTTCTGTTTTTGGTTTTGTTTATGTTTTAATTACGTTTATGCGGCTGATTTATGTTGATGCAAAAGCAGCAAGCAAGGGAACTTCTGGCTGCCCATAAGTTGCCAGCTGTTTGTATTACTCTGTGGGTGGCTGGCTCTAATTTAGCTAATGGGCGTGGCCCAAGCACTTGGCCTTGAACAGAACGCACAACAACAGAGCAGCAGAGCTAATAGAAATGGCAAATGTCGAGCTAGAATGAGGGTTGATCGGAATTTAATATGGACTTAGGGGATGCTTATTATAGATTATGGATTATGGAACTATGGCAATCGAAAGCAAGTAGCTATATGAAAAAAAAAAAAAAACTAAAATAAAATAAATAAATAAAAAAAAATAAATGAAAATGAAAAAAAAATTAAAAAATTAAAAAAAATTAAAAAATATAAAATAAATAAAAAAAAATGTTTTTTTTTTAATAAAAAAAATTAAAAAATAAATTTAACAAAAATATATAAATAAAATTAAATTAAATTAAAAAAAGAATAAAATAGAAAAAAGAGAATAAAATAAAAATAATAATAATTATAATATAATAATAATTATAATATAATAACAGTTATAATAATAATAATTATAATATAATAATAATAGAATAAATACAATAGATTTTCACTGTTATATGTGATATGAAAGTAAGGATTTTTCTTTCCAATCCCAGCTAAACATATGTACATATATATATCATATCATATGTACCTAATCACATTCTATTCCTTGGTTCCTTATCGTCTTCAATAATAATCAATATTGATTATTCTAGAACTTACTATTGTTACTTAGCTGCCATTATTTAATTCCCATCGACTTGAATGCATTATGCAGGTTTCTTAAGTACTTTCAACTAGTCTAACTCTCTTTGTAATATTTTTCACTCTTTACCTTTTGGCCCGCATTGTGCATACATATGTATATGTACTGGCTGTCTCTCAACAGACATATGAGCCTTGCGCCTTGCGTTGGCATGATAAATGACTGGCATACATTCTATATGACCGAAACAGTCATTCATCTATCCCCAGAATCTATCTAACCATCTATCTAACCAACTTTAGCTCTGGTTCCACTCTCATATATATACAGATTTGTATATGTATGTGTATATATATTTGTTGTATTTTGTTTTGTTCTGCTGGCCAACAATATGGCAAATATGGCAACAGAATCTATTCAATACGCAGTCACTCTTTTTTTTTTTCTTTCTCTCTCTCTCTCTCTCCCTTTGTCTCTGTCCAGTTGGGAGCTACTATCTAATATGACCATCGAAAACTTTTGTTGCCATTGTCGTTGTTGTTGCTGTTGTTGTTATTGCAACTTGTCAGTTTCGGCGCAAAGACCATCAATTTACTTAGCTTTATTATGTGCACACGCAGCGGGAAGTATTCCCCATGAATTTAGGTAGGTGTGGGGCAAGGGCTAAGTCTATTCTCTATTTGGCGATTTGGCCCTTTTGTTTACGCTTTGCACGCAATGCATAAAAGCGAAAAAAAAACAAGAGAGAGAGGGAGAGAGAGGAGGAAGAGGAGCATATATATATATATCAGTAAAATCGTTTCCCTATGCAAGTGTCGTAGTGGCATGCAGCTACATACTCTTTCCACAAAAAAACAATGGCTAGGCAGCAGCAGCAGCGGCAGCAGCGACAACAAAATGTATCTTGACACTTCATCGTTAGCCAAAAAGTAGCGCAACGTAGCTAAACAAAAGACAAGCAAAGCACAGGACAAGGCGTGGCAGGCACAACGTGACACGAGGCGGGCGGGGGCCCAGTAGGGGCCAAAAGGGAGGCAAGTGCCTGCATTTTCGCGCTTGGCGTTAAATTCCCCTGACAGCTATAAAATTGCATTTTAGAGTAGCGCAACAAAAAAAAAAAAAGGCCACAAAATAAAAGACAGCTCCTCTAGCAAAAAAAAAAGTAAATAAAATAAAATAAAATACATACAAATACATTGTAGCATAGCTACGTATATAATAAATAGTTATTGCCAATACACAACACACATACAAAATTGATATTCCCCAATGTGTGGCACAGCAAAACTGCGACATCATTATATAAATTGTGTGCGTGTGTGTGTGTGTGTGTATGTGAAGGGAAACATGGAACGCGCAGCATCATATGTTTTGTATCGAACAGCTACGTGTGCGGAGAGTACGCCGCGTTTTGGCTTGAAGTGATTTCACACACATGTTTTTTTTCTTCTTTCTGCTGCCACACCCCCACTTGCTCGTGCGCGTGTGTGTGTGTGTGTGAACGCAAACATGACCACAGGAAATGTTTCACAGCTGTGCAGCAGCCAAACGCCAAAGCAAAGGCGCAAAAGTATCTCAGCGTTCGCAACTATTTGTCAAAGTTGATGGCAGTGCAGGGCAGTGCAGGGGGTGCGTTTGGAGCGGCGAGGGGTGCCGCTTAGGGTTGTCCAGGCATTTAAGTAAACAAACAGAAAATGGCACGTGACAAATGCCAGATAGTTGCATATGTATATGTGTGAGTGTATCTAAGGCAGAGACTCTGTGCTTTAGCTAGTTTCTACTTGAAGCACAGGCAAAAGTAATTTCCTGAATTCCCTGCTCTATCACACACACACACACTCTCTCTCTCTCTCTCTCTCTCTCTCTCTCTCTTTCTTGCTCTTCATATTATCTGTCTTCCTTCGTTGATGACATGCGGCGTCTGTCACACATGTTGATAGGCAACGCCCCGCAGTTTCGAGGCTCGCCTGTTTGCCAGCTGATAGCGAGCACGCGGCACGTGTTGCAGCCACGTGAATGACTCGAGGGCAACAGGATGGCAACCCTCGCCCCATACACACAATTTTCTTTTTCATTTTGCCAGTTTCTGCTTGCTTTTTTTTTTCACTTATGTAGAGATTACACGCTTGTCAGGCGCAGCCAAAAGCCGCTCATTTGCCATGCATATCAAGTCGATGGGCAAAGGGGTTAACACACAAAAGCAGGAGGAGGGGTCCATATTATTTCAGTTGTGATATAGCAACTCGATACTAACTTTTCTGTAAATAATTCCAAAACATTTTGGAATGCTTCAAAAATTTAAATGAAACTTGGCGAGTTCATGAATTCATGTCTTAAGCAGCTTGTGACACTTGGGCTGTCAGAAAAGTATCTCGAAGCTAGGTAGATAAGCTGACAATGAGACACGCAGCAAGATATCTCACAGAAAGAAAAGTGTGTCAGTCAGGTGAAATTGTCATAATTATTATATGAGCCAAGTTAACTGACTCGCAGTGCCATGAAATTCAAATGCTCATTGCATTAGCCATGGCCAACTTTCACCCACATTTAGCATTTGGTAATGCGTGCCCCGTCTCCTCTCTCTCTCCCTCCCTCTCATGCGCATCTCTGGCAGTGCATTTACTATTTTCCTTCTCTTTCTTGATGTGCACATTCCCATTTTCCCATTGTCATTATTCCCATTCTTCATTATTATTATTCTTAACATATCAGACTAGACTTTTAACCCAGTTGCAGTTCTATGTGTGTGCGAGTGTGTGTGCGAGTGTGTGTGTGTGTGTGTGTGTGTGCCACAAAGGGCGGCAACTGCAATTAACATTTTCAATTGCAATTGCTCGTGCGAAACTGTTAAATTGCACAGCGCATTTCCGCCGCATACAAAACATTTCCATTTCCAGCCCAGAAAATCAAATAAAAAGCTCGACTTGTGGTACGACTGAACGCTACCCTGGAGATGTTGTTTGCATTTTAACCCTTTGCCAAGTTAATCATCAGCTTTAAACAATTTTTATTCTCCACTTCTTTTATTCCTAGCCTTACAGTTACTATAGCAGCAGTCTCCATCACTAGTTAATAGGCTTTTTCGTATACGCTACAGGGTATTCCATAGTGCCAAGTCCTCGGCGGAAGCGCCTTGTACTTGCAAATTATTTAAGCAAATTATGCGCACAGCTACTTCATCATTCAAGTAATAAGAGAACCGAGCGAGAGTCCAACCCCTAATGCTGCCTGCCACCCATCAACCTTCAACTCTCTACCCTACCCAGCCCCCACCCCCCCCTGCTGGCACCTAGCATCTAACGGCTGGTAAATTTTCATTCGCATTCATAATCCCCTAAAGAGCCAAGGCGCAAAATGAGCAAAAAAACTTTGCATATCAGTTTGCTGGCCTTTGTGAAGGCACTGGGCGGGGCAAAGGCGGGTGGGGCAGCAGTTTGGCAATTTGCTGAAAATTTGTTTGGCATAAATTGTAATCCGAGTTGAGCAGTTGCAGTTGAACACTTTTTGGGCACTAAACTGTAAACTCGGAATATAATTAATATGATGGAGGCGGTAAGTTTTTTAAAGTGGGCGTGGCTGGGCTACATACAATTGTCGCTGCAGGCTGTTCATATTTAACAAGAATGAAATTGGTTTGGTATGAGAATAGAATAGAAGTCTAATTTGTTTACCGCATTTTAATTGTCAATTTACTTTTGCTTAAAAAATGTTGCTAAATAAATCTAGAATACGCTTTAATCGGCAGTTAGAGATGGCAGCCGTAACATTTACATTAGAATTTACTTAAGCACTTGAGACTTCTTGACACGCACTTGTAAGATTATTTTGTATCTTTCGCTAAAGCCAGAATCCCTATATATTAGTAAGATCTGGCCCATGTAGCTGTCAATTGTGGTGCTTGCCACACAGAGAGTGCACCATTATGTGGCATTTGCATACGCTGTCAGTGGAGCAGAGCAGCAACAACTAGTTGCAATTAACTTGAGCAGCACAATCTCTACAGAGAGAGAGAGAGAGAGAGAGAGAGTGAGATAGATAGATTTATTTATGTATATGCACAACCGCAATCGAATCACACAAATGCTAAACTCACTTTAGGTGGCTGTCGTTATCAGTTTAGTTGGCCTTTTGCAGCAGAGCACCACACAGCACCACCCAGCACCACACATCGACATCATTCAAATGGCTAACAAATTGCGCTGTCGAATGCAATATTTTTGCTTTTAGCCATAATACCTTTTACATATGCTACGACAGCAGCCGCCAGGGCAAAGCATTTTAAGCAGCCTCCTGCATCAGTTAACCCCCTCCTACCTACTTCTCCCTCTCTCTCTCTCTCTCTATATATATATATATATATATCTCTTTCCCACTCAGCTGGCAAGGTAAGTAAGTTGCATGCAATGCATGCAAGCCAGCTCTTGAGCCAGCTTGTTAGCATGAAATGTGTCTGCCTCAGCTTTGGCTTGGGTCTGAGTCTGGTACGGTCTCTGCTCTTCACTCTCTCTCTCTCTCCCTCTCTCCTCTCTTACTTGGCTCACCATAGATACCAAAGATGCCACAGTGATAAATCCTTGCGGCTTTTTATTTCTACAGCGGCGTCGTCCCACTCGTGTGGGTGTGACATGCTCTATAGCCACGCCCCTAGCCGCCTCTGTCTGAGCATTGCATTACAAGCATAATAATTCTTACTGACAGCTCACGACGAGCTGTTACTAGTCGCTCTCTACCCCTCTATCTACCTATCTCTCTCTCTCTCTCTCTCTCTCTTTCGATACGGGCTCTTCTTTAAAGGCGTTCATCTAAAAGAACCCACAACATTTGTAAATACTCTAAGCAATGCGGGTATCTTAGCTATCTAATAAAATATGTAATTGGTAATTACTCTTATAAAAGATCTCAGATGCTGGGATTACCCTTATTCTTTACCTTATTTCTTAGTGTAAATTAGCCAACTGACTGATTGGCTGTAATAATCACTTAATAAATAATATAAAATACATTAAAAATCATTTTTACAACACAGAACAATTTAGTTATATTAGTATAGTTTAAACATTGCTTTACAGCAAAAGTTTTGAATGTTTTCAACATCTTTCCTAAAACATATCTCAGCTAGAGAGCATTTGAAAGTTGTGAACATTTTATTTTATCATCGTATTCTTTATTTAAAAAAATTCTATTTCGCCTTTCTTTGCACTTAGCGCCCAATTAAAGCAAAAGTTTTATTTCATTTCTATTTCGCATCCTTTTTCTGTAATTTCTGCTTGGGTCTAACCAGTGAAATTTACGCCTTGTTAATTTCAATTTAAGAGTAGACAATTCGAAAAAAATAAAATAAAATCAAGTATATTTTATATACATATATATGTATGTGCATATATATATATATATTTGCGGCTTTTTAGCTACGTAGATCGCAGCATTTTCAACTCTAAAGCGCAAATTAACAGCTCCATTTCGAACGACCCTTAAACCAGACCAGACCAGCCCAACCCTGCCCACCCACTTATGATACATATATACATACATTCGCACACACACTCACACGTACATTGGCTTTGGCATAAAAATGTATTTTATCGTTGGCCAGGAAACAGTTTTGCGGCAGCCGGAAATGTTTCCACTTCCACTTTATTGCGGCTCATTCTTATTCCTCTTTTGTATTTGCGGCTATATCCATCTCTCTCTCTATCTCTATCTCTGCCACCCCCACTCGCTCTCTCTCTCTCTCTCTCTCTGTTGCATAAAGAGTTTGCAGCAATCCACACCGCATTGTACAAAGTGCATTACATATTTCACTAATTAAAATAATGGAAAACACAATATTTGTAATTATTTACATTTTTTTTTTCATGCTCTTGCTTTTTGCCCATAGTTTTTTTGGGTTATCTGGGGGATTATGACATGACCCAATGCTTTACTGAGTAATTTGTACAAATATCTAAGGGGTGGCCGAAGAGTCAGCCTACTGCAGTTGACAGTAGTCGTCTCATCATTTAGCATAATGAGGTCGAGTGCTGATTACATTTGGACTTGGTTTAAGAGAGCGAAACAGAAATAGCTGTTGCCTAGGTACTTAATCATAGCTGTGGGCATTGTTCTAAAAAAAATTTAATGCAGATTGATTTTAATTTCATAACTGAACAATTATTTTTTTTATGTTTTACTTGTTACTGTATTTGTAATTTATATTCGCATATTTAGTAAACCTGTTAGAGCAAAAAAACTTTCTAACAGCTAAAAGTTTATATATTATTCTCTGATATAATTGCGTTAAAATGTTTCTCTTCCATATTTCATCTTTAATCTGATCGCTATTCCATTTAGATCTTGACAATTCTTATTTATTCATGTACTCGTTCGTTTTAAGATCTAAATATTATTATTATTCATTTATGCACACAGCCCATACATATTTCACGCTTAATTGCACTTTTGACCTCGCCGATCAGTACGAATAATCTTATTTTAAGTGCAATCAACTTTTTTTTACTGAAACCGCATTAAATATTTGACCCCGCATATAAGAAAAGTGGCCAAGAAAAGAAATATACAAAACCAGTTATAAATTTGTCAAAAATCGTAAGTGAGAGCGAGAGAGAGAGAGAGAAACAAGTTTAAAATATATTTCAAGTGTTGACAATTGACTTAGTGACTCTTCGCCGCCGGCCACAGGCACTTTGAAAAGTATGCGGTCCAGTCGTAATCTTCACACATGAAAGCACACACACAAATATAATATAATGTAGACATAAGGTTAAGAAGGCGTTGGAGGAGCGAGAGACAAACAGAGATTGAGAAATATTCAAATGATATGAGCCACAGAACTTTAAGTCAACAGCTGCTGCTGCTGCTGCTGCCCCATAGCCCCCGCCTCCCTCTGCGTCATCGCCTGTGGCCTGACTTCATTCAGTTGTCTTGGCCACATTTCTTTACATTTTTGTTGTTGTTTAAAGCCCATTCCGGCACACATTGCCCTGGGTCATTGACATGCGGGCTACCACACACGAAATACTTATAAATATGTTATAAAGCAAGCACACAAATGCTATTTGAGATGACAACAGAAATAATAAAACAAAAAAATCGATTAAAAAACAAATCAAATAAATGGAACAGAGCATTGGAAACTGAAACAAATTTATGATAAACATTTCTTTACTCTTTATTTTATTTTATTTTATTTATTTTTTTTACTATTTTTGTATTTTTTATTTATTTATTTATTATATTTTTTGCTTTTATTATTATCGAATAATTTGTTTATTAAGTTTCTTTCCACCAAGTCGCACCAAGTCAAAGAAATTCTTGTTACACTTCAATGAGAAAAACGCTTAATGGCTTTTCGATTCGCTGTGTAGATATAAATTCATATATAAATTCCTATATTTATAGCCTATATGAATCATGAAACAAGCAGCAGCAATTGTGTAAATTTATATTTTAATGGTATAATGCGTTTTTTTTTTTGTCAGTTTTTATGATAGTCTTAAAAAAGAAATAATTGCTATTATATGTGTCAAGCTTAATACCTATCAAATGTTTTAGATCTATAAATTTTGATTTCAATTCCAAGACTTGATTTCTATTTAAAGGTACTCCCATTCATTCCCATCCCATCCATTCCCTGGGCCAAAATTAAATTTTGAAATACCCGAAACGAGCGATTAATATAAAATAGGGTGTACGAGACATATGGTAAGAATATACATATATAATAAATATGCCCAGCATCAACGTAATTTTCTGCACATTTGAGCAGAAAATTATCGATTTTATATGCAGCAGAGCGCCGAATGCAACACAGCGGCAACAAATAGAGCGCCACAGGCAAGGCAGGGAAGGGCTGGGTAGGGAGCATTGTAGCAGGGTCTGCGCGGGGCCAGCGACATATGCCTGGGGGCCAGTCAGACAGTTTTTGGATTGGAACTGACTGAAATTCAAGTGAAATGATGCCCAGTATTTGATGAAAGCGGCAAAAAATAGTCTACAGAGCAAAATGGGGTTTCAAATGTTTATGCCGAACGAAACATGTAGAGGAGATTCCCAGCGAGAATGAGAGCCAGCCATAGAGAGCGAGAGAGATAGAGGGAAACATATTTGGACAGACGCATAGCTGAGGCTCTATGGGGTAAGGGTAAGGTGTTGGCGGTAGCGGCGGCTGCTGCTACTTTGCTTACTTTTCATTCAAATATTTTGATGTGTGTACTTAACGCTGCGATACTTGTGCGGGCGATAGGGTTATAAATGGATGATGGCAGGGGGGATGGGGATGTGCATGAGTGTTGAATTGATATTTGCTGGGGTTCTCACTGTCCTCATCTATCCCTCTCCCACTCCCACTCCCCCTCCATCCAATAGCTGTCTCTCTGTGGTTCAATAAACTTGCGCGTGAATTTTCTATTTTACATGATTTTTTCCCACTACTTTTCCTTTTATTTTTTTTTTTTTTTTATCACCGATTCGTTTAATGTTCAACATGTTTTACAATATGCCAGAGACAGAAGTAGCAGCAACAACAACAACAAAAAGGAACTGGGCCCAAATGTGCGATTGACATGGGGCAAACAGCAATAAGGGGGGTTCGACATGCTGCACAGGGGCGTGGCGCTGCGTTTTATGTGTCAAACATTCTATGAAGTGAAGTGGGCGCTAAGAGCAGGAGGCAAATGAGGTGCGCAAACGGTCGGGGGAGGTGTGCCAGCCCAACGAGGCGCATAAAACAGCCGGTCTGTTTCCCAGCGGAATTTTTGCGTTTTTGTTTTGAAGTGCTCTGCCAGTAAATACGTGAGAGCCGGCGGCGGCGGGCAGACACCCAGGCGGAATTGTGTGCTTTAGGTGAGTAGCTGATAGATGGCTGAAATGCAAACGCAGCCAGCACATGGCGCATAGTAGCCTGGTGCTTGCCCGGAGCATACAAGGAATTTATCTAGAGTTATGGTGTAAGCTGTAAAGCCGAATAGTCGCTGATAAAATATTAGGCCTAATAATTAATACAATATCTAGTATCTAGTATCTAGTATCTAGTATCTAGTATCTAGTATCTAGTATCTAGTATCTAGTATCTAGTATCTAGTATCTACATAGTATCTAGTATCTAGTATCTAGTATCTAGTATCTAGTATCTAGTATCTAGTATCTAGTATCTAGTATCTAGTATCTAGTATCTAGTATCTAGTATCTAGTATCTAGTATCTAGTATCTAGTATCTAGTATCTACTCCTATCTACTCCTATCTACTCCTATCTACTCCTATCTACTCCTATCTACTCCTATCTACTCCTATCTACTCCTATCTACTCCTATCTACTCCTATCTACTCCTATCTACTCCTATCTACTCCTATCTACTCCTATCTACTCCTATCTACTCCTATCTACTCCTATCTACTCCTATCTACTCCTATCTACTCCTATCTACTCCTCTCTACTCCTATCTACTCCTCTCTACTCCTATCTACTCCTATCTACTCCTTTCTACTCCTATATACTCCTTTCTACTCCTATCTACTCCTTTTTTTCTCCTATCTACTCCTTTCTACTCCCATCTACTCCTTTCTACTCCTATCTACTCCTTTCTACTCCTATCTACTCCTATCTACTCCTTTCTACTCCTTTCTACCAAACCTCTGCATAATAAATATAAACAATTAGCAATTCCTTTACCATTTGGTATATAAATAAATATACCAAATGACAACTGTTCTATGCATGCATATATTTCTAGCATTCCAGATTAATACCGAACGCACATTAACAGGCAGACAGACAGCTTCTTTTTAAAATATATTTTCTTTACTATGCATCACTTATTTTCCCATCAATGCCCGCCTTTATTGAACATCTTTTTCGATAGAAATTCCTCTACATTATGGCACCGACATCGGGCTCTCATCTCATTTTGTGCTTAAGACTCTGCTGCCGTCTCTTTCATCAGACACTTTGGTTTGACCTTTCTTGCCTGCTAATTTGCTGTCATTTTGCTATGTGCACCCACTCCGTTGCTTGACATCTGCGCCCGTGCGCCCCTTCCCGCGTGCCGGCTATGCATTATATATCGATCAAAATTCAATTTGTGACGCTTTTTTGACAACGCTTAAAGCAGGAAACGCGCCCGAAAAAAAAAGCGAAGCGTAGCTACAACAAGAACAAAATTAACTTTAATTGAAAAAGTTTGTGACGCACTTTTCGTTGTCGGTTTTTCTTTTTTTTTTTTAATTCAGTTTCCTTTGCTTTTTATATTTTGTTTGCCAATTTTCATTTTTGTGTGTGTGTGTGTTTTTTTTTTTTTTTTGGTTCGGAAAAAGGTGGCAAAAAGAGATTCCAAGTGTGACTTTCGTGAGAGTTGAGAGACTGAGAGGGTCCTCGAGCGGTTTTTAATTAACCTAATTTGCAGCTGAGCTCCCAAGTTTTGCCTCATTATTTATTCTAAAGTTTCCGCTCACATTCTGGCTCTCTCTCTCTCTCCCACTTTCTCCTTCTTACTCGTGTTGGGTAACTGTTTGGTTGTCACTTTATATCATTCATGTGTCACCCCCCCTTGCAGAACTCTTCAATTGGAGCACAGAAGCCAACTCATTTGACACTCTGTTTTCAGGGTCATATTAAATCACGTTGAATAGGAAATGCTGCCGCGAAAGCGTATGAATATTTCAGTTTTCTGATAATTAGGAATGCAGTACGAAAAGACCTAGCACAAATAGAGTTGAGAGTTTTTGTTTAACTGCAGATATATACTTTCAGATTCCATAAATTGTTCATGAGCAGCATTCTCTCATCTGTCTCAGACCAAGTCGTAATATTAGTTTCTGTTCTTTTTTTTCTGAAATAAAAAAGGCATCGATACTTTAGTTGTTCTCTTGGTAATCTTTTGCTTGAATTCCATTTGGCTTTTAGTTAACTTGCGAGCTCTGCTCTGTTGGTTCCTCTTTACAGTTGACTTTTGTTTGCGCCACTTAGCGTCAACTTTACTTTACTTCACTTCGTTCCATTCCATTCCGTTTCATGCCAAATAACTTATGCTCTTTGAAACATGCTGAACACTGTCCATCAATAATATGACACCTCCTTCCTGATTCTCCTTAGACTTGAGTTGTGATTTTTTTCTTCTTCTTCTTCACTTTTTGTTTTCTTAAGCAACACACAAATTGAGTTTAAGTTCAGAAGATAGCAAGAGCAGAAAGAAAATAGTTTGTTGCTTTTTTATAATTGGGAGCAGAAGATAATCAAGTTGCGAGTTGCAAGTTGCACGTTGCACGTTGCAAGTTGCGAGTTTCATAGCCAGCTTAAAGGGCCATAAACTCAGACTGCTCCACCCCCCTCCCCCACACCCGTCCAGAATCTATTCGTTCTGGACATTTGGCTGGCGGCAACACATGTTGTTAATAACTCTGGCATTTGCTACCCTTTAACCCCCCGTTGGAGGCAATTACAGCACGTGCCACGCCCCTAAGCAAGTCATAACTAAAGCAAAAAGTTTGCTTTTTCGCAAACGTTGACAGAAAATTAATTGAAAAAGTGAAAATTGCGACTGCGAATTGGAATTACGTTTGCGTTTACGTTTGCAATTGCGATTGAGTTAAGTTCATTAAAGTTGGCTCAAACCAACTAGCCAAGGTCCAGAGAACAGACGCCAAGATTTGGAAATAATTACAAGCCAGGTGTGTGTGTGTGTGTGTGTGCAACTTAAAAGTTTCTTTGTCTGCTGCAAAATGCATTTGGCAAGTGCATTTAATTGGATTTAACCAACTTGGCTGAAACTTTATGGTCATAACGATAGTCAAGTGGGCAAGTTGCACAGCCACAGTTACAGCTTATAGAGGGTATTGAAATAAGCAAACTGTTATATTTCAATTAAGCTGATTAAGAAGAGAATATTCAATTATGATTTAATAATAATTAAAATAATATACAAATCGATAGTAAGAATTATTCATATTAAATTGAAATAAAAGAAATAAATAAATAATAAAAATTAAATAAATAAATAAAAAATAAATAAATAAAAAATATATAATAAAAAATAAATAAAAACATTAAATAAATAAAATAAATAAATAAAATAAAAAATAAATAAAATAAAAAAAAAAAATAAATAAATAAATAAAATAAATAAATAAATAAAATTAAAAAAATAAAATAAAATAAATAAATAAATAAAATAAATAAATAAATAAAATAGATAAATAAATAAAATAAATAAATAAATGATGGAAAATCTATAAATCAGTCAATATACAAATACATATACAGAGAGGATAGATGATATATTCATCTAATATTGACTTAAATATATTAACTTTAGACTCTTACAATCCACACTTGAGAACCAATTCTAACCTCTCTTTTCTTTCATTTCCTGATTTACATTTGATAGACAATTTCTATAATTATTTAACTGAACTTGACAACTTGACTATGGCTTCATCCACATTCTTTCTTTGTCTCTCACTTCATTTCATGTTCAACTCCTGCTCCAGTTTTCACCTGAACAGAAAACCTCAACGCAAGATAACTAACTGTGAACAAGAAAAAAAAATACTGATGAGAGTAATTCGCTTTAACTCCAACATTCTTTTGCCAATCCCATGCCGAACATAGCTGCACATGCAACTGAGCATGAACTCGTTAAAGCAACAAGGAAAGAAATCACATTTTTTCACACACACAAACACACACACACACACGCTCACACATGTTGTGCTACCTAATTTGGTACAATTTTCACCGCAGCGGCAGCGAAAGAAAAAATATACTCTCTGCACCCCATATGAAAAATGAATATAAATGAAGAGGGGCTGGCTGAAGGGGGCAATAGACGAACCCCCTTTCGCCGTAGCTCTTCTTGCACTCGCTCGCTCTCTCTCTCTCTCTTTCTCTCTCTGTCTGCCTGCATTGGCTAGCGAAATTCTGCAATTTTGCACGCAGCGCGCCGCTGCGAACATAAAAATAAATATTAAAAATAAATTAGAGCTACCTGCGGTTTTTATTAACTTTTAATTTATGAAAACGTAGGAAAAACTCACAGCTGCAAGAGAAGAAAAAAAAAAGAAACCTATACACGACTGCGAGTGCATAGGGGGAAAGAATCCGAAAGAAATCAGCAAAAGAAAGAATGAATGAGAGATAGAATAAGCAGAGCAAAAAAAAGCCAAAGTTGTGAAGTGCATATAAGATATACGGTTAGAGCCATACTCGTATATGTAGATACATTTGAGGAGATGAAGATACAAACTCACTTTAGTCAAATGAAATTTGAAATTAAATATGCTAGACACAAATTGTTTAAAAACATAAAAACATCTAAGCAACTTTAACCTAAATTTACACACTATTTAAATGGAGACCTAAATATGTTAATAATAATTCTTGGAATAATAAAGGAATTAAAATGAGCCTAACATATATCGCAGTAATAAGAATTAGTGCTAAACAGGTCAGCGAGGGTGAAAGGTGAAACGTTAAGAAGAAAATTTCAGCAGAAACAGTTGACAAGATGTGCTAGAATTATGATACTCCTCTCCCCCACTCTCTCTCCCTGGCCAAGGCTAAGACATTGTTGAAAAGGCCAAGAGAAAAGTAGCGCTCAGTTTGTCATTGGCCTCGATTGCATTTGAACTCATGAACATGAGTTGCGCTAATTTCATAGAAAGTTGCGTGCTTTAATTGCCGGTAAACAGACGGGGGTTTAGGCCTTTGCCAAGACAACATATCTGAGCAAAAAGAAAATAAAAGAAGTAGAAGAAGTAGCAGAAGTAAGCAATGCGGTTGCAGCGATGCATGGCAAAAAGTGGGAGTCAAGAGTTGGCTAAATCAAAAGGCCATAGCCAAAGTAGAGGAAGAGGAAGAGCAAGCAGCAATTGCTGTTGCTGTTGCAGTTGCAGTTGCTGTTGCAGTTGCATAAAGCTTACCCGCCCCAACAAGTGGAGACACTCGAGTTGCCTCAGTGGAGCAGAAACAAGAAGCCGAGTGGGCAAGAGAGGCCCCTTAAGGCGCCCATGAGACGATTTGTGCAAAGATTTAAATAGAGGCTCGGCTTAAGGTAGGGGACTCCGTCATCAAGGACTTGGCAAAAACAAAAAGAAAAGAGAGAGGGAGAGAAAAGAGCAACAGAAATGGAGACCACACAAATTGAGGCAGCTGAAGGGGGCACAGTTCTAACGAGTCAGAGAAGCAACAACAACAACAACAAATTGTCTCAACGACATATACAAAATGACAACAACAGGGAGAGAGATAGAGAGAGAGAGAGAGGGAGAGAGCAGAAGGCGCCAGCATATCTCGTGGCTGGTTTTAGTTAGATTTCTCATTTTCTTGAATTTACTCATTTTTTCTATTTTTTATTTTTTGCATATATTTCTTATTATTATTATATTGAAAAGCCTCTTGGAAGTCGCCTGAAGCGCTTTTCAGTGTTTAACTTGTGTAAAGTTTTCAAGTTTGCAAGTTGTACAACTGGTTGGACAGCCAGACGCTCATGCAGTCGTCTCTCTATCACTCAGTCACTCAGTCAGTCAGTCAGTTAGTTTGTCACTTAGTCAGTCTGTCAGTTAGACAAGTCATTCAAAGATGCACACTTGAAACGCTTGGCAAGTTGCTGGCTTTTGCGGGCCAATGTCTGGTGACAGCTGTCGCTCAGCATTTTGTGGTCGTTTACAGCTTTAAAGAAACAGGTCAACTAAATAGAAATAGAGAGAGAGAGAGAGAGAGAGAGAGAGAGAGAGAGAGAGAGAAAGAGTAGCTAGCAGTAAGCACTAGAAATGCTTTTCTACAACTTTTGCAGTTTAAGGCAATAATCAACTAAGAAAGTGGACCAAGTTTAAAGTGGTCAGAGGAGCTGCGTTGTCAGAGGGAAGAGCAGAGGGGTAAATATATAATTCAGCTTGCAAAGATCAGCACGAATGCAGGAGAAGCCATAATTGATTGATTCTACAGATACTAAAGTATGATTACACAGAAATTGAAATAGACTTCAATTTAATATTTTAGTTTAAACTTATCGCAAATGAAAATAAATAAAATAAATTAAATGAATAAAATAAATTAAATAAATAAAATAAATATAATAAATAAAATAAATATATAAATAAATAAATAAAATAAATAAAATTAATTAATTAATAAAATAAATAAATGTATTAAATAGATAAATAAAATAAATAAATAAATAAAACAAATTAAATAAATAAAATTAATAAATAAAATAAAATAAATAAAATAAAATAAATAAATGAATAAAATAAATAAGTAAATAATATGAATAAATAAAAAAAATAAATAAATACTATAAACTTATCGTATATCTATAAATATTTAAGATTTCCACATATAATACATATTTATATTAAATTAAATATGCTCTCAGAATATTGTTGCCTTATATATATCCCATTTAAATTGAATATAATTGAATAAGGTTTCATTCTGTTCTGCTTTTCTCTACTCTGCTCTCTGTTCACTTCTCAGTTTAATCATATCATTTCTAGATAGACTTGGCTCGTTTCCCTCTTCCCTCTTCATGTTTCAATCTCTCCCCCTTGATGCATTCAAGGGATATCAGCAACAACCATGACAATAACATGAAAAGCGATACCTCGATTTGACAGTGGCATTTGCCGCCGCATCGCATCGCATCGCATCGATGTCAGGTCACAATTTTTCCAACTTTGACAATTCCCACTGAGTGTGCATGTGTGTGTGTGTGTGTATGTAACCTGAGCGATAGTCGGGCGCACTATGGCGTATACGTAATGCAGCTGCAATAGTTGAACAGTTGCTACACTGAGCGAAAACAGCATAGCTGAAAGAACTCTAAGAGCTTAACAATTTCTAAGGCAAATAATCAAATTTCTTTCGTGTTCCATTCAAAATATGTATTAAGAACGAACTGCTCTCATATAAGCTCTTTGCTGTTTCGCTCAGTGTAATTTGCAATTGCTGTAAGTTCTGGTTACAGTTGTGCAACACACACACATACACACACACACACACACACACACACACACACACACACACACACACACACACACACACACACACACACACACACACACACACACACACACACACACACACACACACACACACACACACACACACACACACACACACACACACACACACACACACACACACACACACACACACACACACACACACACACACACACACACACACACACACACACACACACACACACACACAGTCAGCTTTAACAAATTGTAAACATTTATTTAAGATATTTAAGGCGCTAGCCTCTCACTGCTCGTATCCTTGTTGAGCCCAAAGTAAGCCAGAAATATCAAACGTTCTACTTGACTCACTCACACACTAGCCGTCTCTCTCTCTCTCTCTCTCTGTCTTGCAGGCTCCATCAAGGCTTTGGTTACAGCTTAATGAGCTGTGTGAGTCGCTTTGGCTCTCTCTCTTTCTCTCTTCTTCTTCCCTGCTATTTTCCCCCTCACTCACTCCCTCTCTCTCTCTCTTGCCATCTCCCTCTATTAGCTGTTGCTTTATGCTCCGCCAGTTGCAGCCGCATTTTACATGCATTTTTCAAGCGCATAAATCACTCAATTGGAAACTGAGCACGTACACACCTGCATACACACACACACACACTTATGCGCGTATACGCACTCATGCAGCTCTCTAGCCCCCCACAATACCCCCCCTAGAAGACATAATTCATAAGCTGCTTAAGCCTCTGGTCATAAATTTACTGCACACACATTAATTAGGCCGCCGCCACATCCCCAAAGATACTCCTACCTATATCTACCTCTATTTGACCCCGCCGTCGCCCCCACCCCCTTTTTGGGGCTGGCAAAAACGCAACTCTTCTAATAGAAGAGCCGCTGGGCAGGCTTCAGCTACAGGTCTGGGCTCTGTTTCTGTATTTCTGCTTGCATCCCGGCCCGATGAGTAATGGATGCTCATTAGTCTTGGCCAGAGATTGTGGGGGGAACCTACTCATAAATATAATACCACGGCAAATCGGCCAACAGCTAACCGGCTAACTAGCTAGTGAGCCAACTAGTTGGTTAGTTGCGAAAAGAGCTTTCAATCGCAATTCGACTGGACAACAATTATAGCTTAGCCTGATCTGAAAGTGGTATATATAGAAATATATACATACGATAAATAAAAGGGATTTTGGCATATAATCAATCAAATTGCCAATCAATCAATGCAAGACCAACAACAACAACAACAACAGAGCGAGAGACACAAACAAAAGCAAACGCACGCAATCAATGTGAAAATGTTTGAAAACGAAATTGAAATGGACAACAAAATTGTGGAAAAGTCGATGGGTGGAGAGAGGGGGGAGGGAAGAGGAAAAAGCAGAGACGAACATGGCTATATATGGCCAATAGAAGAGTGTGACAAGTAGACAAAACTACATCAAAGCAGAAAAACAATGAACGGAAATAATTAGAAATATACGATTGCAGAAAACAAAAACAAAACGAATTACTGATATGGAATGGAAATCGAGAAAAACTAAATGCAAATTAAAGCTGCAAACTAGAAAAGCAAATTAGATCAACTTCATTTTCAATAATCAATTTCGAGCTAAAAGCAAGAGAAAGCTAGTCAGTTTTTAGGAACGAGAATAGAAATAGACTATAAAATTAACAATTTGCTGATAGATTGGAAACGAAGATAACCCGCTATATATACATATTTAGTAATAGCATAAATATTTATAAACAATTTTTGAGTTCCATATACCAATATCTCTATCGAGCATCTAGATTTTAAATTTCCTAAGCTATTCACCAAATCATTCCAATTGTTCGAGAATTCTGTAAAATCCTATATGCGGGAATTTGACTCACCAGCAGCTGAGGCACAAATATTACCGCAAATTGTTTTCACATTTCTAATCTCAGCTGAGTCAAATAGAATTTTTAGAAATAGAACATGGGTACAGTAGTTATTCGCGAATTGAAACCTTCACCTTAAGAGCTTTTGATTGAGAGTTTAATATTTATATTCAAATTTCACATCATTAAAAATGTTTATCATATAAATGATATATGCAAATTACATTTGATTGCCTTTCGAGATAACCTTCTCAAATATATTAAAAATCACCTCTCAAGCTATCATTGAATATTACCTAAATCTATAGAGCTCTACACCACACAAAATCTCTCTGAATTGCAGAGGATTTTTAGTTAAAATAGTTAGGAACACTTACAATATGCTCCTTTAGCTCTTTGCGTATTGGTCCCAGCCATTGATGTAATCCAATGTAGCGTTTTTGCACCATTTTCAGGGCGGGTGCGCCCTGGGCGTATGGCCCGCCCAGTAGGGCGCTGGCAGTTTCTAAAACTACCATTTTGTTGAAATCGCTTGCGGTCCCGATTATTTTAGTTTTTGTTGTTCCTTTTGCTGTTGATATTTATGCTCACGCACACACTCACACACACTCTTCCGTTGGAATTTATCCGGGCTGTTGATAAGCGTAAAGCCCCTATATTATATTATATATTCCGATATAATTTTAAAATATATATAAATATATGTATTTTTTTTTTTTATTTCAAAACAACAACCATTAAAAAAAATCAGCTTTGTTATCAACTTTGAGCTGGCTATCTGGAACTCTGGTTTCTGATTTCTGTAGAGCGTATTTATTGTAATGTATTTAACGTTATTTTATGCTCAAAAACTGTTGATTCTGTGTTTTTTTTTCCGTTTCTCCTTAGGTTGACGAAATGGAAATTTCGTACTTTTTTTTTTGTTCGGTTTCGGGGTCGCGTTTCAATTAAATTTTAAGCCGCATTCGTGAGACGTGCTTTGCAGGCCGCAAGAGCGATATATGAGATGCTGCCCGTAGAGAGATATATCTGTGTATATATACATGCACATATACTATATGCATCTGTATCTACATGCAGCATTAATCCTCACACATTGATGTCCACGACGCCGTTCGAATCCTCGGAATCAATCAAATGACACGCACCGCAAAAGAGCAACAATTGTTGTATGAATATCTTGGATTTCTTTAAGATTTGCTGCTTTGTTATAAATATTTTATTATTGCAACTATCTTTCTGTTGTTATTAGTATTGCACATTTAGAATTGTGAATATTTTTACTGCACACTCCTCAATTATAATGATTTCTAATAATTATAATATTAATAATAATTCTAATAATTTATTAATAATGAATAACACGATATTATTTGTTTATTTTGTGATTTTCCCGACAAATCGTTTACGTTTAACGGATATACGAATTGGGAAGTACGAAACGGAAACACGGTAGAACGAACCGTTGTGTTCAAAGTTCCATCGCGAACTGATTTTCCTGCCTGTGATACGATTCGGGCCGAGCCAAAGAAACGACGACTCAAAGCGTGCGAGCGAATGAGCGAAGCGGAGAGTTCGTTTGTCGCACGAATGCAGCGCAAACGAAGCGGTCAATTTGGCACAGTGGGCGCAAAGAGAGAGAGTAAAGTGCAAGCTAATCAAATATATATGGCAATTTCATGAGCAGTGACAGCATTTAAATGCAACATCATGAATTCTAGCTCATTAAATATAAAATTCACAGCAAATTAAAAAATAATAATACAAGAGTACAAGTCTCTTCTCTGCTGAGACAATAAAATAAACTCGCATACTCTTGGCCTACTGTGCTGTTCTGTAGAAGAGCGGGAGAGTAAGCGAGCGCAACGATTTCGTGTGTAGAGTGTGTAGAGTTTGCTCAGCGCATACGGCAAACACTTGTTGTTGACGTTTCTGTGCGGCGCAAAGCGAGCACACCCCAAAAAATTGAAACAGCTTGTGTTCCGATTGAGAGAGCAAGAGAAAACTGTTGCGCTCTAGACGACTCTTATACTGGTCAGTCCGGACGGCATTGCCAGTTGCGTGTAAAGAAAAGCGCAGTTATCTTTTTTAGAATATCTCAGCAGTTTTTGGGCATGCAATGTGCATACATGTGTTTGTGTGTATATGTGTTTATATTTGTTATGCTGCAAGCTCTTAGTTCGTAGTTGCTTCCGCCATATGTTGCTGAAAGTTAACAGGTTGCCCAAACATGTTCAGTTGGGGTCTAGGCAATAGGAACATGACGAGTAAATAGCGGGGAACTAACGAAAAAGCCAGGTGAAAATTAAGTGCTGCTTTTCTTAATGATTTGATCAGTTATAAACGGAAAGAAAAGCCCTGGAGTTGAATAATACCGAATTTCTATGGAATGAGCATACTTAAATATTTGATGGGGATAATGTTAATATTTCATCATTTATCATTATTTCTTACACCTGATTGTTATTTCCAAACCTCATTAATTATACGAAACTAGACGACAAGTCGTAGCACGCCCTCCGTGAACTTTAATGACGATAATAAATGAAATAAAACTAAAAACCTCCAGCGGTCTGTCTCCTAGGGTATAGTACGATTATTATTAGGTAACGTTGAACCCATGTGGAGTTTGTTGACTTCTGGCAACAAAGTGTGACTAAACAAATTAAGCCGAGAACTAGGCAAGAAAGAAATACAGAAAAAAGAAAATCAGTGCTGAAACTAAAACGAGAGCGCGAAACGTAAGCCAGGCAAGACAAAAACCTTATAAGGCACCAAAAAAAAAAAAAAAAAGAGGGAACAACAACAAGAACAGCATAGCGTTAAATTACATATTAGGTCTGGACTCCACCTGGGCCGCGTATATCTCTTAGAGGAGTGTCAAAAGAAGGCAGATAATAAAAGCAACAACAACATTGATTTCATGCACGAGAACATGAAATTGAAGTGGACTCTTGCAATCTCATAAGCTGGAAAATTGTCTGTGTGCGCAAGCAAACAAAATGATGGAAAATGATCATCTACAACAACAACAACAACAACATCTCGAGCACGAATGCATTACAAGAGCAAAAGAGAAAGAGAGTTCACTAACTTCTAACGGTAATACGACAGCGGAACAACCGCGCGCGCTGTTCAACAAGTTGCCATAAACATGTTGCAGCAACATTGCAACAGCAGCATTAATTAATGCTGCTACTCACGTGTTGCTATGGGCGTGCGCCTCTGTATATGTGCCTCTGTGTTTTGTTTTTAGCGCACAAGTTCAATGCACGCCAATCACATGCGAAATTAGCACAAAAGGAACAGCCAACAAGAAACAACAATAACACTAACTGAAGCTTATGCAAACTAAGACAGCGCTCAGCTTAAGAAAAAGAGAACAACGCTGCCGCTCTCTCAGCTCTAGCTCTGCCTCGACAATGACATTCAAAAAAGCTGCAAGTCAAGCTTAGAGAGGAGCGGTGGGATGAGTGAGTAATGCTAAGCGCAGTCCATCTCGCTCTCTCACACATCGGCTGTTGGTTGGGCCATGCGAATTGTGTTCCCGTCAAACAGCTTTGAGTTCGTTCACCGCACGCGAAGAGCAGCGGACTGTTCGCGAGTATGAACTTATGTGCGAGTAAATACGCGCGTGTGTGTGTGTGTGTGTGCTTGGCCTAAAATTTTACAGAGCCGGCCACGACCTGCCTAACTGCACAACAAGTTTAACTCGGTGCAAGAGCAAGAGCAAGGCAGCGTTACAAAGGAGAGCAGAGCAAGAGAGACAGCTGTTGTAACGATCAAGCCAAGATGCTAATCTCGCTGCCGCTCGTTAGCTGCGCTCGTTACATGCAACGACAGCTTATACGCACTCTCCCTCTCTCTCTCTTTTCATCTATCTTTATAGCCGCTGTAATTAGCCAGAGACCAGGTCGAATTAATTAAAATTAGCTCAAGTCTGTGGCAATTTGTCGCCATCTCATTTATTTTACACCACGGTGCCATTAATTTATCTCTTATTTATTTTGTTTCTGTGTTGCACAGTCAACGTTGAAGTTTCTTTATCGATAACGATAAGTGCAGCATGCGGTATTCATGCAATTTATCTGCATTTTTTTCTCTGCCAATTTCATGTTGCTCTTCGTTTTTCTTTTCTTTTTTTTTCTTTTTTTTTTTGCAAAAACAGCTGTGTGAAGTGTCCAACCAGACATGAGGCAATAAAGTTTCAAGTGTGTGTCAGCGTGTCTATATGTGAGTGTGTATATATATTGTACATGTGTAGTAGATGGAGCACAGGGTTGTCAGGCACTTGAATGATGCTGTCGTACATATTGCATCAAACTATTTTTTAACCATTTATATATATAAGCATATGTAAAGTATTCACTGAAATGCGGGGAAATTGAATTGAACTCAAAGGGGTTCGACCTTTACGGGTTTCCTGTGTGCTCTCTACTGGAATATAAGCAATTCGTATCTACTTCGGCTGATTATTTAGTTAAAAGTTCAATATTCCAAATTTCTTTATAATATATCATATTGTGTCTTACCAGAAACTTCTTTTTAATTTATAAAAATTGAAAGAAAAATAATAATAATAATAATAATAATTGCTTTCAAATTTATAATTTAATTTAAAAAATTCCTAATACATCGAATTCTATTTTTAATTTAATTACTGTTTTTGTAATTTTACTTTTCCTCTTTGAATTCGCCAACATTTCATTTAAATTCATTTATTTTTATTAAATATAAATGCAATTGATTTCTTTAGTCCACGCAAACTCAATTGATATACAATTTTCCTTGGCGTGAGAGTTATTTATGTCAATAGCATATATGTATGTATGTATGTATGTAGTCATTCGCATTTTTATTTTGCACACTGCAACTGCAACTCCTGCCCCACCAGGGTTGTCAGCCCTCTCTCTTGAGCTATACCACAAACTAACACAATTCTCATGCTGTTTTCCATTTTTACTTTGTTCTTCGTTTCTCGTACATCCATCACGTATCTAAATTGAATTTATAATAGTTGACAATACAACCCTCTACATATGTATATACACACAGTGCAATACTAAGCAACCCAACCACCCACACACAGATACACACACACACACACACATACATACATTGAAAGTCAATTGGATTCTCAGCATCGCTGAGAGCGAGAGGCAACAATTGGCAGCAATTTTCATTTATTTCAAAGGGCACAAAAATGTGACGAAAATTAATTAAAAATCAATTTGAATTTGATTGTTGACCGCTGCTGCCCAAACCTCTTCAGATTTTTATACACTATGTATATATGTATGTGTGTGTGTATGTATCTTTGTCGCTCAAAGTTAATTGACATTTGCACAATGTTTGTCGCATTTTTTCCCCAGCTGTTTAACTGGAAACCTACCAAACCGTATCGAATGCAATTTCTCATTTTCTCTCTTTTTTGTTGCAACTTGTTTATGTATATTTATTATTATTATAAATACTTTTTTTATGATTTTTCGTGGCCGTTGATATCATCTGTTGTCATCTGCTTGCTCGCAAAAAAAGAAAACAAATTTATAATTGAATTACCCGCGAAATAAATAAATTTACTTCTGAATATCGAGAATTGAATATTTATTTATTTACTTTGAATGAATATTGAATTCAATTGGCATTTCCCCCACATTTTTTGTTTCCACGAAAATTAGCTGTTGGTATTTAGCAAAAACTTTGCGGCCGACTGGCAACTCTGAACGTGGCCAATAGGGTTGCCAAAAACACTTGTGCAAAATAATGCCAACTGGAAGGCGGCCAACAGATCAGTGTCAACAATGCAAATGAATGCATTGAATGACAAGGCAAACAAATAAACATATTTATATTTATATATGTATATTTAAAAGTGTGTGTGTGTGTAACTAAAGGCGACAAGATGACAATGAAAAGTCACATCGCAATGCAATGAAAAACCTTATTTCTGTTTTGTTTACAATTGACACACTCAAAATGGTGTCAACGCGATGAGAATATTAAAAAATAAATAAATAAATAAAATGTAACAAAAGAAAAAATATAATAAGAGTTGCCACACCTTAAAAAGTTTACCTAGAAATCAATTCAGGCAACTAAAAATAGGTTAAAATAATGTTGTTGTTAAACAATTTTTTACTTTTTTATTTTTTACTTACTTTTTTGTTTTATTTACTTGTTAATTATGTTTTATTATTATTTACTTTTTTTTATTATATTTTTTTATTTATTTTTTTTTTAAATTATATTTTATTATTATTTACTTTTTTATTATATTTTTTTATTTATTTATTTTTATTTATTTATTTTTTATTTATTTATTTTTTTTTTATTTATTTATTTTTTTTATTTATTTTTTTTATTTTTTTTTATTTATTTATTTTTTTTTTATTATTTTTTTTAATTATTTATTTTTTTTTTTTTTTTATTATTTACTTTGCTTTTGTCCGCTCACTTTCTGTAAAGCAAAGAAATAATCGAAATTTCGTTTTGTTTTAAAACAACGTAAGGCTTTTATTTGACACAATAAAGCAGTTAAAAGTACAGTTACGCTTTGTTCTACTAAATACATTCTAGTTTTTTGTTTATAACTTAAGCAAGTCAAAAACAAAATATTTGTTGTATATAATAGAATCCGCTTCTAATGTTTAAGTGGTCGGATTCTACTTTACTTTAAAGAGTCATTCTAAATACATACCTATTTAAGAATATTTATAATCATTTATATTTCAAGAAGTAAGGAACATACCTGTAAAGATAAAAAGAAAATATTGATTAACACAATATATTTAATATTTTGTAATTTATAAAATAAGCAATTTATAAAGTCTTTTATAAAATATTTTCCCTAGCTGAAAAACCTTATGAAGAGTTAACAGAAATAACACGCAAAAATGCACACTAGAGAAGCTTCTGCGTTCTCACTTATTATCTATCTCATTATATTACACATTTTTACTCTTTTTTTTTCTCCTTTTTTCTTTTTGTTGACCGTACTTTAAGTTCATTAAAAATTACAACGCACTTAAAAAATTTGCTCACTTACGCCTCATTTAAGCAAATTAAAAGTAAACACGTAGCGAAATTACCAACGTAAAGCGACGAGAATGCTAAGAGAATAGCGCAGAGAACAAAGAAAGTCTCTCTTTCTGTAAGTGTGTGTGTGTGGGTGTGTGAGAGTGATAGAGAGATAGGAGTGTGTGTGTGTGTTTGTCTGTGTCGTTGTCTGTGTATTTGTGTGTGCAGATTTAATCAGTGACGAAGGCAGCACGAAAAAAATTACACAGCCGCAAAAAGTATGCAATGGCAAATTATGAAAACGGGTAAACAAAATGAAACGCAAAAAGTGAAAGTGACACGCAGCAATACGTGAATAACGGTAATGATGATTGAGATGATGCTGATGCATGAGGTAATGATTTACTGATATGAAATATATATGAAATATATATGATATATATATGAATATATATATGAAATATATATGAATATATATGATTTACTGATATGAAATATATATGAAATCAATATAAAAGTGGCAGCTATAAAGGAAAAAGAAATTTTTAAAATGTTGGATGTAAAAATAAAAAAACTAAAATATTATTATTAAAAAATAATTGATTTATTAATTTATTTTTTATTTATTCATTTTTATTTTACTTAAAAAAATAAATAAATAAATAAATTAATTATTTAAAAATAAATAAATAAAATAAAAAAATAAACAAATACAAAATAAATTAATAAAAAAAATAAATAATTAAAAAATAAATTAATAAAAAAATAAATTATTTAAAAAAATTAATAAAAAATAAATTTATAAAAAATAAATTTATAAAAAATAAATTTATAAAAAATAAATTTATAAAAAATAAATTAATAAAAAATAAATTAATAAAAAATAAATTGATAAAAAATAAATAAATAAAAAATAAATAAATAAAAATCTCTTTAGCTCAGTCTTAAATAGTAAAATTCAATTAGAAATAGGTCTGCAATATTTATATCCCCTAAAAATCAATAAGAGAAAACATATAAAGTTGGAACAACCAAGACGAAGGAAACAGAGTAAAGAAAGGGATATTCTATTCGTACAGCTGAATAAAAAATTCAATTCCAAATAACCTCAACTCTCAACTAGCCAAACCTTCAAAGCTCAACTAAATATCCTCATGAAAACTACTTTGTTCATACTTTTTTGTATGTTTTGGTCAAATTTTTGCAACTAAGCTCAATCAAGTGTCAACACAATATTTTTTGATTTATATCGATTAGTATTTCGTATCAGCATCTATTTAAATTTATCGGCTCAAGTACGTGTTTTATTAGAATCTGATTAGCTGCAAACAATCTCAAGCAACCTGCTGATGTCATGCTCGTCCTCCTTTCAACTGCTAAACCTTCACGAACGATTGACCCACGGCCAGACCGAAAATTGCTTTATGTGATGAAAGTGGATGAGGGGCCTCAAATTGTGCAAAATCTCTCACATATTTCGCTGACTCAACCAATCATGTAGGGCACACATACGGAACAAAGGAATGCCAACAATATGCTACCGACTGTTAATACTCTGCCTCTAAAAATATTATTAAATAATAATACTCCAAAAGATTTCTATATACTAAATCACATTAGTTGTAGAAACTTCGAGACAATTTGACAACTTTTATCAAGTTCCCTTACTATATCCGTAAAGGGTATTCCCTTGTCCACATAGGCTGTGTGCAAAGCTCTGTACGGCCTTTTCTAAATGTTATCTTAGTGGGAATGGGAGCTAAGCCGGATGCCTTTCGACTTTAATAACTTTAAGCAGCTACGGTCAATTTAATTTTCATGGCAGATGCACAGCGCAGAGACAGCACAGGACAGGACACGGGGGCAGGACACGTCAGGACAGTCAGCAGTAAGTAAACGGCCAAAGGAGTAAAATACAAACACACATACACAACGAGCCACATATTCTGCCGGCAAGGCGAGGCGACAATTTGTGCGACCATATGGACCAGATAGAAAGAAATAGAGAGAGAGAGAGAGAGAGGGATATTTGGGGGAAAATAGGAAAAGGAAACTTGAAAGGAAAACTTGATTATAAAGCGATGACTTCACACATTGCCAAACGGACTGGACTAGCCGAAGGACGTAGAACCTATAATTTTCATGCTGCGACACAGAAAAGAAGACAAAAAAGCACAGGGAGCAGCTAGAAACAGAAAAAGGATAGCCACAGGACACACACAGAGACACACACAGAGACGCACCACAGCCGCTCGGTGCAAGGACATTGTGCAAACAGAGGCGTGTATTCTGCATGGGCGTTGTAATTTAATACTTTTCTAATATGTAGTTGTCCTTAACTGCCCGACCTCTCGCTAGCCGTCTCTCTTTCTCTCACTCTCTCTCTGACTGTTGTTGTCTCTTTCTGCTTGCGTGTGACTTTTGAGAAGAATTTTAATAGAATTGGTAAACTGAGCTGTCCTGCCTGGCGCATTGCCTGCTGCGTGATTAGATGCCTAAAAGTAGTCAGCAGAGTTCTTTTTTTTTTGGGAAAAACATCATGCTATTTGGCTCTCCTTTGCCTAACATGGGATTGATGAGGTCAGAGGGGTGGTGGTGCGGACATTGAAGTGTGTCAGAGTGGTTGGTAGTAGGTTTTTATGAATGGTTAAACAAGTGCCGGCAGCCAAAGGCACAGCACTTAAGTCAACAAGCCACAAAAAGTTTCTATGCTTGAGTTAAGTGTGCTCTGAAGCAGAGTCAATAAAGGATGGAAAATATGGAGTATCTGAGATAATTTAGCATATGGACTCGATGCGGTGGAGATGTTCGAAATAAGAAAAAAATACAGAGACTTGTAAACATGCTGTAAAGTTCCATTACTTTTTATAGGCTGTAAAAGCAACAGCTGTTGAAACGTTTACGAATACAGCACAAAGCAAAAGGGGGAAAAAACTGGAGAGCGAGTTCAAGAAGAAGGAACTATGGAAAATACTAATATATAATGAATGAATAAAAATAGAAATATACATAAAATACCAACTGTATATGGACAAATAGGAGTATAAAGACAAATATTATTTTATTACAATACATATATTCCTAATGATAATTTAATCACAAGCTAATTTCATAAGCCTTTAATATACTAATGCTTATTATGCTCGTTTCCCACATACTTACTTTTTGCCGTTCTATCCAAAATAACCAAAAACTAATAAGTCCTAAAGGGCTTAATGCATATGCACAGCCAAAAGCCAAATTTTTCCACAACATTTCTAACTGCAAAAGCAAACTTTACGAGCATAACTGTGCTGTAGCAATAATTAATTTTAACAACATATTACGCAGATATAAAATACCAGCATCCCTAAGCCCCATACCGGCAATGCCAGTAATAGAAAAAAGTGCAGAAAGCTTGCTAGGGTTGTAGTAGAAATAGGGTTTAGTAGTAGTTGTAGTAGTAGTAGTAGTAGGGTGTCTGTTGCCTGTTCAAAGCTTTTAGCATACATATTAGAATAGAGTTTACACGTAAACGTACTTCATTATTAACCCGGCGAGTGTGTCGCATGCACAAACATGACAAACTTCCCAAGAGGCAAACTGAGAGACTGAGTGGAGAGGAAGCCCCACAGATACGGATAGAGCAAGCGAGATAGAAAAAAAGGAGAGGGAGGGGTGTTGGAGAGCATAGGAGAGAAAAAATAAATACATTAAAATGCCAGCGGGTAAAATGAAGATACAAACAAACGCATTAATACGTGACGCTGAAACATTATTAGAAAATGTGTCTCGACGTTGGTTACTTGCCACGCAGGGCACTCAACAAAAGGGGCAGAGAGCGAGAGAGAGAGGCGGCAAGAGCCTGTTGTACGTGCGTCTATGTTGCATGAAAGAGAGAGAGGGAGAGGAGGCGAGAGTGTGAGCAAGAGAAAACGAGATTGGAGCTGCTGCCCGTGCAATATATTTTCGAATTTTTGCACTTGCAGCCGGCTGGCTTTGAGTTTGTGGAGTTTTTTGGGTTTTGGTGTTTCACAGTTTTTGGTTTTGCTATTCGGTTTTGTAGCTACCATTTGGCTGGCTTTTGCCGCTGTCATGTCTGCGCGTACTTTTAATATGAATTTAGTCCTTTAAGTCCTGCCTGTCTGCCTGCTTGCCTGCCTGGCTGGCTGGCTGTCTGGCTAGCGTATCGGCTGCTCGAGAGTTTCACTCGTTTTCTTCATTCTTCGGGCAGCTTTGTTGCGCTTGGCGCGGTTTTGGCGCACGTTTGCTCAATATGTCAATATTACATGGCGTTGGCCAACCCTGAGTGGCATTACTTTCGCTCAGAGTCTTTCGTTCGCAAAGGATCCAGCTTGTAAGTGACTTAATCAAATAACTTTGCATTGCCAGCCAAGCTCCTTCTCGAAACTCTTTTTCTTACTGTCTCCTTCTCTCTGTCTCTCTCTCTCTCTCTTTTTTTCTCCCTCTGGTTCTCTGGTTGCACTTTGCCATTTTCATTACGGCGTGTTTTGTGCGCCATTAAACATCGACTTTATTTTTAGCTTTTCTACTTTGCTTTTCCCTACTTTTACTTTGCTTGCTTTTTTCTTCCTTTTTTTTTTTTTTTATTTTTTGGCAAATTGTCGCCCTGTGCTGGCAAATGACACGTAGCAACCGACATGACATTTACTGGAATTCGGGATCGTAAGTGTTAGTCGAAGCTGGTGGTTTTCTGGTATGGCAATGAAACCATTAGCAGCCACTATATAATAGAGATTGAAGCAGCACTCGTTTCTATTGGTGGCATAAAAACGTTTACGAATACAACGAAAAAGAAATACTGGAAAAAGGGAGTACGCTGCAGCTGTAAGTGGTAACTGGGATGAAACTGAACTCATTCCAATTGGTTTATGAATATCCTAGAGACGAAAATGAGGAACAAATAATAGAGCTATGTGAAATAGAGAGAGACAAAAGACACAACATATATAAAAGGAACAAAAATTTCAAGAAATAGAGACAGAGAGAAAGAAATATAAATACAGAGGTGAAAAAGGAAAGAGAAGAGAAGAGAGAAGAATATCTCTAATCATAGCATATAAAAGAATAGGAATGTAAAAGATTTAAAGAGATATACGAGAAGAGAGCAGAAGATTGTGAAGGGAGAATGTACGTATTTAGCAACAGAAACTAAGCTTACATTTGATCAAAATCACATCAATTTATTCCTTTAAAGTACTTTCAAAATCCAGGTAATATCATTTACCACAAATTACTCAAACATTTACAAGTGTTAAACGCATTTGGGGGCCACACGTAAATGCCAGGATCAGCCGGTTTTACAAAGTCCACTCAAAGGATTTTCGCGTGTACTCATCTAAAAAGTGTTGCACATTAATTTACTTTGTGCTGGGTGGAATTTACAACACACTATGTGAATTACCTGCCACACCGCTGGCTGCAACAACAGCAACAACGGCATCTAAACTGTACAACGTGGAAAAATTCATCAAGCGCAAAATAACATTGCATACTTTATGGCGCATTATGAAAACACACGCCCCAAGCTGGGGGTTGTGCGGCTGTAGAACGTGAAAATTGCAAGGGCGAAGGGGGGTTTTCGGTTAGTTGAAAGAAATGTGCAGAGAAATTTGCGCCACATTTGCACAAAAACGTTTTAGAAAATGTACGCAACGTGACAAGCCACAGCCGGGTGGTGCTACCCCTCTATCACAAGCCCCCGAAACACACCCTTCGCGGCACACACACACACACATAAACACTCGACTATATACAACCTATTAAAAACATGCAAAATATGAGCTGGCAGTTAACGCGGCATTCAGTGTGACCCAACATTTATGCAGATAACGCCAACAGTGATAATGATGACAATGGAGACAATAATGAAGATTATCATCATAATAATAGGGTTAAAAATGACGCAGCTGATGACGGGCATACCTTCTCCTGAAAGAATCATAGAGAAACACTTGAAAAAATCATCCATTACATGATGTTATGTGGAAACGAATATCTCTGTCCTCTTTAGTCAAGTTAAACATATTTTTATATATAAAAAATTTCTCAAATTCCATTATATATATATTTTCCATCATATACTAAACATAGTTTCGAGTCAACACATTTTTGTCAAGTGTATTTCGTGGAGCGGACGCTCATGTGGCGCAACAATTTTGGCGCCTGTCTGACGAGGCTGACGTCAAACTGTGCCCCTACCACCTGCCCCGACCCTGCTGCTGCTTATCCACAGCCTCCTGCTGAATATTTCGCCATATGGTTGTATAATGATAATAAACTCAAAAAGATAAACTCGTATACAGCAGCAGCCACAGAGACAGAGCCAGAGACAGGCAGAGCAGAAGACAGACAGAGAGAGAGAGGGGAGCAAGCAGCAACAGGCAGACGTGACAGAGGGCAAGGGGGTTATGGGGTCGACACAGGGCCACAAGTGTCGTCACTTTGTCGGCTTCGGACGCGACGTCAGACGTTGTCATTTTGTCTTATCTGCACAACAGGACCAGAACTCGGTAGTATAAGGTATGAAGGAGCAATCCCCCCTTCTTCCGAGCGATGGAGCCAGTTATTTTCTTTCAATTTGCAGTTGGCTGCAGCTGAATGGGCAAAGATGCAGATGCAGGCGAAGACGTAGTAAAGGCAAACAAGACGTTGCAAGCGGTGTTACAAGGTACAGACTGTAAGGATGGAATATTACATTTTTGGAGTAACATTTTATTGGAGGTTAAGCGAGAATTTCTTAAGATTTAATACAATTTAATAGTAATACAATACGAGTTGGTAATAGATATAAACAATATACATATACTAGATATACTACAGTCAATACTTGAAATATTTCCCACTTTTGCTATGGTTTGATTTCCCTGCCTCATTCTTTGCATTCTTTGAATATTTTCACATAAAAAATATTTGTTTAAACTAATAAATCTTTTTGCTTTAATCTGCAATGGCACTCATAATTGACATCTTTGATTCGCAATCAATTTTTCTGATCTGTGCTCTGATACCAAAGGCCAAATTGAAGCAGTTGCCCACTAACAGTAAATGAAATTAAAAATGTTTCGCACAATCTCATTACGATTTTCAAGCCGAATTATCCCGGCTCCCTCTCTGTTGGTGGTCACATACACATTCGTGCAGGTTCGCCCCTGCCCCTGCGCTTATTTGTTGACCAAATTCAATGGCCAAGTCGGGACTAGCCTGGCGGCAAATGAGACGCAATGCTGGGCGTTGATGTCCTTGCAAGCTCCTGTGCTCCTGCTGCTCCATTGCATACCCCCAGGCGCTATATGTAATTGCATTTTTTAGTTTTAATGGAGCGAACACAGCCCGGGCACGTGTACGGAACGAAATGGAACGGCACAGCGTGTACAGCTCACTGCGAATGTAATTAATTTGTAACGTCTGATGACCAGCTTAATGGAAAAATACAGCAGAGCAGAGCAGAGTAGGAGGAGCGGGAGGGGAAGGGGAAGCAGCAGCAGCAGCAGTACATGAGAGGGCTGCATAAGTTTTGAGCAAAATGAATGACAGACTGACTGACCGACTGACTGACTGATTGACTGACGAAGCTGAGATTTGCTTTTAATAGTTTTATAATTGTATTTGATGTATATAATCCTTTTGAATTTAGTACCCGAGGATGCTCAACTAAAAATTGTGTTCATTTGCGACACAAGTAAAAGATCAACTCATTTTTTTTTTAAGTGCAGAGAAAAATAAGTTGGCAGACTAAATTCTTTAAAGAGCTAAGTCCAAGTACTAGAAGTTGATATCGGCAAAATTATAATACAAAATCAAAGTAAATTGACAACACACTTTGAATGAAATGATATAACAAACATTATTTACAAAAAAAAAAAATAAATAAATAAATAAATATATATATAATAATAATAATAAATATAATAATAATAATAAATATTATAATAATAATAAATATAATAATAATAATAAATATAATAATAATAATAAATAGAATAATAATATCATTAAAGTTGTCTATGTGTATGCAGCAGTTCTCATTTGGTATTTGTATTTAGGTAAAACGAAGCTAGAGTGCTCACAGCAGCAGAGAGCGTTCCCATTGCTCACTTAAACTTCGACTGCAACGATCTGTACCTGGCCCAACATTTGAGCGAGACTAAGTGCATGAGTGAAGGTCGCCCTATATAAAGGACAGCAGCTGCAGCATTTCTTCAGTCAGTCTTCAGTCGTCCAGGCCTGGTGGAGGTCAGCGCAAAGAAGTGAAGCAGAGTGTGTGAATTATAAGCATTCAAGACGGAGCGGAATTACGTAGAGGAATTACGTAAGGGAAATACGTAAAGGAAATACGTAAAGGAATACGTAAGGGAAATAATAAGAGGAAACACTTAGAAGAAAGAGGAAATATTTAGCAGAAATACTGGTAAGCAATACTTAGAGAAAATGCTTAGAGGAAATACTTCGAAATACGTAGAGGGAATACTTAGAAGAAATAGACAGAAGAATAGAGCTAAATCGACTCAATTCGTCACTCTGATCAATACTATATGTACTTTGTGGGGTCTGCCACGCCTTGGACAATTTTCGACAACAACTTATATTTAAATATATACACACACAAATATAATAGCTATATAAAAAGATAATCCTTCCTTCTGCCACCCCTTGGCTAGCCCGATCTCATTTCATTTTAAATACCAACTAATTTGCTATTTTCTGTTCTAATTTCTAATGCAGTGCCCGGACGACACTTCCTTCCACTTTGATTACAAAACTCGTCCGTAATCCAGTTGGGAAGCCACAGTGGGCCCAACTAGAAAACAAAGGGAGCACATTAAAACTAAGGTCAACATCAAAGGGGCACCAAAAAGGACAGTGAGTACGAAATGTACGTGAATGTGATTGTGACACTGACTGTAGCTGTGGCTATGGCTGTGGCTGTTCCTGACGTAGAGACATACATAGAACCGGCTGCTGTCCGACCAGGTCGGTCGTTCGTTTCCTTTCAGCTGTCTGCATTGCTTTTGTGTAACACACACTCACAGAGATGGAGAGAGAGAGAGAGTGAGTATGAGAGAGTCAGAGAGCAGTAGAGAGCACACACATGTGTCTAACAATTTGTAAAAACAACACTCGACTTGAACTTTAAGTAAACAAGTAGCGAAAACTACATAAATGAGTTTGCTAAAAACTCGCCAAACACACACGACACGATGGAAGAAAAAAACAAAAAAAAAAACAAAAAAAACCAACCTGAGAGTAGAAGAAAAAAGTCGAAAAAGCCGCCGCCACCGCCGCCGCCATAGTGTGAATGACACTGCAGAGGCGCAGGAGGAGGGGGGGGGGGGGGGGGCGCTCAGTAGAGGGCATCTTTGGCGTTGCTCGCATAGGAGCACTCACTGTAGGTTCCATGTCCAGACACATTCACGTTCTCACACTCAAGTGCTGGACACGATGATGAGCGAAGGGCTGCACACTGGATTCGACTTTTATACGGTGACACTTGTACACCCAGACTCAGACCTCTATCCAGACCCAGACTAACTCTCCCCAAGCAGCACCCCACAGCTGCTTGGTCGACCAACAGTCATGCTGAAGCCACGCTCGTGATATCAAAAAACTTTGCCGACAAACCATATAGCAAGTACATAGAAAAAAGAGAGCAATGATGAGGTGTGAAAAATGGCATGAGTATGTGCGCCCAACCTATGTGTGTGTGTGTGTATTGAAGTGACAAATCAAGTGCTGATGAGAATTGACACAGCTGAAAACTGGTTTTTCAAGCTCTCCAAGTTCCAATTACTTGCGAGCATTTTCACGCCATAATTTGATTGATGTGCTGAATAATTACAAATACTTCTGCCTATAAAATTGTATAATTTTGTTATATCAGTTTTTTTAGCTAGCCTCAGTGGCGCATCTTATCATCAAAGATCTAATGCGGCCTCAAGCGTAGCTATTAAAGCATCAGCAAATTATCATTAACAACTAGCGAAAAGCAGAGAAGCACTTATTGCTCATTTTATACATTCTTTAGAGCTGTATTATTTAGAATATATAAATATTTATTTAAAGTTCCATTCTCTGCGAATTCAACTTGACTATGTAGAGCACCTAACTTTATTCATTCTTAATATATTTATATTACTTATACCCATTTATTTATATTATTTATATTTTAAATTTTTTAATAAAAAAAATAAATAAATAAAAAATTATTCATCCATTTTATTTATTTTATTTGCATTTAATTTTATTTTTATTTAATCTGTTTTCTAGTTCTTTATTTATTTTATTTTATATTTATTCTTATTTATATTTATTTTTATATATATTTATTTAGATTTTTCTTCTTTTTACTTATATTTTTTTTTTTATTTATTTATTTATTTTCTTTACTTATATATTGTTTTCTATTTATATATTTTTTTTTATATTTACATTGTATATATTTTTAATATTTTATTTAATTTTTGTTTTAATTGTTATTTTTAATATTCTTTTTTATTTATTTTTTTAATTCTTATTATTTTGTTTTTATTATTTTATTCATTTTATTATTATTATTATTTTTTTAATCATTATTTTTCTTATAGTTATTTTATTATAGTTTCCTTTCAAGATCCGACTCCACTTTTAACTTTCAGTGTATTACAGAAAAGATTGCTGCCTCATTATGAACTGATCTAATGTGACTTTTGTCCACGCTGCAAGACGCAACCGAGTGGAAAATGTGCGACGACGTTGACAACTCTCAGGGGCGTCAAATTTGATCAGTTCGAGCGGCAGCCAAGCCGGGGGGGACGGGCGGTCTGGCTGGCTGAATCGGCTCCTCTAATGGGTTAACATTTACACTCGGCAAATGGCTGATTGTGGAGTTCATTGAATGCAAATGCTGCACGTGTTTGGTGGAAATGCTTCGGAAATAATGTCGACGTCTATTAGGAACAGGCCGCGTTAATGGGCCAATCAGGGCATGGAAGTTGCGAACAGGAATGCAAATGTGAAGCAATCAGTGAAAAAAACGAAGACGAAGACTTGAGATAAAATCAAACTGAATGAAGTGATAAATATATGAATGGGTTCGGAATGTGGTGCGAGAAAAAAGAGCTAAGACAATTTGAGAGCATAAAATTGAGAGAAAAATTGAAATGCTTAGAGATTAAAGAAGAAAGAGATAGGCCTAAAATAAATTAAATACATATTCTATTATATTGTTATATTAACTGTATATATATTATTTAAAGAAGAAATAGTTTAGGCTTAAAATATATTGTTCAATATTCTATTATATTATTATATTAACTGTAAATATATTTTTTATTTTTCGTCATATCAATTCAGTTCATTGGATATTCGATTCTTTGACTTTTTGTGTAAATAATACTTAAACAACACACTTACAATACCCACGCACACACACACGCACACAACAACAGTACATAATGAGAAATGACTGACGTAATCGGCTTTATATGTCCATACACAAACGTAAGCATTTCTCCAACCAAAACCGTATTCTATTCTTCTACATGATGAGGTCATGACAATATCTATGAGAGTATGTCAACAGTTTAACACTCGGGTAAACATTTGGCTGGCGGCGCTGACCTCCCTCTCTCTCTTTGTTGTAGCTGAACGATTAGTATAATTTCAATACACACACACACACATATACTTGATAGATATTCATAAATTTTTATATTATTAATTAAATTAATCAAATTCACATTAGCGGCACGCACGCATATACGCTCTTCGGTCACTTGAATCGAAGCGAATCGAATCAACTTTGGGAAGTCATTAGAGTGCCGGCCATAACAAACGGGAGGAGGCCAACACATAGAGCGAGCGCATGGCTAGGGAGTTGAAGTAGTGGAGCGAGCGCCAATAGAGCGAAGAAGCGTCGTTATTAACTGCCAAATGATTTCATTCATTCGTTCAATGAACTTGCCACAATAAACAGGCAACAGGCAAATCAAAGCGATATTAATAATCGCCAATCAAAATGCTAATCGTATTAATGGCCGATTTCGGATTGATGAGTATGGAATGAGTGGAATGAAACGCCAAGACAAACTCTGCCTTTCTCCCTCTCTCTCTCTCTCGAGAAAAGAAAATCGTGGCTATGGAAAAACCAGAAACTTGCAACTAAAACCAGAAAAGCAAAAAGCAAAAAAAAAACTCTACTTAGCTGACATCATTTAAAAGAACTCAGAGACTAGAAAGAAAGCTCAGCCAGTCTCTGACACATGCGAGTATTTGAATGTATTTATGGAGATCATGTCTGAGCCATGGCTGTTTGGCATTGCAAATCTCAGCGGAGTTGCAGAACCAGGAAGCGCAGCAAACAAAAATGAAGCAACAAACAAACAAAAATTACAAAGCCAAATTGTGGCAGTTGCAATTCCAGTTGCAAAGAGTGGAAAAGTTTTGCAAATCGAACGTGCCAGAACTTTATAAAGGAGGTGAAAGTTGCACTTGAAGTTTGATAGAAAATGGCTTAGAAACAAAAATAAATAAAAAATAGTAGATAATAAACAATATTATTTCGCAGGCTAAAAACTATTTGCAGCAATTTATTTCACATAATCTTTTGGCTCACTTTTTTATAATGTTCACTCTCTCATTTGATATTCTACTCTAAATATAAATGAATTGTTTTAAGAAGTTTTTCATTAAAAACCAACTTTTTACCAAAGCCAAATCAAAGTGGTAAGCTACAGCTGCAAAATTTATTGCTATCGTTTGTAATTACTCAAGTAGTTGAATTCAGCTCTTTTTTTTCCACTTGAAAGTAATTTTTCCAGTTTTTCATCTCGCTTTGCTAATGCAAATCGTTTTCAATAAAAAGAAGAAAAAATGTGTGGAAAGCAGAGGAAGGAAAGAATAACAGGAATTCCTATAGAAGAGCAAAAACTGTGCTAGAGCACGGTTTGTTGCTGTTCGCTTACTGTTAAATGATTGTGTGTAACGGTATTCTTTTAATGATGGCTAATAACTCGGCAATGACAACAACAACAACAACGATACAGAGAATACAGCATACATATATAGAACCCAAAGAATTTCTGTAGGCATTTTCCCCATGGCCTGTAGAAAATAATTGGTCAACAGCAACAAGCACCAAAAGAGAGTGGGGAACAAACTTTTGCCGCCGGACATGACAGCAACAAGAGCAGCAACAAATGTAATACTAAATAACAACAACAACAACAGCAACAACAACAACCGCAACGGCACGGCAACATGTAGAAGAACAATAGCAACAAGTTGGTAAAGACAGGAAGCCATAGGAAACATTGTCAGCTACACCCAACGTGACATCATCAAAATAATACAAATAAAAAACTGCAAAGAATCGGCATGACCATGGTGATACCCTGCAAAAAATAAAAACAAGTCAAACTTTGTAAAATAATTAATTTAAATAAACATTCTTTTACATTATAAATACACTATTTACATAGAAAAAATAATGCATAACATACTAGGTATATGCATAGATAATCCACTTTATAGAAAGAAATCTTTACAGGGTATACACAACTACTCGACACAATTGTGTGCTGGTAATCCAACCACTAGGCTGCGCACTTGGCTTTCACGATTGCAATTAAAGGGCGTATGAGAGAAGACAGAGATAGACAGAGAGAATGCTAGTGGCGAGGGAAAGGGAAGGAGACTTAAGTAGTAAGCAGCCAACTGACCGGCAGATGCCAATGACCCAGGGGCGTAACTGATGATGACCATTACCAACAACATTAACATTAACATTTAACATTTAACATTAAACATTACGATGATGATGAGCCGCAATAAAAGTGTTTAAAGTAATGGTAAAGAGCCAAACGCGAAAATAAACAACAATTAAAAACTGAACGCAAATGCGTAACGAAACAACAACAGAGCGAGACGGTGCGACATCGAGCAATGAGCATGCTGAAAAAAAATAAAATAAAAGAAAGAAGGCAGACAGCAAAACCTAAAACGTAAAACAACAACAGACTCTATGTAGCTTTACATGAGCGTAGCTTTACACACACACACACAGAGAAACACTGCACAAGACAATGACCCAGAGCAAAAGAGCGGCAACATCGAAGAAGAGTCATTAACATGAGCTTGAACTAGTTGCCCAGGCAACATGTTGACAGAGCGAGCGGAAGAGAGCGCATGATCAACTGCTGGGTAACTGCCTAGGCCAAGGTCAGCTTTGCAACATGTTGACAGCATGCACTTGTGCGTATAGCGTGCAATGTTGCAATCGCTCATGTTGCCAGCCGCAAATGTTGCGTGTCATCATTCGCTTTGTGTGAGAAACACGCTGCAAGCAACAAACTGCATTTGCTGCTGATGTGCGGGTCAAATGTTGAGCACGCAACATGCATACAGACATGTTTACGTGACCAGGGAGACATGTTGCCTGGAAAACCACTTCAAATTAAAGGTCAGCCTGAGGTAGGCAGCCAATCAACGGCTTGCTGCTCGTAACTTTATAATCATTTTCAACACATTCTGCTCAAACTCTTTTATACTGTTTTTCTTGCTGCGCCTCTTCCTCCTTCTCCTCGTACTCCTCCTCTCTCACGACAACATCTCAGCTCTAATAATCATGACTTGTTAATCTTTACGCTTCTGCCTTCACACTCGCTACCATCTGGCCAAAGCACATTTTCTCAACCTCTTTTTCCCCAACGCTGCCGCTGCCGCTTCCTCTTCACTTTTCCTCTTTTCCTCGCTTATCTGCTGCGTGTCACGTCTGGCCAGCTGCCTGCACCAAGAAAAAGGTAAGTATAAGAAGCAACAAGCTGGGCATTTAACGGTGTATATATGTTCTGTTTATGCTGCTTCCACGTCTTCTTGCTGTTGGAAGCATATTTTTCACGCATTATTATTATCATTATCGTTATTATTTTTATTATTATAGCTCAGGCAACAACACCATCATCATCATCATCATCATAAGCAGCGGCAGCGGCATGATATAAGTGGAAAAAGCCATTGGAACGTTTAGTTTTCAGTTTTTCCCATCTCCTACTTAAGCAGTTCCATTTCTGTGGGAAAACCCTTTTCCACTCCATTTCAATGCCAGCCAGCGCCATCTTTAAAGCATTTCTTAAGCATTTCTTGTGGTTATCCTTGGCCAAGGCAAAACACTTTCATTCGTCGCATTACTTTTTCTTAGGTTTTTTTCGTTTTTCTTTTCGGGAAAATCACCAAAGTAAAAACCAACCTTGAACAGACGTTTCCTTATCGTGGGTGTTGCCAGAAATGCGTTGCTTGCAGACGATTTTGCACCTTACCCCTTCGCTCCGCTTACATTTTGCTGTTTAGTGACTTGGAAAAGCGCATGAAAATTCGTTTTTCTTTTATTTTTATTTTTCTTGGCTATTTTCAAGCTATTTTTTGGCACTTAACCAAGGTTAAGTAAGCCGGAACAAGCTGTTTACGCCGTCAAAAAGACTACGACGCGTTCTATGCCAATTGAAAATGAAAGAGAAATTTGTAGATTTGGAATATATCGAATATCGAATATAACTGTGATTACTCTTATGAGTGGTAAACAAATATTTTGTAAATTCATTTATTAAACGACTTTGGAACTGAATTCATCAACTTTTTAAAAATAATAGAAGTTAGTAAATCAAAGTATATGAAAGGTTTATTTATTATACATCAGGAAGGTCTGGACTGAGATAAAAATTAATGGAGTAGTTCTAGAAGGCTTGATTACAAATTTAAAGATATCTTCAGTTAAATGTTGAATGTTGTTGTACTCCATGTCTCCCCCACTTCTAACCTCTCATATTTTTCATTCGCTTGTCAATTAGCATTACCAAGAAAAGGAACTCCAAGCTTTTTATACAATTTCTGATGCCATTGTTGACCTTTCTGAAACATTTTCGACCTTTTTTCTTCACCGCCTGCCATTCGTTGTTATTGTCAAGGTCTTTGGTTTAGGACTTGTCTCTGGGTTTCATTTGGGTTTATTCACTTTTATGGCATCTATGGACACGACAGCTGAGCTGAAACGCAAGACTGTGCAGCGAAAAGAAAAACAAGTAAGGAAAAGCACAGCACAGCACAGCAGAGAGAGGAACATGAACTGCGTTAGTTTGAAAATGAAATTGAAAACGTTACGCATGCGTTTTCAATGGCTCCTCCAACGGGAACTGGGAGGGGCACTCTCTTCGCTGCTATTGAATGACACAAAGCATTAGGAGAAATAGTTGATGCCGCGCATAGACAAACGCACTGAAGTAAATGGAAAATTGCATTCACAAAAGTGCAGCAGCTGGAAACGTGAGGTGAACAAGAGCAGATGCCGCCTCCATCTTACTCTTGGACTTGGATAACCCGACGCCCCTTACCCCCTACTCGTGCTTCACTTCACTAGAGGAAATGTGATATGTGCATTCGCTGTCTGCTTTGTCATCTCTTTCGTTTTTGGTTTTCCTCTCGCGAAAGTCAATAAAAGTGGGCAGCTCCACAGCGGCCTCGGTCAGAAGTTGTCCAGCTATAAGCGTGTCCAAACGCCAGGATTACCAAATAGCAGCAGCAGCAGCGAGGCAGGACGTCAACGAGGACTTTTGTCATGTCCGCACGCATATCGCTTGCCATCTTGTGGCTCATTGTGGCCAGGCTGGAGGGTAACACAGCGGCTGGCAACAGTGGCGAGAGGTAAGGATACCAAACCAAAAGCTACTCCACAATAAAAAAAAAAACAGAGTTGAAGAAGAATAAACTCTGCTAAAACGGCTGTAACCAACTGCGCCATACTCTACCCATATAATGGATTCATTGCTAACATGATTACCAAATAGTTGCCACAGTTTCACAGCTCCTCCATTAACCAAGTCACCCTCATTCAAATAGACTACGAATCAATATACCCTCTTTCAATCACACACAACAACAACAAGTGCACTCAAAGTAAATGTTTAATCTGTTTGGCCAGGGTACACATACGTCTGCACATGCCGGAAGTTGTGCGCCAGCACACGCACTTCCACAAGGTCTACAAGCATTTCCCCCTACCAGTGGCGCCACCACAACAACTGATGCCCGTTGTGGCGCCGCCCATGGGCAAGCCGCATGTCTCGCTGCTGGGCTACACGACAACGGCGAGCGGCAGCGGCGGCATGGCGTCCAGCGTAAAGCAACTGATGGCCACGGCCGACACGCCCATGGCCATGTCGATGGCCACACTGAAGCCGAACTATGGGCCAGCTCTGTTTGACAGCTACAATCAGCAGCAGGGGGCGACATTGCCATCAACGACACCAGCTACAGTGAAGCTTGGCAGCAGCGGCAGCTCCATGCTGCAACAGTTGCTGACATCCATCAAAGCTGCACAACAGCAGCGCTTGCAGCAGCAGCAGCAGCAGCAGATGGAAATGGAAGCCGAGCCGGAGACTGAAACGGAACTGGAACCGGAACTCGAGAACAATGAGCTGCTCAATGGCAACTTGATGGCTGCCCTGCAGCGCGAATATCTGGCCAAGTTCGTGGGACGACAGCAGAAGCGCAAGAAGGTCTATCGCTTCAGCAAGCCGCAGAGCAGACCCAGGCAGAAGCCGCAGCAGTTGCTGTCGAACAGCGAGGAACAGTTCGATGATTACCAGGACGAGATGGACACACGTTACGCGGAGCCAGATGAGCCCAACGAACAGTATTTGGATTCAGCCAAATCCTGGGCGGAACTGGGCGAGAACGAGGACGACAGCGCCGCGGCATTCAGTGGACAAAATAATGCGCTCAGTGCGGTGCCCAGTGTTGATGATTTCCTGAACGAAGTCGGCGGCAATTCCTATGCGCCGTACTATGGCAGCATGTACAATCAGTATGGCAACGCTGGTCAGACGGATAGCAGGTACAGCGAATATGGCAACACTGGCAGCATGTACAACGACTATGACAGCATCGATACCACTGGCGGGTCCACAGCCTGGCAGGCCACGCCCACCGCTGCATACAACAGCTATCCGCGACCCACCAAGGCCACGCCCATACGACCAAGACCACGCCAGCGAGCACGGCCGAGTGCATCGGCCTCGAGCTTGACCAGTCCAGGACAGAATGGCGGCAAAATGAGATACGTTAAGCTGACGACACGCAAGAAACGCAAGAATCGCATCAGAGCGAAAAGATATCGCATTTAGAGATAATCTGCATAGCTACTTATTAAGGGTTAGCATACTTTTTTGAGTCACTCTGCAGTTGGATCGGGCATCTAAACTCAAACTTAGTATTACACATATAAATCTTGTTATGTTTTGATGATTTTTAGTAAAGATTTTAGAAGAAACGCAACAAATGTTTTTATTTTGTTCTCTTTAGTTTTTAGAGTGGACCCATTTTGGGAAATGCGTTGTTCAACACTAGAAAATACATATAATGTGTAGAGTTGCCATCCTTATTCAATCTTTCCGATAAACTTGAGCGTGTATAGAAATATTTCTTTAAGGAAATTAATGAGCAAATTCACCAACAAAAATCCATTTCTCTAAGACAGAATTTCCATTTACTTTAAGGAACTTAATTGAAAACTCTGCCAAATAACCAGAAAGCTCACATCTCTCAGTCAGAGTCCATATCTATTATCCAGAAATATTTTATAATATGAATGAAGAATCCATTTTAGTTCACCTAAATATTTTAAGTAATCTCGTAAAATCGATGAGATCAACTCAGTTAAGCACATTTCTTACCCAAACATTTAGAGCGATTTCACGCTTGGATTTCCAAAAACAACTTCAAATTCCATTCACAAGCACTTACCTGTAAAGAGATAAAAGATATAAGAGAAAAGTTAGTCAAATGAAATTTGGTAATATTTCAGGCTGTAGCACTTAAATAATCATAGTAATTACTAAATACAATTCCATGGATGCCTTTTTCATCTAGTATTCAGTGTCTCTCTAGCCCACACGAAATTGCTCATCCAAAACAAATAGCATATTCTATTAGAACACAAAGGGCCAGAGGACTTCTTCCCCCCCATCATAGGAGAGAACGACAAACCCCAGAAAATAGCTAAGGAAATAAAGTATACGATTAAATGTGCATAGCGAGAGACGAAGCAGGAGGGGAAAGCAAGAAGACCAAATAATAAGTACAAATGCTAATAAAATTCAATTAAAGGCCACAAAATTACAATAAAAGTGGCTGGGAAACTAACTCAACTCAGCAAAGGGTCGTTCGGGTCTATCTGGTCAGAGTAGAGCCTTGGTCGCCATGGCATTGTGACCTCGGCGAGGGTGGATGGCGGGTGTCACATGAAAAGTCAAAATTAACGACTCATTTGGGCAAATTGAAGCCATAAACTACAAAGCAGAAGAAGCCAGAGGAGAGAGACCCTCCCACTGAATCTGGAGCTGGCACTAGCAGAAGAAGCCCAAATGCCAACCCTCAGTTTCAGTTCCAGCCCCCGCCCCAAAAGAACTGACGTCACTAAGCACAGCAGCCAAAATATAAATTACGCAAAAATTCCAAGTGAGTGACGAGCATGTAGCACTGGTGAAGGAGGAGGAGGCTAGGCCAGGCCAGGGGCTAGTCGTAGCTCTCTATGGGGTATTTCCGTTGGCCTTGTAGCTGCCGCTCGCTTTGTTTATGTGCTCGCTCTCATCCTTTATTCTCGTTTTTGGCAATAATTTTTATTTCATTTTGCTTTCGCTCATAAAAATGTGACACACAAAACGCCCACCCACTCGCCCAGCCCCCTCTCTTAGCTAGCTCTGCTCCTCTCCTATCCTTTCAAGCCAGACATTTGCTGCATACTTCCAGGCGAAATTAAAAGCGTGCAAGATTTTCATTTGTATGGCTGTGTGTGTGTGTGTGTGTGTGTGAGTGAGTCGTCGGAGCGAGCGAGACGAACAACAAAACTTGTGCCTCTGACGTTTGTATGCTACGGTGTGGGCGTGGCATCTGGCATATGGCAAGGCGACACATAAAGTGTTGATGTGTCAGCCATATGACATTTATTGTTTCAGAGGAGTGAGCGTTGACGGAAATTTTCCCATGTTCCATCCAAACGTTTATTATCGCCGCCAGATGGTGTCAGTGTGCCGCAACAAGTAGAAGCCTCGCATGTGGCGCAATTGAGCTCAGCCGCACAGAGCTCCGGATGCGTACGATGATGCTGGGCTGACCCGTTTGTTTGGCGGCCATATTTGCTGTGGTCTACTTTTCCAATCAATTTGATGAAATAAAATATATGTATGTACATACATATATAAAATAGAATACATTTCCCTTGCTCTATTTATGTGGTTATTGCGAATGAAGTACGGCGAGCCATTTAAATTGAATTCCTGCTTTTTTCGATAGCTATAGCTGGTTATTAAAAAAATGCATATTTTTAGTTTAATTGAAATTTAGAATTTGCAACTGAACTTATTTATATGCATATGCCAGCCAACTAGGCTTGACCTAGTTTATTTTATTTTTATTTTTATTTTGATTTTGTGTTTTATTTAATTTTTAATTTATTTTTATATTTTATTTTATATTTTATTTCATATTTTATTTTATTTTAATTTATTTCATTTTTATTTTTTTTTAATTCTCTTTTTATTTTTATTTCTTTTTTTTTATTTTATTTCATATTTTCATTTTTTTTTTTTTTATTTTTATTTTTTATATTTATTTCATTTTATTTTTTTTTTTTTTTAATTTAATTTTTTATTTTTATTTAATTTTATTTATTTATTTACTTTTTTCATAATTTAAAATTTTGCTCGCAAATATATTCAAGTTGTTTATTTAGTTGTTTCGAAGCAGGCAGCACTTTAAATATATTTCTAGATATATACCAATATATATCTGCACAAATCTCCAACTTAAGTGAAACGTTTATCGTTTTCCATTTAAATTTTCCTTTTGTTTAATAAGCGTATCATAAAATGACCATTATAACGGATGAGCGGATGAAACGATTCAAAATTTCGCGTTTTTTTTTTTTATAGCCCCAACAAAGAACTTTATAAGCATCATAAAGGAGGTGATAGCTAACATACATATACATCCATATATATTTCTATCAAAATTATTGTATATAGCATCTCTTGCATTTAATTTCATGTTTTTGCAATATCAAATTAATTTGCCAGCTGGGCGCTGCCTCCCGCTTGAGCAGACAACATTAAATGAGATGAATAAATAAATATAACATTATCACTGCAATTTCGCCTCAAAGCGTATCATTTGTCAACGGGGAGGTGGGGGTTGAGGACAGGAGTCAGGGCCTAGTTTCCTGTTAGTCAATCCTAGCGGACTGTGGCTGGCATAAAAATGCAATGGCAAACAATTCATTAATTTAATTAATTTGTGGCAATTAAATGGGGGAGAGTGAGAGAAAAGAGAGAGATAAATGGAGAGTGGGTGGGTGTTGCTGCTGTTTTTGCCCCCCCCCCTTGGGGCAACTAGAAAAGACGCACAGTCATCATCAAGTCTACGCTCGGGTCATTAGTTATACGCATGTATCTAGGGGCTACCCCTACTCTCTCTCTCTCTTTCACATTCTCACATTCTCTCTTTTCGACCTGCCCATCAGCTGGGGTCCCATCAATTCCACAGGACACGCCCTCACATTTGGCTGCTGCTGCTGCTGCTGCTGCCACCAAAATGGGTTAAGTGGGTGCCATGTATGTTACGAAACGCAAATAACAACAAGCTGGCTTCCATTGTTCAAGGTGTTGAAATGTGCCACTTAACTGTGACGCAAATCCAACAACAACAACAAAAAACACACACATATACACACATATTTCTATTGACCACGTGTCTACTAAATGGGCAGGTGTTGCGGCACTCAAAAGAACAGACGAAAACGAAGACGAAGACGAACGACAACTATACAACATACTTCATACATACTTCTTAATTGCTTGTCATCGCGTCGAGACAAGCCAAAACGAAATGATTCAGCTCGTGATATGATTAAAGAGCGCCGTGCACTTGAGAACGAAATACATTATAATTACAGGTATCAGAAACAGGTAAAAGGTGTTAGCTCTTGAACACTTTAAGAAATAACAAAATGTTGCTTTATATTGCAATTAGAAAAACTTCTTCTTTGACACGAAATGTGAAGAATTGAGAGAGAGAGAGACAGAGAGAGGACATAGAGAGTGGGGGATATTTAATAATAGACATAAGAGATATAAAAATAGTTATAATAATAGATATAATAATAGATATATAACAATATAAACAATTATCATATATCGTTTTCGTCTCAAATACTATTATTTACATTTTATTCATTTATTTTGTTTCTAATACTATTTGATTTATTTTTATTCAGGTCTATAGGGTCATTCCCTATAGAACAAAATAGATGTAGAGGTAGAGAGAATCGGATATTTAATAATAGATATAACAATAAAAGCTATTATCATATATAGTTTAAGTGCCAACTATTATATATATATTTTGTTTATTTACTTTCCTTCTAAAACTATTGGATTTATTTTTATTTAGGTCTATAGGGTATAAGTAAAATTTCACTAAAAAATTTCTAATTTTTGTATTTAACTGAAACTACAAAAAAAAAATGCAAAAAGTTTTTGTTTTTGTATTTTTTTTTATTGAAAATCCACATCCATTTTCTTTTAACCTTTTTTTTTCAAATTATCTCGCCAGCTTTTATGCTATTTAGCATATGCACTGGGGTTTGTATTCCCATGACCCCAAACGATTAGTCCGGATCGCATTTGCATAAATAAAACCCCAAGCAGAGACCACACCAGAATTAAAGTGCTCAGCGGCATTTGTCATGCAGTCATCAAGACCGACGACCGCTGGGCAGTCGAGCAATTTAATTAAAATGAAAAGTACAACTGCAACAACAACAACAACAACGATGACAACAACAACGACAAGTCAGAATACTCGCGAGTATTCCGAATGTATTACAAAATGCTAATTAAATGCCATGAAATTGGGCCAAGCCTCACAAATGTAAGCCACTAATCGCGCCCACGCGCTAGCGCATCAGGGCGTGGTGCCAGGCGGGGGGCGGGAGGACTCTTGTGTTTTGTTTTGTTGTTGATAAACATTTTTCTGCAGCCCGTCTCTCAAGTGCATTGTGTTCAGCAAAAAAATTACAAGTTCTTGCGTCAATTTGCGGCAATTAAATGAAATTACTTTTGTGTGTCATATGCTGCGTATGTGGATGGGGATGGGGATGATGATGATGATGATGATAATGATGATGATGAGTATCGCTGTCATCGCCAGTTAAATGTGCTTAACTAGCCCACACACGCACACTAGGATATAAACTATTAATATGACTAAACACTTAAAGCATTCAACTAAAACATATTTTTCAAGTAAGAAACTAATTAAAATTTGAATGAGTATGAAATTTTAAGTACAAATTAAAAATATAACAACAAAGCCAGTGTTGTAAAACACTGAAAGAATAATAAAAAATAAAAATAATATAAAGATGCTTCCATAGAAGTATTACAACTCCCAAAAGAAACATTTATATAAACATAAACAACATTTAAACATACACAAAATTTTCAAGAATTTACAATAAAGTCTAGCAGAAAATTAAGGCAGCCAGTGTTGTAAAACGTTATCAACACGCACATAAATTATGTAAATATTCTTCATATAAAACAACAAATATTTGACAATAATAAATACACTCCAATCAACATGCTGAGTTAGAGTTTACCATTAAAATTTTTTTTTTTTTTGTATATAATCAACTAGCCGCAATTTAGCTATCTATCTTTTGTTGTGCAGTGCATAATGAGATAATGTCGACTGCAAGTGCTATCAACTCTGGTATTTGTGTAATTTGCACTACTTACAATCCGATCTAAATTTCAGTTGACATTTTAAACAATTAAAACGAATGAATGCATTCACACAAAAGACACCAACTGTGAATGCTGTGAAAGGCAAAAACCTCAAACTGACATTGATGTGATTTTTCCCTACGAATAATGACGACGACAACGACGACGACGACGACTACGATGATGATGATGATGACGACAAAGTCTGGAATGATGGGCAACGTCTGTTAGCCCGGAAAGCCTGAAATAAAATGCGTAACACTGGATGATGCAGTGCGTCGCCAGCTCGGTTGCCATCTCTCTGCGGTTGTTGTTCGTCATCATTCGTTTTGCTTGACTCTGTCAGTTTTCTGATTATCCCAACAGGCGTCATTGTCAGGCAAGGAATCTGTTTGTATGTGTTCCGAAAGGGGAGTGGAGGGGATGGGCTTTTGGTTCGTCGGATCGGACAGCTGTGATTACAAACTTTTCTGTTTATGTTTTGTAATTGTGTGCCATGGGTTTTGTCGGTTTTTGACAGTTATGATGAAGAAAAATGTGGGTGCCACACACATACATGCACACATGCACACATGCATGCCTGCATGCAGGCATTTCTCTCTCTCTTTCTCTCTGTGGATGATGCATTAGACAGCAGTCAACGCAATGCGGCTAGCCATTCTTTTAGATACACTCAACTTATTGTTGCATATTGCAGTGCACAGGGCAAAACGCACTTTAAATGTGACAACGACTAATGCACAACACAATTTGCCAAATTGAAATGCATCGAGGCGCAGCATACAGAAATTGGGGAAATCAAAATGAATTGCACTCTAGTGTAAGGCAATTTCAATGATAGTAATAATTAATCGCTTTAAAACGTATTGTGGATTGTGCCTCTTAGAGCTGATGTAGTGAGAGAAAAGGGGATTTTAAGTATCTATATATTAAAGACTGATCCAAGAAAGTGTTACCAAAATTTTAATAAATCCTTAAAATGCATTTGTGAATTAATTTTAAGCCAGCTCAAGCGTTAGTTAAGAAATGAAAAAGAACGAGTTTAAATATTTAAAATCTATCTAAATATATATAAACCAGAATTCTATAATCAAATAGAATATAAAATCAATCACGTTGTAAAATTATTCAAAACCTCATCTACCTCTGCCGTTTTAAAATATTAACGATTTATTTAATTAAATACTCAAATCGAAATGAAATCTCTATTAAAATACCTTTGCCAATTTGCAGCGGGAATTTCAGCAAAATTAACCAAAAAATTGAAACCGTCAACAGCTCACTATCTTATATACTTATATCTCATATTCACTGTCAATGAATATCAAAAACTCTTCGGCTTGACCCCTATGGGAGTTGGTTTGCAACGGAACTCTTGCATAAACCACATACCAAATATAGCCTTGAAGTATTATTGTTTACGTAAATTGTGAACAGGGCAGAAATGTGGGTGAAGCGGTGCGGCGGAGCCAATGGAAAATATTGTAAAATCCGCTGGCAAAGCGAATAGAAACAAGAAATACAATAAATAAAGGAAATGCATTTTATACTCGAATATCGCATACAATTTGACAATAGGTAGGCAAAAGTGCCCGACTAGCTGTACGTGTGTGTGTGTGTGTGTGTGTGTCTGTGGCATGGGTTCTTTTACTCGAGTGCCCATTGACCATATATCATAATAAAACACACAAACACACACGAGTCACACATAAAGGTTGCTACTTGGACGCCGAGAACACTTGTCCTTGGTGTGGAAAACTTTTGTCGTAGAGCGAGAGAAATTGAAAATATTCAAGCACTGAAAAGTTTCTCCTGATAGCACAAAACTATGAGTGTCAGTAGTGTGTGTGTGTGTGTGTTGTTTCATATAGTTTATAGAGCACAGACCCTACAAATCTAGCAGACCTAGGGAGGTGGACGGAGGCGCAACTATGTCAAGTGCAGACTACAACATTTTAGCTGTGGCGGCATTCACAGTGCTCAAGCTTAAATATTTAAACAATATCTGAATAAAAATGTTTAACAAATTAAATTAGCTAGTTTCTAGCTAAAGGCGATAGCTATTTAATGTTGGAATATATTAAATTGTACAGCTCATTATAATATTAATAATATTCTTTATAAACATCCTTTAATCTTTTCGATAGTCTTACTATAATTTTCTCTCAATAATCACAGCATAAACTTAAACAACAAAGCTCCTTTCGCACTTTCATAGCACTACGTTATCATATAAATTGACTCACTTCTACGCTTCCACTTTTCCTACCTGTCCCACCTGTGTGCTTTGCTAACAAGCTCACGCTAAATGCCTGACGACGCTGAACTGTTGTCCACACTTGACAAATAGCCGGCAGAACAGCCCAAAATCAGTTGGCAGCTCTCGTTACAATAGGGAAAAAAAGTAAAATAAAATAAAAAATTTTCTATGCAGCAAGTTGCCGAGTGAAGCTCATTTAGCTCACTTTTTTTTCCATTCACAGGTTTTCTTTTTTCGAGGTTTATCAACACTTCCGCACGATGGTGCGCATACAAAAGCAGCTACATTTACGTCGAGCAACTGCCTCGCACACACACACACACACCTACTGTAGAGAGACATATGCACATCCTGCTATTTTGCAGGACATTGTTTGCACTTTGATAACACACACACACACACACACACACACCCACACACATATATACACTATAGTTGCCTTCATCGTCATTACGGCTATGAAAATTGCGCATGCCATCGCATTGTGTTTGACTATGAGACCCAAAGGGACGCCGCCCAATCGAGGGGCGTGCAGGGCGCGGCGCTGGCAAACGCAGCAGGCGGCGAAGTTTGCGTGGAATGCTGCTGGCAGGCATCGCTTTGCTGACAACGCATACGCCGCCATCAGCTAGATATACCCATCCCTTTCACTCTCTCACTCACTCATTCTCTCTCCTTTTCTGGCAGAACAGTCAAAACTATTTTTCGCTTGGCATTTCAAGCATTTTATGGTTTTATTTCAACAAAAATTTCGCCTTTAAACACGCAGATAGTTGCATGCCACAGCTGGCTTCATTCCGGCTATCACATGGCACCGCAACAGCCAGTAGCCAAACTTCCCCTCCCCTTCTCCACCCAACACTCTCGCTGTTCACATCGGCCGCCTGTTAATTCATTGCCATGTGCTTTTCATTACGCATACGCAGCGTACGCCGCCTCCAAAGAATTGTCCCTGTTCTCCTGCCGCTGCTGCTGCTGCTGCTGTCGCTCTTACAAATTTTCCGGCTATATATTGAAATATTTTGCGAACAACAAAAGGTTTTCAATTAAGAAGAAGCTCAAATGTGTAAATACCTTAAGACTTTAATTAAACTATATTAATTTTAATAAGGGACTGTTAAATATTGAATATATGTGCATTTTACAACACTCAGAAAGAGACTAAAAAAAAATTTCCTTTATTTTTATTTTCATGTGAAATGATTTCAATATTTTGCTATAGATGAAGCTTTAAAAAATATAAGGAATATATTTTGCTTACAGCCAAACGGCCTGTAAAATAAATTGTATATATCTATCAGATGGTTTACGTACGTTTTATTGCTACTATGTAAATATAATGTCAACTTTTCGCATATAAATTGCAAGAAGCAACAATTTCGACTGGCTGTACAAATAGAATAGAATGAAAAACAAATGGAACACGAAATGAAATTAAAAACGTAAATTGTACTTTTTGAAAACTGAAAAGCAAATAAATAAATAACACGGCCAACGAGAAGGACCAACAGAGTTCGCTGTACGGCTCGTTTGCTTAGGCTAGAGATAAGCCAGCAGGGCAAGGATTGAGGGTGACAGAAGTAAAATGGGGGGAGTAGGGTAACACACACAAACAGAGCTACGTCCATTTTTAGCCTTTTAGCCGTTTTGCATCCAGTTGGCTTTTTATGCCAGTCTGTTTGGCTCTGTGCCTGTTTGGTGCCGCCGGAGTCGCTTGTCATTAATATTTCACAACCAGGCTGGCAGGCTGGCAGGCTGGCTGGCAGGCAGGATGCCCCGCTGGTAGAGTGGCATTCATGGCTCATGGTCTAAGCACGAACAAAACAACAGAGCCACCCGCCAGCCCCACCCACAATTAAAATCAGATTAAAGTTACGCTAATTTATGCGACCGCACGGCGACACAAAACAAAAGCGGATTTTCCGAGTTCCACCATGAAAGCCGTTAAAGAACGGCGACAGTGGCGTCCACAGTGGCGCACACAAGCGGCGCTCACAAATTTGTCAAAAACAACAACTGCAACAGATTTCCTTCTTGTGCCGACACAGACGAAGACGCTTAGACAAAGTCGAAAGCCGCGAAGCACAAAGAATACTAACCCCTTTGCTCAACGCCCCTCTCCCCCCCATCCCCATTTCAATCTCGATTGAGCTTTGCTCAGATTGTTGCGGTTTTAGTTTTCGCGAAATTTTGGTTTTCCTCATCCTGCCAAACTGTCCAAGATGTCTAACGGGGATTACGAGCTCTAAGCCCGGCCTCTGCATTTCGCTGACAATTCCGTCCGGTTGAGCCCTGATAATTGCTTTGAGACTCCCTCCATCCAGCCTCCTTTAACCTTTAATCCCCACTCACTGCCAGCTGTGGTTCAGTTACCAAAAACAAACACAGCACAATATCTTCTGACCAAACTCAAAGTCAAAGGGTAAACAGTAGTCAATCGCAGCATCCCGGCGAGACTGAAATGTGGACATTTTTGATGGAATTGAGTAGTATGCAAATCATGAGCTCTACCACAATTGAGTTCACTATGCACAATGCATCGTACCCTAAAAATCAATACACATTTTGTGAGATGCAGCAACTCGAGTGGCTTTGAAGAATTTTGTTTGAAAATTTTCATAAATTTGCGAAAATTCGCTCAACTGAAACTGGCCAAAAAAAGACAAAAATTTGAATAGTTCCGTGAGGAAAAATCAAAGAACAGGTGGAGATTGGATATTGAAATAGCAACCAAAGGTATTAAAGAAATTTTGGAATATATTCTTTAATACACTTATCTCAGTTTGACAGCACTTAAATTTCTGTTTATATTTTATTTCTTACTTTTTACCTAAGCTGCGCTGCCAAAACAATAAACATATATATAAACGACAGTTGACTGTCGCGTCACTTTTCTGACTCTGCTCTTATTGTTATTTTCCTCTGGCTGTCTGGCAAACACAATTGCGAACAATTCAATTTAATTAAGAGTTTTACAGACAACACCCAGACGAAGCCACCCGAACGGGCACACATAAAGCGAAATCAAAAACGCCGACAAATTTTTGGGCGTATATACAAATTTATGCTTTTCGCTTACATCAGCAACATATGAAGGCTCTCAAGCATTCATTCAATCTCCATGTCTGCTACAGCATTATATAATAATTAAAAATAAGTTCCAGAAAAACATGCTAGTTCTGTAATCAAGTGAATTTCTATTTATATTAAAGTTTTTAATAATTCACAGCTTTTCATTATTAAACATTTTCATATTTTATAAATTAAATACATGTCAAAATATATATTTATATATATAAATATAATTTTAAATTCTGATTTAAATATATACCAAAATTTATATTTATTTTAAAAATTATTATTTTTATTACTTTTTTGTAATTATTTATTTTAATTTTTTTTTTTATTATTTTTTAAATTTATTATTATTTTTTTTTTTTTTATTAATTTTTGAACATTATTTTGTTAAATTTTTTATATTATTCGTAATTTTTTTATTATTTAAAAAAAAATGTAATATTTTTCAAACAATATTTTTATTTATTATCTAATATTTATAAAATATATAAGACAAGAATTTGTAATTCTCTTTGTAGTTCCAGCTTGCATGCTAGCCAATCAAAAGTTGGCAGTAAAAAATAAAAATAAAACTAAAAATAATTTGATGTTTATTGAAATATTTCGATTCAGATTACTAAACGAATAAAGGACAGTAAATAAATTGCAATAGTCGAGTAAGTTGCTTGCCATGCAGGCAGGCAAAGCGAGTTGCACAGTAAATTCACAAACAAATCTCAAACAATTATTTACAGTAAATGTAGATTGTTTATTAAAAGCAGAGGATAACTTGAACACACACACACATGCACACACACACACACATGTTACAGGCTGTTTCACAATATAAATATAACACTTGCTACATGGCAGCTATTCGACCAGTAAATATCTGCATATGTGTATGTATATGTATATGTATATCTATAGATATTGAGCCACCCACACAAAGAGACACAGATACACACACACACACACGACATTTGTTTACTTGCAGCTTGGCAATTTTCTTTAACAAGCTGAATATCCTTATGCTTTTAAATGTTTCTCAAATACCACTTCAGAGTTTTTGGCTAGTTGGTGAACCGGATTTATAATAATTAATTGGCTACAACATTTGCACATTTGTAAAACAATACCATATGTATTTGCGTGTGTGTGTTTGTGTGCATGTATGTTTGTGGTTTTGTTTCTTTATTTCAATATTTATTGCCAGTGCAGTTGTTCAGTTAAAGCAACGGTTTTATTAAGTGCCACTGGCAATGGGCATCCACTTGACTTGAGCAGGAAATCCCGCTCCTATGGCTACGTACGATGGCTGGCGAGAGTAGTATTAGTAGTCGGAAAGTGGATATCGATAAAGTTGAGCACTTTAGTTTGTTTATGACAAGTGCGAGTGCCCTTCGATGCGATTCTCAAACGCTTAAAGTGGACGATAAGTGCGTAAGTTACGAGCTGTGTTCATTAACTTTTAGTGCTAACTTTCACGATTGAAGGAAGCTTCTCTAATAGCATTAACTTATATTAATTTATCGATTATTGCATAAAAATGGAGCTAAACTTAAATTCAAATAAAATGGATATAGCTTGACATGGGCACTTTTTTTGCTTTTATTTATTTATTTAATTTTTTTTTTTATTCATTTATTTTTTTATTTATTATTATTTTTAAATTATTTATTATTATTTTTAAATTATTTACTTTTTATTTTTGTATTTATTTTGAATTTATTTATTTATATTTTTTTATTTATTTACTTTTTTACTTATTTATTTTTTTATTTCTTTTTTTTTATCGATATGCTATACTACTTACTATTTTATTTGGAACGATTTTAGTTTTTATTTCTTTATTTAATTTTTTTTCAATTTTGCATCCAGCGTATCTGGTAAGATATTCAACAAAAATATTCTCAGTTTGTGCCAGAGGGGGTGCAGTGCGGCTGGTCTAGGAATGTGGTTTCTGTACTATTTCTATTATTATTATTATTATTGCTGGGGCGTGGCATTCTGGCATTCATATGAAAATGCCAAGTTCAAGCACGTAGCAAAAGGAAAATTATATTTCCTCACTCGTCGATTCATAATTAAGTTTTGCCTTTTGCTAATAGGTTTTGGCACCTATTCGATACAAGTCCAAATAAAGTTTATGGCAAACTAAATTGGCTAAATGTGGCCAGCAAAAACACAACAACAAAAAATACAAAAATGAATGCCATAGTTGAATATATGTACATATATGAAGAGCACTAGCAGTTTCAGTAGTCAGAAGCAGCTGCTGGCATTGGCTTTACCGTTGCCGTTGCCATTGCCGTTGCCATTGCATTTGCAGCTTTGCTCAGCACACATTGTGAGGCTCTGTGGCAGGCAGTTTAATTGGGTCTTTTGAGCCGTCTGAATTGGCTATCGCCGGACTGCACCTTTCGGCTAGTTCCATTATCGAAGCGGCTCACGAAACGACATCTGGCGGGTTTTTGGGAGTTGCCGGGCCGGCACATGTGAAAAGCGGCTCAGTTTTAGGTACGCTCCGCTGAATGCGCAAAGCATCACGCATACGCAGCGTGGACTAACAAGCAGTTTTCTTGCGTTATTTAAAGCTCGCAAATTGAAGCATTTGATGATTGAATAAACCATCGATAGCAAGAGACAAAACATATGGTCAATGATATGTTGTTTCCCCATTATTATTTAGCTTTAAATTGGCTTAGCCAATTATATTTGAATTATTATAATTAGAGTTCGATAGCCCGATATAAGCTAAATCGATAAACAACATATTTGCGCTTTCTTTTTCTATTATGCGGTATGCCGTTTGTTTATTTGTTTTTTTTATTGTCTTTCAACTGAAATTTAGTCATGCATAACAAAAGTTTTTGTGTATATTTGTGTGTGTGACGTTTTTTAAGCAAGGCGTCTCGACAATCGATGAAAATAGTTTTGAATAGCAAATAAAGCGACTATTGTGAATGGCTGAGCGCACAAAAATAGAGGGAATGAGTGTACAACGAAGAAAAAGAAGCAAAACAAAAATGAACCCCGATAGAAGAAAGGCAAAAAAAAGAGGAGAATGAAAGCAACACTGCACAAAACAAATATATACCTACAAATTCAGTTAGAAGCAGACATGAGGGAACAGCGCATGGAAGTGGTGACTGCGACTGTTGTTAGAGCGAGACAGAGTGCTCTGGACAAACAGCGCAACGCGCCAGGCTGACTGACAGTTAAAGCTAGTCCAACAAATGTCCACCCACGCCTCCCATTTATTCGACGCCCATCTCCATTATTTATGCATCAATGGCTGCTATGACGACATGCGCTAAATTGATACAATCCACACACACAGAGAGTGTGGCCATTGCATGGGCGGGGCAGGACATGCAGAGGCGGCCGCATATGGAAGTGCTGCAGGAGACAAGGACATGCCGCACAGTGGCGCCACCCGACATCACGTTACATAAATTGCGACGCCAGGAGACCAGGTAAAATGAATAAAAAAAAAAATAATAATAACAAAAACAAACAAAAAAAAAATAGAGAAAACCCTCTAGAAAATATTTGCAAAATTGAAAAAAAAACAAGTAAATAATAGAAATAAAAAGTAGATATACATACATATATATGTATATATAAAGAGTATATATATATATATGGCGTTGTTGTGTGAAAGAGAGTTGAACATAAAAATGTGAAACGATAAAAACTGCAACTCAGCCGCACCCTCGCCCCCCTCTCCCCACTGTCCACGGCATGGCCGTGTCCTATGGGATTTTTTTTGTGTTGCTGCTGCTGCAGCTGTAATACCACGAACAAGCCACACAACTAAATAGATTCCGTCCTTTGTATTGTATCGAAAGGAACGAAAGGCGAAAGCCGCGTCGAGTCATTGAGCCAATTGAGTAAATTGTTTTATTGAAAGATTTTTCGCCCTCACTTTTGTCGCACTGGTTCCTGTGGAGTGCTCTGAATTATCGAGTGGCCGAGCCGTGCATATAGATATATATATATGTATATATTTTTATGTATGTACATATATATATAACGATACCACAATGTGTATTTCGATTTTTTATTTTTCTGTATTTTGTTCAGCGCTGACATTTATGCATTTTTGATGACTCGCAAAGCGCTTTCATATTTCTGTTTTTGTGGCGGCATATTCAATTACTTTATAGAGCTGGATTTGTTCACATTGTAAAACAGTTAAAGTCATTTAGCGATCCATGAAAGGAATATAATTTTGAAATCAGTGTTAGCAGACCATAAAAATCAATATATAGGGTGATTCCATAGACTTCTTATCTTGTGTCTTGTTTATAGTACCTTTGAGTGCTTATAGAACTCAGCAGACTATATTTTCTATAAATACTGCGCTTACTTCTACTACTATTTTCTTACTCAGATATACTTCTAAAATTTGCAGTGTTTCTACTACTTTATCTTCTATATATACTACCAATTTGCATACATTTTCAATAGATTAATTCTCCTACTACATACTCTATATTTTTCAATACCTAATTTATGTTCTTCTCACATTCCCCAGATCATTTTTTCTATAAATACTGCGCTTACTTCTACTACTATTTTCTTACTCAGATATACTCCTAACATTTGCAGTGTTTCTACTACTTTATCTTCTATATATACTACCAATAAATTAATTCTCCTACTACTCTATATTTTTCAATATCTAATTTATGTTCTTCTCACATTCCCCAGATCATTCATTCAATTGCAGCATTTACTTTAAGCCATCTTAAGCTAACCCAGACACAAAACATTTCCACAATTGTGAAATTCTATCAATGCCCTGTCTGCAGATTAAACCAAAACACAAGCAGCTGTGTCTCCTGGCCAGACAGTAAAAAACGGCAACAGCAATGCCTAAACGGCAGACAAAAAAAAAAAAATAAATAAAAAGAGCTTAGAGGTAGTAGTACTCGAAAGCAGCTAATAAAATGCAGATGCAGTCATTGCTGGTAGACACTAACTGCAGGCTATTAAAGTCACATCAGCCACCAAAATAACCAATGCAATGCTTGAAGATACCTCGCATAAAAAGTCGCAAATTTCAGACAATTTCTTAAATTGTTACAAATCAAATTGGCTAAAGTTAAAATGTTTAAATATTTCAAGTTTTATTTTCATACAAATCTCTCGTGTTACTTTTTATATTTCCAGGGTATTAGCAGCTTTTCAAGCCAATTCTAAATGTAATTGATATATATTTGGGCACACGGACTTATCGAGACGCCTGAATGTATGCAACAGTTCGCAGCTGCACAAACGGATTATACAAAAACCCTTTTTGCACACGTTGTATTTACGATATTTTTAGTCTGGCTTACAGACCAAACTTGGCCAAAACGAGGGGAAATGTTTCTGAGTCAATAAACTGCTGCTGGTTTTATTTTGAGGGACTTATAAATGGCTTTGTCTTTGGGACCACCACTTGGCAAATCAATAAAAACGTCAGCGGCAAACACGTCAGTCAGTCAGTCATTAGATTTTGGCTGGCTGTCATAAATTTTGTGGGGGCTTAGTGAACGCCTACTCGATGGCTGCTGTTGGTGGTGCTGGCCACAAAGGCCAATTTCGAAAAGATGCCGACCGACAATAACCAAGAGTAGGAGAGCTGCGTTTGGGTTTCAGTATATGAGTGCAACTGTCACTAGCAGAGCGTTCCAATGAGGCTTCAGTCGCATGCCCCTTCTCCCCCCCCCCCCCTTGCCTTTCACATTCCATATCCTAAGCCCCCAAACCCAAGAACTGATTGTCAACGCAATGCCACTTGCCACAATGCATGCACAATGGGATCAATTATTTTGCGATTGCGTATGTGTTTGAGTTTCAGTTTGTGTGTGTGTGTTGTATGTTGTGTTGCGCAATGATGCTTGCGTATATTGAATGTTCATCATGACAATAATGATTGTCACAATCAGCAAGATGATTATGATGTAGATGCCAACGTAACCAACCAAAAATTCAACAGCAGATGCCTCTGACCCACCCAACAATAACAGGAGGAATCATGTGGTTGGTGGTGGAGGTGGTGGTGTGGGAACGAAAGGCGGCTGGCTGGGCGTGGGTGTCAGGCTGCTGCAGGTGCTGCCAGTCAGCGAATGAAAATGTTTTGTCCTTTGAGTGGTTGGTTGATCAAATGTTGTGTGTTGAAGGGTTTTGCGGGTTTTGACATGAAATGTTCACAATGCCCAAGTTCAAAAACTAGGCACGACATAGATGTGCATAGACGTGTGTGGTTGTGTGTGCCTGTGGTTCACATTTCGATAACAAAATTGATCAGCAAATTAAAAATCGAAAAACACACAAATTGTTGCTCTCAATAGAAAGATTTAGTTGGGATTTATGTTAGCATTTCGATAGCGATTTTTTGAGCACGACAAATAAATTCGAAATTTAATAAATACTGTAAAAGAAAACTGTGAATTTAATATTTTTTATATATACATAAATGTGTTGTTAAAGTACTGAATCTGATTGAATCGTTTCCACACTTAATAAACTAAAATAAAAAATTTAAAAAATATAAAAAATATATATAAAAAAAATATATATATATATAAAAAAAAAAATATTTAAAAAAAATTAAAATAGAAATTAAAAAAAAAATAATAATATTTGTTTATTAATATATATATTTTTAAAATTTTTTTTTATATATAAAAATTTCAATTTTTTACTTCAATCAAAAATTTAAAAATCAAAGCCAAATAATTTAATAACTATGCAAATTAAACAAATATTATATATATATATTATTTGAATATCTAGAAATAATCTTAAAATAATCTCCCTTTTAGTATTCCCATAGATGAAATTCCATTTCTAATATTAACTTACATGAGAGCCAGCCACGTGTGTCTGTCTACCTCAATAAAATTTGCATTAGATCGTTGCGAACTTATTCTCGATTAGCATACACACGAATATTTATATTTATATTTATATTTATACCTAATTATTCTCGTTGAGTTCATATGAGTAATATTGGCTAAAGCTGTCTGTTTCTTAATATCTACTCATATATTTCTCTTAGACGGCACAGCCTTGAGCCATCAAATTTTATTAGCATATTTTCCAAATGAGCAAATTCTGCTCTATCTCTGCCCCGCCCCGCCGCTCTCGTTGCTTGGCTCGTCTCTCTTTCTACACACACACAGACAGATATAATTAAAATAAAATCTAATCGTATAACGAAATTTTCACCGCTAGCAAAAACTAAGCGAATTTCCAAATTGACAACAACAAAAGGAAAATCATCGTCATCACCAGACATACACAATATATATTTACACCCTATATATATATATAGTGTATGAACTATACATATACATTGTGATTATGAGGCATCATAATGATGATTAACATCATTAGCATGGCCGGCAGCATCAACGGCAGCTAATTAGACACACGTAACATCATTTGAAGCAATTTTCTGAGCAAAATGCCAACGGCTATGCGAGAAAACACCGAAAAAGAAATATAAAAAAAAAAAAAAAAAAAAAATGAACACAACTAAAAAGCACTCGCAGAGAAAAACAAGGAAAAATCATTTTAATTACATTTTTAGCTATGCGTATTATTATTATTGGTGGAAAGAGCCAAACAGGTGCTCGACAACAGACAAGTTGGCGAGCCAAGCCCCGCGGCGCACTCCTCACCCCACAACACACAGCTGACCAGCTTCCAATTGACAGTCATGTTGATGCCACAGCCTCAGCATGTGTTATACGTCAGACTTGCTGGCAAGGTGCGGGCGTAATGGAATAATAAATTAGATAAAAAAAAAGGTGAAAAATCTTGTTTTCAATAGATTAAGATGCGCCATAAAATAAAGTTTAAAAAATTGAAAAAATTGTTTAAGGAAAAAAAATAAATAATTTAATAATATTATAAAATATTTCAGTTTAGTAATTTTATATGGATAAACTGTATATTTAGATTATTAAACAAAATTCTACATAAATATTAGACAGAGTGGAAATTCGAGAATAGATTTTTTACGCTCAAATGATAAGTGTAACAAACATATTTAATTTTTTTTTAAGATATCCCACAATAAACGTAAACAACTCACAGAAAATTAGTTTAAAATTTATAAAAACAAATCTACATACTTTAAGCATTTATATAAAAAAAAATAATTAGAATAATTAGAAAGCCGTAACTAAATATTTTGCTGAGCTTGATGATAAATGAAGCAAAAACAAATACATAAATCTTAGGCATGCGCCGAGTCCTAATTGCAAGAAATTCGAAACCAAAATATGATTTCAACAAACTAATTAAATATGCAGGTACATGTATCTTGCAGGCAAGCACGAAAACTCCCACACACACATACATACACACACACACATACACACACTCACACATGTGCACTGCAAAATAATAAACCTCTGGCAACATTTCACATTTAACCTTTTAATCTATTTGGCTATCCGACCATGTAGCATTACACAGAAATAATTATTTAAATACGCCTCAGCTGTTGGACAAATGAAAACAAATGAATTTCGTATTCACAGTCAATGTATGTATGAATGTATGAATGTATGAATGTGTGCGTGTATCAATAATTGACCATATCACATTTCACCTGTAACAAAGTATATTTTATGTTGTGCATATATAAGCAGGAAGCTAACCAAATATCACGTGAAAATTTCATTAAAATAATTATAGTACGTACACACAGAGAGTGTGGCTAGAGATATGGCTAGAGACAAAGAGAGATGGAGATAAGAGATGGTGATGGAGATGGAGAGGGGAATGACGACCAACTGCTTGTCAGGCGTGCAAAATTTAATGCATAATTGATGATAAAAACCGAAATCAATCAATCATAAAAATGTCAACATAGCATAGCTCTGGGGGCGTGGCACACACATATACACACAATAAAGCTGTCAGAATTGTGACAATAGAACGTGAACCAGCAGCAGAAGCCAAGCAAAAAGCAAATTTAATTTCATAAGAAAAATTCCAGAATTTAACAATTTAATATAAACCAATTTTTGTTTTTTTTTTTTTTTCAATGATTTTAGAGGAGTTTTAAGCGTTATGGTAAACTCCATTTTCAAACCAATCAATGTGTTGAGCATAAATTAAAGTTTATTCAATTAATTTAAATTTGTCTACTGCCAAGCGGCAAAATCTCATTACAATATTAATTAATTAATATTCAATAAAAAAAATGCAAACGCTTCATCACGCATTAAATCATAATTTAATAAGGTACGAAAACAAAATGTGAAAAATTATACTTAATGCAAATGTTGAGTCCACAAATACGTTAAGAAAATTGAATATTTTATTTTATTTTATTTTATTTGTTTAATTTTTTATTTTATTTATATTATTTTATTTTATTTATATTATTTTATTTCATTTATATTGTTTTATTTTATTTATATTATTTTATATTTATTTATTTTATTTTATTTTATTTTATTTATTTTTATTTATTTTATTTATTTTTATTTATTTTATTTATTTTATTTTATTTTATTTATTATTATTTTTTTTTTTTTACTAAAAATTGTGGATTCAGTTAATACATTATGTATTTGCAACATTAATGAATAAACTTATAGAGTAACATAACAGTAGATTTCAATTTTAATAAACCAAATATATCCGCCAATTCTGATCCAATGGATGAGCCTCATTTTCGATTTACATATATCAAAATGCATATCAGACATTATAGCACTTTGTATATAATTTTGTACTTTTCATAACAAAATCAATATGCCGCTTCATTTATTCATCAGCTCGTGAAAATATATTTCAATGTTAATTAAATTGAAAGCCCAATATGATATATTACACACACACACGCACGCAATCAACTACAGATACACACACATACATATGCACACCGCACTTTTTTACATGTACTCACATGTATGAGAGTCGATACATTATTCAATTATTAATTATATCAGCAGTTCTTGTTTTTTTTTACTCTTTTTTATTTTTTATTTTTATTTTTTTTTTTTTTTTTTGCATTTTAATAAACCAAACGGCTGCAGTTTATTAAACAATACAAGAGTTTGCAATCGATGAATTTTAATCGAGGCAATGTCCTGTCCCAGTCCTTTGGCACTGTCCCTGTTATTCATCAAGGTAATTAAAGCGTAAAATTGAAAACAAAAGCAGATTCCCATTAAAGTTTGCTGCTCTCTCTCTGGTCGCAGCACGCAGTCAAGCGAGTGCCAAAACGGCAGCAACGACGAGACAACACGAAAATCACATGGAAAACTTTGCCATGAAAACCTCGAAAACCGAAAACTTTCCCACCACCACCACCACCACACTCAACCGGAAAACGCAACAACAGGAATAATAGCTACGAAATGTGTTAACTCAAATAAAGGGCCAGGCAAAGGCAAAGGCAACCAAAGGGTTGCCAAACCAAGAAGACTTAGTCACAGACATCCAGACAAACAGCTCCGCAAACAATAATGAGTTGTAAGCACAACTTTATACAAAAGGATTAAACAACAATAGTCACTGAGAGGATGTGCTACCTGAATAGTTGCCACAGCGCTGTATGTTTCGCGTGTGTGTGTGTGAAAGGCTCTGAAAGGCGCCCATTCAAAGGATTAAGATATTATCAACAAGGCGCAAACGTAAGACAAATGCTCCTCAACAAGCCGCAGCTCAAATGCTCTGTTCGGATATATCGATAGAAAATGTGGCTGATGAATAATGAATTGTAAATATATATGTATATGCCCTATTGCAATTGTCATTAGTCAGTCAGTGAAAAAAAAAAAAAAATGTTCAATTTTATTAATATTTTATATTTATTAATACATATTTCGTCATGTGATCATTCCTTTTCCACACACTTCATCCATATCACACCTCAAGCAATCATAATGCATTCAGCGTAAGGGTATGCCAAATGAATCAACTTTGAGGGCTCGTCTTAAGTTGTTGCACGTGTCATCTGTGAGAGGCTTTTGTGATGTGGTGTGGTGTGGTGTACAGCTCATTAACTATTGTCTAAACTAATGCAGCAGAGTGAACGCAATCGCCGCAAGCTGCTAATCAGAGCCGTAGTCGATTGTTATCTATTGCCATGACAGCTAGCGAAATTGAAACTTAATCGAGAGTAGCAACAGAAACCCATTAATAGCTCTTATGCATTGGCCGATTAGGCACTCAAATAAGAAATCGAAACGTAAATGAACTAAGAGCCAAATTGAAAGTGAAAATATGTTGAGTCAAGTTGAACAACTTTAACGATATGAAACATTTTATTTTAAATTTACGGTATGCCCTTTCTATTGCCATGAATATGACTTGAATTAGTTTACATTAGTTTGTACATTCTGAAAGCAGTTTTATTAGAAAACTACAACTCAATTTGAAGTCAGGTGCTGCTGCGGTAGTTCATGGAGTGGGGGGGTATGGGATTTTAATAAATCGCATTTTACCATTGAATGAAGTAGCATTTCTGTTTAGAGATAAACTTTTTAATAGTGCAGCGTTCGGCTTTGCTTAGCTGCCATAAAAAGTTGCTTTGACTGCTGCTTGTTTTGCAACATCTTTGCGCCAATGCCCCGCCCACTCAAGTGCTGCAAACAAACTTAAACTTCCAACTCATACACACGCAGAAGATATTGCTGTAAAAGTTGTACATTTTGCGCTCGCTGCGTGTATGGCTGTAAAAGTTTTTAATAATAACCGCAATACAAGAATATAAACATTTATATTACGAATGCTGCCTCATAATGTGGCGCGCACAACACTCAGCACGCAGCACAAACCGCACACACACACATACATATACCTCGAGAAATGCCACGCGGCGCACGTTGCGTATGAGCAATGCCAGCTCTAGCTGCTGCTACTGCTACTGCTTCGGCTCCTTCTCCTACATCCCTGCTATCTTCTTCTTATTCTATATGTTTCTTAAACTTCATCATCTTTTGCTTTACTCAGACTACTTCTACTGCTGCTGCTGCCGCCGCTGTCTCCTCAAAAGATTGAAGGTTAATGTGCTACCATGGCTCCGTCTTGCTGTATTTGTTTTTGCTACATATCTCTTGCCCTATTCCCCGTATTTACGTCGCGGCACAGGTGCCATAAATGTAAAGTTCTATATGAAGTTTGACGGTGTAGCAGGCAGTGTTAAGAGTTCAAAGGATGCGATGCTTAAGCTACTTACTTCGCCAGCCGTCGCATTTCTTTTGAAATGCCTTTTTCCGTATGGAATTGCTTTGATATGAAATGGGGGGTTCATATGTATTGCTATGAAGCATGATTGTTTTCACTTGTGTATTCTATATTAAAAACAATTTACTGCAAACAATTTATACAAATTATTCATATATAAATTGTTGATACTCATAAGTAGAAGGCTAAGTAATGAATTGAATAATTGATAGAATCGGATAATATATTGTGAAGTGAAAAGCTGATTGCTATAAATCTCACGCTTAACGACAAAGACCTAATTGCTATGCTATATCTTTGGCTTTTGGAAAATCGAAATAATCAAAGCTGCACGGAAATTGCTTTTCGTTCTTATTTCTTCGACATGTCACTTAAAATGTTACCAAAAATCAGTTGACACATTTCAAATCAAATTCGAAAATAAAACAAACACACTCATTCACACACCCACACACATTTACTACACACCTGCACTTGAAGTGCCCTCTGTTTCATTTACTTTCAGCTACTCTCAGCTATTCCGAAAGCCACATAATGCCAACTCAATTAAGCACTAACTGAAACGTGGTCCATTGGCGTTTCCTTTGACTACTACTTGCCGACACTTTCTCGCTTTTCCCCTTCCATATACAACGACTGCTCAAATTTTCATTCACATTCTATGCAGTCAGTGCATTTAAAAGCTGCTCCCCCCACGCCTTTGCATCAACTTGTGCTCTGCACCGGCATTTCCTGTTTCCTACATACCGCCACTTCCTTTTGCCCCAGCAAATGGCCAGGATTGGTGGGCGGGGCAGCGAAGAGTGCCTCGTATTGGAAATAGAATTAAAATTGTACAAGAAGCTGGCAACGATAAACGTAGCAGAAAAGGCGGAAATGGTAGAAAATGTTTTAATGTTGCATGGCTCTGGAGACACGTTAAAAGAGCAGAAGAAAAAAAAAAATTGAGAAAAGGTTTGAGCTGTTAAAAGCTAAATATAAGTGGAAATGTGCAAAAGACAGACACCCGCTGCCTCAACGTGACGACCCAACTGAGTGCGGACAATAAGTAGTAGAAACAGCAGTTGTTTTTCCTTCCCATAGACAATTTGATTGATTGTTAAGCAGCCAGTGCTTGATGCAGCACAGCTACAGAAGAAAGGTGTTGGAAAACTGTAGCTTCAGTTCTTGACAGCTAACGAAATGAAATAATGCATAAATAAACAGTCCATATACGAGTTGGGAGTTCTATTTATACCCTTATATTACAAAAAAAAAAGAAACTTCGTAATCAAGGAAAGCTAAGACTTGAATCTGAAATTAAATTAATATTTAATAATTTGGGAACCTCCTTAAATAGTCTAGCACTCTATTCGTATTTATCTTTACTCACATTTCATACTTATTTTACTCTTTATCATCCCTATATTCATTTCTACTACTATTTTTCTATTTCTATTTCTATAGCACTTTTATTTTCTTTTCTATTGGCCTTTTGCGCTTCATCGATTATTCCACCCCAATATCATTTATTACGCCGTCTAAAGCAGTCAATTTGGTCGCACATTAAATAAAAATCAAATATATATACATATATGAAATCAATTCAAACACTTCATTTAATGCCACGCAATATGTCTCTGGCTGTGTGGCATGCCTCGAGCCATAGAAATCCATAATGAAAATGAAATAAAACACTAAGCGAGGGGACGGACACTTGAGCCCAGATGATTGCATACAATTGACAGGCCAAGCGCGAGGCACGAATAAAACAAAAGCAAACGACAAAATGAAAGGCAGAACAAAAAATAAACAAGTGGGAAAAAAAAGGAAGAAAGAAAATAAGCAAAAGGAACTTCTCAAGACGTCGCGACATTCAACGACGGTTCGATTACAATTTAACAAATTTTCTAACAGAGTGGTTCACAATTCGTACGTTTCCTGGTTCCGATGGGGGTTTTCTTTCTTTGCTTCCTTTTTGTTTTCGTTTTTTTCTTCATTTTTTTCTTCTTTTGTTTACCACTCAATTGAATTTTTAATCGTTTCTTCGTTTAACTTTTCTTTTCGGTGGCGCGAACGCTTTTCACTTTCCACTACAGTTTCTGCGAATGGAACAGATTGGAACCGAGGACATCTTGAGCGTGTGGCTGGTGTTTAGTCCTTCCTTATCGCTAGCAGAGCAGTCCTTGTTTGTTCACTTCCTCTCCGGGCCCACACACACCCCCCCCCCCCCCCCCTAGTCCGATTCTACCGAGCGACCACTTGACTCGTCATTGTTTACATTTACAAATTGCTCGCTTGTCCGCAAATTGCAGCGCGTTTTGGTCCACGAGGATAACAGACAGAAAGAGAATGAGAGACAGAGAAAGATATACAAACTGAGAAAGGACTTTGGCATATCTTTCGGCATCTTTACCTAGTCTTTCTTATTTTTGCTTTGCTTTGGTTGGGCGAGTAAAAACGTCGCTCGCGGCTTGGCAAAATGTTGTAACAAAAGCAAATGTCGCTTTTCCTGTTTGCCTTCGCTTTTTGCTGCCCTCACTGAGAGTTTTTTCCCTCAGTTTTATTTCCAGTTTTTCTTTTTTTAATCATTTCTGGTCGCTTGCGGTTTCTATGTGCAGTTTTGTTTATATTTCTCTCCCATGCCCAAACATTTTTTGTTGATTTATCATGATTTTATTTGGCTGCTGGACTTCCCTTATGGGCTTCGAGTTTAGCTTCTGTTTGTTCTTTTTGATTTCTTTGGCCAATATTGAAACGATATTTGAAATAAGTGGCTTCAAGCTCAACACACAATAAGTGCTTGGAAAATTTCCTTTGCCTAATAGAACGATTTGGGCATTTTATTCAAATAAGGTTGAAGGCCTACAAAAAATAATAATAAGCTTTTGTCGATTGATTGGCCTGGACAATCGATAAATTCAATGGAACGCAGTTGGTAAGTTAACTTAAAAGAGGATATATATATATATGAGTACAAATATGCCAAATCATGAGCTCTGTGGTTTGCCACAAATTGAAAGTTTGAAGAAAAAAAGAAAAAAAAATGTACACGCTGCTTGACTGACTTACTGAATGACTGTGCTTTACAAAGCTAGGATAATGTCACACACATTTAGATACATATACATATACATATATATAACATGATTTCTAGCCACAAAGTCGGTGACAAAAGCTGAAAACGAAAGCGTCATTTTTTATGCCATATTGAGCCAATCGTGCGGAACTTGAGCAAAGAGTGCAAACAGCTTAGTTAAGAGAAAAGAGCAACAGTTATCGAGAGTCTACAAAAGTATAAAACTAACTGTGCAGTGTAGAGTTTAACTGTTGAATTGAATGATGGCAGTTGTTGTTCCTTCTTAAGTTATAAAGTGGATATAAATTTAGTTAAATTTCATTTGGAAAATTCTACTTATTTATTTAATTCAAACTAAAATACATTATTTCCCATATTTAATCATTTGCAACTTTTCCATAATATTTCGTTGCGTTACGTCATGCACAAATGACAACACCCGGCATTCCTCAACTCTTATAAACAATACTCTCTTTGACAACGCATGCGCACTCTCTCACTCTCTCGCTCTCCATCATCATCCTGTTCGTCCCATTGAAGAGAGGCATAAATAGAAGTCTCCAAAGCGTCTTTGGATAGCAACAACTCTACTGTTGATAGCTGACACTCGCAACAAGTTGCTTACGAGTATTTCCCCTACTTTAGCTACACACCTGCGGCAAGTGCATTTGGGCAGAGGTCCTGCGTACGTAAATATTTCTCCTCGTAAGTAGCCACATTTGTCTTTGGCTCTGATATGGCATTTGCACCTAATTGCATAATTGCCAAGTCAACTGGAAAATTTGCTAAAATACCAGTTAATTTGTGGTGTATGCCAGACAGCAACAGATAAATCAATAGAATATTGTCATGGATGCAGGGTGGACGGCGTATAGAGCAGCTAAGGGACATTGTTAATTATATGCGAACTACATTTTTGGGGCTTTCAAGCGAAACAGGCAAACGCACCAACAAGTATCTAAAATAGTAGTCAATTAAGGCCAAAAATAATAGATAGATAGCGAAGAGTTTCCCTATCTCTTGAATCTGCACAATAGGAAACCTTTGTAATCCTCAATTCTTAGTTAACAATTTCTAAGCAAGCATAATACAATTTGTAATTTGCAATAATTCAATCGTAATCAAATATGTGTTCTAAAGTGAGGACTATCAGACTAGGAAATACCCTGAATTAAAATACGCAAATTATGAGATGAAAATTTTTCATTTTCAATAATTCATTATTCAGTCATTTGCCCAAATAATAATACTATATTGAATAGTACAGGGTATTCGATAGGGTAGCACATATTTAACTCACATTTCCAGACACTTGCCAGCAAATAGAAAATTTAATTCAATTAATTAGGTTTTCACTTAGCAGCTACATTGCTTCACATTCAATACAGACTACGAGACTCTAGCACCTCCTCCGCCTACGCCCCTCCGACACGCGCTTCTGACATGTACATCAGGCACTTCGCATTGTGCCCCATGAAAATTGAATTAAGACAGGTTGCACTTGCTTGCAGGACATTCTCCACACAATCAGCTGCAGGCACAGAAAGAGTTAGGGGCAGTTGCATACATCTATATATACATATATATATATATAGCTGCTGTCATAAGTATAACTAGGGTATGTGCCCACACTCTATATATACATATATCTACTTATAATCACATTCTGATGTGCTGTAAATCATATTACGCATACGCCTGGCAGAACGCAAGCGTGCCTGGAGATATTCCGTTTATTATGTTGCAATTGTTGTTCTTGCTGCTGCTGCTCCTACTCCTACTCCTGCTGCTCTTATTTTTGCTCTTGTTGTTGCTTCATGCCTATCCTTTGACAAGCGTTTAGCCCTCTCTTTATTGCCTAACTTAATTAGCTTTGCCTCAGTCGGTGTCAGTCAGCTGGGAAATTTGCTGTTGCATGAGGAAAAAAACTGTTGCATACTTTGTGGAGCAAACAAACAAGGAATACACAAGCAAACAGACACACACACACACACAAACCGTAGTTGTTATATAATACAGTAGAACTGGGAAAATTGGCTTCATAATTTAATTAGGCTGCCTTGTGCAGTGCTTTGCTTTTATACGATAGAAAGAAAAAACAAGTTTTGCTGTCATGTTAATGGATACTGGGCAAATGAATTTATATAAAATAAATTTATAGTATAGAAATTTATGCTTTCATAAGTTATACTTTATATAGACAAAATAATCCTAAAATAATTCTAGATTTTAATATTTATTTCATTAGATTATTGAACATACCCATTGTAAGGTGGATCGAATATGTAACTGGTTTTTAAAGCTTACCTGAAATGACAAAAAAAAAATATAATTGATTAGTAATAGCTTTATTTAGATATAGTTTTAAAATGTTTACATGGTATAGATAAAAAATGATTCATTGTCTTTTCTTCCGTAAAGAAGTGGGATAAACGTATTAAATTACTGAATCCAGGAAAAAGAAGATACGAAAAGAAGAAAAGGACAACTAAAAGCGGAAAATGATTAAAAGCGCCAGCTAAATAAATTGTCAACAGAGACGGAAAATGACAACAGGAGCAACACAAAAAGAATGCAAAACATGCAACACAAATTTGTATGTTCAACATAAATTGGGTGGTCAGTTTGCGAAAGGGGCAGAAAGGATGGAGAAGGTAACATGAGAAGGCTCAAAGGGAGCATGGAATAGACAGAGAGACACAGAGAGACAGAGAGAGCGAGTAGAGCTGAGAGAATTGCAGGAGTGAAAGGGTATATGACCAGAACTTTGTGTTGTTATTTTCCAAACGACTGAGAATTATTAAAGGGCATTATTGCAGCTTCACGAAACACACAAACACATAAACATCATGAGCACACATGCAAGTACAGCCCCTGCAAAGACTAAACATGTCCATTAGCCATTGTCAAAGGCAAATGCATTAAACGGCCCAATGCATAATAACCATAAACAAAAGATAAAGCAAAACTATGGACAATGAAAACTTAACAAAAAAAAAAAAAATATTAAAAAATAATATATTTAAAAATAAAATAATAATAATAATAATAAAATAAATAAATAAATAAAAAATAAATAAATAAATAAATAAATAAAAAATAAATAAATAAATAAAAAATAAATAAATAAATAAAAAATAAATAAATAAATAAAAAATAAATAAAAGAACAAACAAAAAATTTAAATAAATAAAAAATCAATAATAAAAATAATTATAATATAAAATAAATAACAAAAATAATTATAATGTATAATAAATAAATAAAAAAAAATAAAATAAATAAATAAAATAAATTAAATAAATAAATAAAATAGATAAATAAAATAAATAAATAAAATTTAAAAAAATAAATAAATTTAAAAAATAAATAAACAAAAAATAAATAAATTTTAAAAATAAATCAACAAAAAAAATAAATAAACAAAAAAAATGAAACGAATAAAGAAAAATCTAAAATCTATATTAATTATTATTGAATAATAAAAGAACTTATAAAATATGAAATATTTATTTATATATTTTATTAAACTTAAGCTGACTTGCTGGCTGTTAAATATATAGATAATCATGTGAAATTACAATTTGGCATTTGCCAAAATATGAAACCAAACAGAATTTCATTATATACACATAGAAGACGACGTTAGCCATCGTACCTAATTTGTATTATAAACAGATGTCTAAAGCATTTCACTTGCATACGAAATATCGTATGCTGTCCCGGTGCTGTTTTTCATTCATAAAGGATATCTATCTCATGACAAAGTTTGCAGCACGAAAGCCATTCTATCCCCTATACAGTGAGAAGAGCAAAGAAAGACGATGCAATTTGCTGCATAATGTTGCAACTTTTGCATTTCATAAATGAAACATGTGCATAATATTAATGCATTCAAGTAAACAACCAAGCGAAGCAACCAACAGCTGCCTGACGCAGATAAATATAGAGTATATATACCACCAACCCGGGCCGGGTGAGATCCGCAGATCCGCATAAGCAAAACTGCAAATGTGTGGAAAAAATATGCTCACATAGACGTCAAATTCATTGAGATTCATGAACAGCCAGTGGCTCTTAATACAGCTACAATAATAATATATGCATTTATTTATTGTTTAGCTTCACAAATTTAATTTAATTGCAAATTATTGCAAAGTTTTTGCTTTGTTTTATTGCTTGTTCTTGTTCGTTTTTGTTTTCATTTTCATTTTCGTTTTCTTTTTCTTTTATTTTTAAAAGCTTTCGTCTGGGGCTAGTTTGGGTTTGCGGCATTACCAGGCAGACCTCCATAGCCGCTCAAAATATGCCAAAGTGTATGTGTGTAGGTGTGTAGGTGTGTGTGTGTGTGTGAGGTGTTTCGTTCAGAGTTTGCCTGTTTTTAGCATAGCCACAAATGAGCTGCGTAGCTGTGGCAAAAGTTTTGTGGCCAGTGATTTTCAAAGGTTTTGCGGCCGTATTCAACTTTGCAGGTAAAAATACACACGAACATTTAAAAGGCTATTTTAAAAATAAAAATAAAAAAAACTTTATAAATTAATTATGATATATTTTGGGTGTGCTTCCAAGCCAATGAAAAGTTAGACCATGAGAGAAATGGGCTAGCATTTCGAGAGAGAATTAAAAAAAAAAAGATAACCGTTCCAGAAATCAAACGAAATCCTATCCACAAAACAAAAGGGAAATCTATCAGGCACAATCCCAAATTAACTGAAAACCTGTCAAGCAAGGATATTATTCAAGTGCAGCCCAAAATATTAGCTCTCCAACTTGAACACTGACGCACGCTAACCAACTCTAAAGAAAACTTTTCAAAGATAAACGTGAGCCAATAAAATAAAACACGCACACAATATACAATAATACATCAAAGAGAGAAAGGTAGAAAAACTAGGCGAGTGAGTACTACTGTATAGCTATGGCGTAATCATGAGCTAGAGCATGAAAATGCAACAGCCAGCAGCAGCATCAACGTCATTATCATGATTATCAATGAGCAACATCATCATCGTCGTCGTCGTCGTCGTCATGCTCAACTTAAAAGTTCGAAATGATATGATGGCAGTCACTGGAGAACAAAGAATATCAAAGTTAAATTAAATTTGTAGTTTTGCAAAAACTTTATCGTGTCGGTCTCCTTCAGTTTCATGCCTCACCTGTAGCAGTCAACACCACCACCACCCCTTCCCCTTTCTGTGCACCAACAGCTCATTCAATTGAATTTTTCACCATCTTCATCTTAATTAAAAGCCTCAAAATTCAATTAATATACACGCAGAAATGTTTGGTGCTTTACATTTGAATTGCAGCTCATTAAAATTGTTGAAGGTGATCAAAAATAAGTAAATCAAGTCGTCGTTGCTGCCGCCACCGCCGCCAGATGGCGACACAATGCCATAAGTTTTAGGGGCCGCGCCATCAAATCTGGGCAAAAGTTAAAACTTGGTCGCACAAGAGCTCAAGGTGAATTTTAATGAAAAATATAATTATAATTCATGCAGATTTTTCGCGGTGTACGTGGGTGTGTGTGTGTGCTGTCAAAGTTTGACAAAGTTTATATTATTATTATTGCAGAGAGCAGTTGGTGTTGCCGTCGTGTTATTTGCTCTTGTTGTCTGTGGGAATTAAAATGTAATTATGTCGTAAAGCAACCAAAAAACATAGCACACTCTTCTGGGCAGGTGTCAAGTGTGAAAGGTGCACAGAGTTGAGTGATGATACGAGGGAATCGCAGCTACACAGCTCGTTACAATGAAATAAACTCTTTATACCCTCTATTGCATTGCTGTCAGTCGTCAATCAGGCACACTATACAATTTAACTGAATAATTCAGTTGCGTTGATTGAGCTGTCAATTAGTGGCCAGAAATGGCTGACAACTAACTAGCCATGAACTGCGGCAACTCTCAGTCTAATTAGAAATATTCTAAGGGCTTCGCTGGGAAGCCGAGTCCTCAACGAAAACAATGGAGCGATGCCAGTCACATCACATCATTTTAGATTGACAAACGTCAATCAGAACACGACCAACTAGATGAATGAGAAGCGCAGAGAGAGGCAACGGGTACGGCGCACAATGACAGCCAGTCTAAATAGCAGCTTGCATGCGTCTTGATGCATAAAATTCCCAGGCACTCGGCATTCAAACATAAGCCCTTTCCACACCTACACACGTGCACAAAAGAGTTCACAAAATGCGAATGCATTTTCCGAAAACAAAAGAAAAGCAAAGGAACACAAGGTGCAGCCATTTCCAGAATTGATGCTAGTTTAAAGGAAATTGAATACTCTATGCATGTGTGTATATAAGCAAGCTGAATTGATTTAACCTTGACATATAACTTCTCCGGAATGGAATACATATATATGTATATGTAACAGAAACGTAATATAGGTCAGGTATTTTATAGTGAGGCACTCCCGATGAGTGCTTTCATAATTGTTAATGTTGTTCCATGTATACTATATACTTATACACTATATATATAAATATATATTATCATTTATTTGAGAGAGGAGTTCAGGTATTTTCTAATCATGCTATTGAATGCTTTCATAATTAAAAATTTATCCCATATATCCAATATACTACATATATATAAATTTATATTCTCATTTATCTGAGAGCGGAGTTTCAGGTATTTTATAGTCAGGCAACGGGAGTACTTTCACACTAATATTAATATTATTCCATATATATACTGTTGTACACTCACATAATCGTTTTTCAGCAGAAATGTCGTCAAAGCATAAACATTTCCATGTAAAATCGCAATACTCCATTTGTAGGGCATTATGAATAGCCACGCGCTTGCACTCATTTAACGAGCGCTCATTGTGCGAAATGCACAGCGTGGAAGTATGCAGAGCAGAGTCTTAAGGGGTTCATGAGGCAAAGGAATCGGCCCTGCCCTGCCCCTCCCCTCATCTTAATAATGAGATGCAAAACACGCTGCTGAATAGATGTCGCATCTTCATCTAATGCCCACACAGTTATGCGGCGGCCATTTTGAATAGCGAAAATTAGCAAAGCCGCCAGCTAAATGCACTTTAAGGGATCGCACACACACCCATACACACACACACACACAATGGGCTGTTAGAAGCGCAGCTAATGATGATTATTCTTTGTAAACAGAAGCTGACAACAAAAGCTGAAATGCCTGACCATAGGCCTAATTAATTGTTAGTCCTTGAACATATTGTAAAGCCGACTTGGTTTTGGCCTCTGGGCGCGAAAAGCCGCAATTCTAATTAACTTTTATGTAAAACTAAAAAAAAAAATGAAAATGATTTTTGGACAAAACAAAGGAAACAACAAGTTTGCTTGCAACTGGCGTTACGTGTGGTGCTTCAATTGTGTTTGATTATGCAAGTGCATTGGCTAATTTACGGGCATTGCGCCAGCTTTTCACGCCTCAATGGAGCGCAACGTGTTTATAACAAATTCGAATTAGCAAAAAAACAAAAAACAAGAGTGCAAAAACAAAAATCAATAATAGCAATAGCTAGCTTAACAAAGCAGAATATCAAAGTAAAGTTAAGTAAAGAAGAGAAGCAAAATAACATGGAAAATATATAAAAATAAAATTAACCTCGAGTTGAGACACTTTATTATATAATATTATAAAACAATTAACGAATTTTGGAATATCATTTAGAATTTCTTCTTACTTTATTCGATTTCTAAATTTCGCCTTACCTCAATTTTTTCCTGCCAATCAAAACATTCTACAAAATCAATATACCCTGAATAAACTGAGAGTATTTCCAAGAAAAAAAACAAGACCAAGCAAATTGTATTTCAAAGTGTTTTATGCAATCAATGCCAACGCAAGGTTGAATTGGAAATCAAATAAAATAAACAAAAATAAAAATAAACAAAAAGAAAAACAGTTATCTCACCTACACACACAACAACATAGAGAACTTTAACTCCGATTTCAAACTCGAGTAGCGTGCGCCATATCCATGACTCGAACTCTATCAATGGCTAACGATTATGATCATCGCTGTTGTTGTTATTGTTGGCATACATCACGAAAGCCATAAAACACCATTAAATATCACTTTTCATAGCGCTGAGTTTTAGTTTTTATTCTTTCATTCAATAGAACAACAACAAAAAACTATTAACAGACACAAATTCTGGCTAAATGTAGCGTAAATATAAAAGGCGTGATACGTTGTCTAGGGCGTAGAGGCAGTGGGGCGACAAGGCGATATGATAGCTATATAGAGTGTGCCCGCAAATTTGGCGATAGTTGATTGCATGTCACATGCGAGAAGCGGGAGGGGGCGTAACTGAAGCGAAATGTTGTATAAAAGCAAGGCATATACATACATATACATATATGTATGTGTGTATGCATGGGGTGTTGCCAGTGCACCGGTGCATTGAAGAATATGGCAACGCTATTAAAATGCACTGAGCTGGAATACTACAGTCAGAGGAGGCTAGGTACTGTCAAATGTAGCTGAACCATCAGAGCCTGTCATATATCTTGGAGAACGGTGTGGGGGGAGCCTACTCCCTACTGCATTGCAATGCAATCTATGACCGGCTGTCACCAGTTCTTTTTTTTTTTATGGGCAACGCCACGCCCAGTTAAACATGAAGTACACTGAGCGACACACATAAAAAGCGCACAAAAAACAAAAAACAAAAAAGAATATATATCCCGTAAATGAAGTCGCTTGACAACTGAATGCAACGGACGTTGATTGCCTAGCGCCGGCATTAATTATTTACAATATGACAAGGAGGGGCAGGAGGCGACTGAATCTAGAGCAGAGATATGGCAACGCTGACCGTACACAAAAGTATGCAATTAGTATTCGGCGTGATTGTTTTTTTCTTCCTATCGTTCAGTTCAGGTTTTTATTAGCGCTCGCATGTTGATTTGGATTTAAACAATTGGGCCACTGTTGACCACATCGAATGTCGTTTGTGGGCCTAATTAGCACAATTTGTTGACGTTAATAAATTAAATGTAAAATAAGTACCAAAAATACTTCAAATACTACAACTATAGAGCAAATCGAAAGAAACTACAGTCGAAATAGCAAGGGAATCTGTTTTTGTTTTCGATTTACACAGAAATTCAAATTATCGATAATTATCGAGAACGAATTTTTCACAAGGGGAGAGAATTCTTGATCGATTTATCACGATTTTCGATTGTGTGTTCATCGAGACTCGATTGTAATTGCTCGAAATAATTTGAATAGTTTATTACAATTTATATATAATATATTAAAAAATAACATTTGATTAATACTAAAAACTTTCTAATTTTATTATATCATCAAAATTGCCAAGCTACTTAAAATAGTAAAATAATTTGGAATATCTAAACTAAAGATCAGACTTTAGACGTGATAAACGTTTGACGTTTCAACTCAAACTGTCTCAAGTGCATATTTCAAGTTAATACAATTAGGATCTATTCACACTCAAGACCAAGTATTGATTTCTCGCCTTAACAAATGACAACTTCTCCAAACGCTTTTAACTTTTGCCTTTGGCTTTGCCTTTGCCTTTGCCTTTTCCAACTTTCAAATAGCATTGCCCGGCTCAACAACAACAACTCACCCAAAAACTGTCAACATTTTATCAACTGTCTAGCTATGTGGTTAGATATATGTGCGTGTGCGTGTGTGGGTGTGGCATGCAGCAATCTTTGCTGTGTGTCGCTTCTATCCAAAATTCAATGAACAACTTTCGCATACACATTTTAAGCAACCATATAAGCGCTTTTTCCCACACTCACGCACACACACACACACACAAAGATGCAGTGGGAATTCCCTTTTAAGCCAAATCCTGTGGCTTTTTTCTGTCAGTACTTTACATGCTTTTAGTTTCAGTTAAGCTTGCTGACCAACAAATGAGTAACACACACAGCTCACAGTTAACCGCAGCAGCGTGAAAAGGGGGGGGCCAACAAATTGGAACGAAGTTAGCCCCGCCCACACGCAAAAGGGCAACAAATTTGTTAAGCTGGCGAGAAAAGATATCTAGCTGGGGACGTGCGACAATTTCCTTTGCTTCGGGTTGTTGTGGTTAACCGTTTGCTAATGAGCCAATTTAAATTTACGACTCAGTGGCGCCATCTAGCGTACCGAATATGATTATGACTAGAAATTCTTAAAGCTCTGACAATGGAATATGATTTTCTTTTTCATAATTTGAATATTCATTTCTGCGACAGATCTGTCGCAACTTATCAAAGTGAAAAGCGCCGAGTCAAGTGGCTCGGAAAATGAGCAACAACAATTGCGGGTACCATGTCTGCAGCTGAAAGGTGAGTCGTGCTTTGTAACTGCTTAAGAAATCTCATGACACCGCCCCGAAACAAACAAACAAATGGCTAACAAGAACCAAGAGCCAAGTCATTGACAGACTGAGAAAGTGGGCAAAACGAAGAAAGCAAAAGAAACTACTTTATAAGCATCGAGTGAGCGAGATGGCAATTGTGAAAAGTTGTCAAGAAATTGCCAAGGGAGAAGCAACAACACGAAAAGGGAGCAAACGAGAATCGAGCATGTAGCTGAAAGGAAGGAAGGAAAACCCAGGCAAGTTCTTGCGTCTGGCCGCTTAATTATCAAGCTTGTTAACTATTAATGAAAAAGTTGTTGTAAACCAGAGGCAAAAATATCTAAAAAAGAAATGTATATACATGTATATATACATATATAATACTTAACTTCAGTAGCAACCCATAGGAGCTGAGGGAACCTTAGCTCTCAGTTCTTTTAACTCTGCGCAGATCTATTACTTATGAAATGTTTTCTTATTTGCTTTCTTTCTCTTCGTTTTAAAAACATTTTGGACAAATCTTTTAGTAACTACTTATACTAACTATTTCAAGATTTGTCAAATAGGAAAATATAAATAAAGAAATTGAATAATAAATCCATTCAGGTAAACGATTTCTTGAATATTATAAATACTTTGGTTCATAAACCGAGCTATAAACAAATATATATAGATATATTATAGAATTTTCTATTTTACGATAAATATAAACTGATTGAGCCACATTTTAGCTTACATAGACAATAAAGAAATGGCTTCATGCAAGACCAACTATTCTCCCAAGTTTTTAATCATATAAAACTTTGCATACGCTTGGCTGCGAATCAACTCTAAGGCCAAGCACAGTGAATACTTAACCCTATTCACCTTTTAGACTAGTCCGCCTTTAACAAAGTTTAACCCCCCACATGCATTGCGAATAGAAAGTCAAACTTTTAATATAGCCAACACTTAAGAACTTTAAAAAGAGCATTTGGGCCAAAACCAAATACAACTTAACACCTCGTCAGCCTAACAGAGCGAGAGAGAGGGCGAGGAGAGACAAGTGACAGGGGCTGATCAGGGTGGGGAGAGGTCATTTGGACCTTTTTCATGCCTTTTGGGTAACTTTAGTAAATAATTTGGCTTTAATTAACATGCTGACATCATTAAGCGACGACTAGCAAATGGCAACAGTTTGTCAGACGGTCGATCCATTTGTCTCGCCGGCCCGGAAAGTGTGCGGAACAACCCTCAATATGGAGTCCAAAGTTCTGCCATATTGACAGGATATTTCTTTGTGACGTTCCCAACCCACCAATAATTACTCCAATGTGTGTTTCTCTCTCGCTCTCTCTCTCTCTCTCCCTCTGTGTGTGTGCTAATTAAATAGAAAAATTAGAAAAAACTACGTCGTAAATTTCATGGCCAGGCGTTGTCATGTAATACAACACCCCGGGCGCACTTATCGCACTCCGGGGGCTGGGCAGGCATTGCCCAGACATGCGAGCAAGGGACGGGCGGGACGGGCAGCGGCAACAGGCAAAGTTTGAGGGAATGTAGCTCCTTCATGGTGTGAAATCATTTGACGGCATTGCTCCACATGACGCAATTAATCAAATTAAGTTGCCAAGTTTTTCTTTTCTATTCATTGCGGGTCGCGATACCAAGGCTTGATTAGCTCATAAGTAGGCAATGGACTGTTAGGGCTGAATCTCCAGCGGGTTGGCAACGCTATTTGACGTTCGAATTGCTAACATATTGGCTCTCTAGAACTTTGGTACGGTCAACTTAGTGAGTTGGTAAATTTTTTATTTTTCTACATTTTTACAACTAATTTTAGATTTAGTTTTAGTTTTAGTTTAGTTGAGTAAGATCTAATACCGAAGCGGGAGCTGCCAACCTGATTGACAATAGAAAATTTAAACAATATTACATAAGTAATATTTAATCTTACGGAAGGTCTCATGGGGCTTTTCTTTTCTATTCTAAATAATAATTAATCTATAATTTTATTTATTTACTATTATTTTTTATTATAAATTCTAAATTAACTAAAAAAATTTAAATAGACTAAATTAGATCAGAGAAATATGTAAATATTACCAAGGCAATAAGTTTGGAGCACTACTTGCCCACATTTCTCCCATTAATTTCGTCAACTTCCTCTTTATGGCGTTCTACTTGCGATAAAATATGGAATGACTTTATAAGCTGCTTATATCAGCAAATTTAAAACACGCCTTATGCGAAGAGTCCGCTTAAATCATCGATTTGCTTCTCTGGGCACTTTCACTGCATCATAAATTAGGAACTGTGGGCAACTCGTAGGCGTTCAAGTGTAATCGAGCCAGAAAAATTAAATGGCAAACTTTTGGGCGCCCACAAAACGCTCGAGCACCAAAGAAATGTATATATATATATGTATGCTTGAGTCACAAATTGCATTTTGGGGCCATGCTTCGCTGCCCACACGCGAAATTACAGAGAAATTGTTCTGGCTCTGTGTCGGGGTGTACGGACAGCAGCAGTCTTGGCAACGACAAATGTTTCTGTTATCAGTGAACCATAATCAAAAATGGTGTTAGAGGCACACACAGAGAGAGAGAGAGAGCAAGATGGTAACTGAAGGCGGGACCAAAGCGCGCTTCACTTGACATTTGCCACCAATAAAGTCCAATTAGCGACAAAAGCCACCGAAAATACACAGTAATTCGCTGAAGGGCTTTCGGGTCTGTCATCTTGCAAGTTTGCGGGCTGGCAAATGCTAATTAGTAAGTGGCAAATAGTTGCCTAGGTGCAAAAGGCGTCGCTATTAATTAGGCGAACGCGACCACTTGACAAAACTTTCAAGCCTTTTGTGTGGAATGCCGTGAATAATTTTAGCTTGACATTGATGGGGGTCGAGGAGGGGGGAACTGCAGCTAACTTGTCACTCATGCTGAATATTAAATTGATTGAGAACTATCCTGTATGTATACAGTGGACCCACGAAAAACTTGAATACAATCGAGTCTCGATAATTTGTACCTTGCTAAATCGAAAAACGTGATAAATCGAAAAGAAAATCCCTTGAAAACAAATTCCTTCTCGATAATTCTCTATAACTTGAATATCTCTATAAATCGAAATCAAAAACTATCATTTCGAATTATCGGAAATCGACTTTATTTTGCATTTCGCCCCGCTAGAAAATCAATGGGTTAGCCTTCGATGGTCATGCCAACCTGTGACAACGCTTTAAAACATTTCATTAAGTCAGCCTATCCACGCCAACTAATCGCATAATCACTGTGAACTAAAATCTTAATTAGTTTATATATATCTGTACATATATGTATATCTATAGATAATTCGTAATTTCAACCAAGAGTTTTGTCAACTTGTTCAAGAGCTGGCAAACACGCGTTAAGCTATTTCGAGTTGCCAAGTTTTAGTTTAATGAGAAAATTTTAATTGAAACTTGGAATTGGAATTGGAATCTGAATCTGAATCAAAGCCGCTTGAGACTTAGAAGCAATTTATGATTGGCAGCACGCGCTGAATGCATTTTATAGCTGCAATTGAATTTGCACAAGTGACACTATAAAGTGGCAAGTGGCAAGTGGCAAGTGGCAAGCGGCAAGTGGCAAGTGCCACGTGCCACATAACATGCATAATTAATTATGCACACATTTGCATGCTAATTAACGCTTAATTAATTGCAAATTTATTTGACAACAACAACAAAAAATACTTTGCAGAGCAGATGTTACATATTATCAACTCCATTCCGTTATATTGATTTTAATGCAATTTTATGCAAATTTCGCGTTTTCCTTTTTTCGAATAAAAATTATATAAATATTATAATCAGGCGAAAAATTGGAATATTGTGATTTGTGGGAAAAATAAAAAGTTTTCTAGTGGATTTAAATATATTATGTATCTGATAAAATATATATAAACAGCTGCTGAATTTCACATTGATAATAAATCAAATATTTGGGAATATGTTTAAGGCATTTCAGTGTAAAATTTATGTTTATTAAGTTTTATTAGCTATTCAATTAAATTTTAAATAAGAGCAATAAATCTATTAATAATGTTTAAAAAGAAAAAGTCAACAAGTAAAAACATTCATTCCTTCAATTTGATTTCATGTTTACTACAAAAAAATATGAGAAAAATCATATTTTCCCTGAACTCTTCGCCTTCATTTCTTTTACCTTACGAATTAACCAACTTTCATAAAAGCCAAGAGTCCATTATCAGCTTACCATGCAAACAAGTTAAGCCAAAGTAGGAAAAAATCAAAAAGCAAAACACAAAATCAATTAGTTCGACTTTCAGATCAACAAAGTAAATCCGCCAAATGCAGAGAATTTCACGTAAAACTCGAAGCTACTCTACCGTCGTAAGTCCAACCAAATCCCCATTGACTGATTAACACAAAAACCCAATCAAATGAAGCGTATCTCAAAAAGGGAAACGCCAACAGCTGGAAGCTAAAGTGTGAATAGGTATACACTGAGCGAAATAAGTAGCACAAGTAATCGCATATGCTACACCGAAAGTTACCATTCCCCCCTCGCCTAGGCAACTCAACCACCACATTTATAATTACTTTTATTGAGTGAAAACTTGACAGCGTCTCCCCCCGCTTGCTGCATTTTCTTCGACTTTGCAAGAGTCGCCCGTGAAATGAGCAAAGTTTTCCAGAGGGCCGTGCTCTGTAAGCAAACTTATCTGAAGCTGTCATGTTTATTTATATAAAAAATAACTTTGCAGCGATTAGTTGATAGTTAGGCGTAGTTAGGGATTCAGTACTCAAAGCAAACAGCCATGGAAATCGCAACAAAAAGTTTGAATGTTAATCATAAAGTAAATTGGAATATGAAAACGTTTTGATAGAAATGAATTGAGAACATTAAATAATGAGTACTATAAAAAACTTATCTCTTTATTTATAAGAGTGTGCCACTTCTTAAAGCTCGCACTTTTACGAAGCATTTTAATGCACTATATCATTATTATATTTATTATTTTGCACATGATATACGGGCGTTATATGCCAAGTGAAGCAGCCAGAAGGCGGAAAGCATAAAGAACTCAGGCATAAATAAAACACGTACCATATATGACGGCCGAGAGTACGAAGGAAAACGTTGTTGAAATTGATTGCACAAGACGACGATAGGCGACAATATGTTGTCGATAATGGATAATGCACCGCGATTTAACAGCTACCCAAGTACCCCCGCTCTACCCTGACCGCTCCTAGCTTCCCCTCCCATGCACCATGAGGCTTTTTCGGCTTTTTTCTCCTCCTTCTCTTCCTTTTTCTTTAGTGAATTTCGTGCATATTTCTTATTAAATGTCGTCAATATTAACGCGCCCCACAAAAGCTGACGAATTGCATGCAAAGGCTCTGCCTCAACGGGCGTGGCATGGCAGGAGCTGCACGTGTGGCTATTGTATGGGGCAGCACAATGCAAAGACTTCGACATGAATTCGCAATATGAAGAAATATATATATGTATATACATATTATATATATCAATATATATACTCTTATAGAAAGATACACGACGAAGGCAGCCTTTGTCATATGAAACGAATATATGATAAAAGATTGACATGAAATATATGCTGCATATAATAAATGCACATATATACATATATGCACATTGATATATCAATATATGTACTCGTCTATAGCTTATTAAATTATTTATAGACTGTCCCTCGAGTAAGGCTAGCTATCAAATATACATAGGAATACGAAAAACAAGAAAAATATATATTCCATTCCTTTTGAAAGGCATGAATATACATATATATCAAAATAATATATATCAAAATAATATCAAATCGTTATACGATCTGCAATGTGAATGAAACTTCACACAATTTTCAGTAATTTCCAAATTTAAACAAAGTTTCTATGCTCATCAAGAGATTGGAAATGGAAATAGTTGAAGCCGAAGCTTAATTTAGAGCATTACAGCTGTGAGGGAGCTCTTCTATAAATACGTACGTATAGATAAATAACTTTATTTTACTTTGTGTTTCTTATGGATTGCCATTACATATGCATTTTGTGTGAAAACCCGCATGTGCAGCTAGACAGAGCGAGAGCGAGAGGGAGAGAGAGAGAAAGGGAGTTGGCACTTTTCGTAGAGATGCATTTTTGGAGCAAGGGGGCGGCAGCAAATGGCAAAGAAATCATTATTTATAGGCAATGGGTGGAAAACAGAGAACCACAGATCAACTGCCAGACAAACAAAAAGAGAAAGAGATAGAGATAGTAAATGAGAGAGAGAGAGAAAACAATGCCTGGCAGACAGGACATATCGAAATAAATGCAAACTGTTGCCAAGACATACGACCTGCAGAGACCATCAATATAAATTTCAATATGACCAAAAACATATTTGCCATTAGCCAACGAAGAAAAATGCTGGCAGACCACACACACACACACACACACACACACACACACACACACACACACACACACACACACACACACACACACACACACACACACAATCAAAGCAAGCCAATGGACAGCAGCCACTTACAAACTGTGTCTGAGAAACTATAATCTATAGATCAATTAAACTGCAGTTAAAAGCAAAAACTTAACCTTAAATCAACATTAAAGACAATGAACGAAATATAATTTAACTTATAGACAAATTAAATTGTTTATGGTAAAAATCACATCTATAATCAAATTCTTATGAAATGTTTATATATGTTAAGTGTTCGCTGGAAGATTTTTATTTACATTTTTTTACAAAGACTTTTCAGAAATCTAGCATCAAATGTACAGTAAAATTTTCCAAATAATATACAAAATTCTGGCTAACAACAATTTAGTGATAAGAACAGTATTTTTTAGGTAAAGGCAATTTTAAAGTGGTATAAAATATTTATTTATGGTATATAATATTTATTTATTTTACATACTATATACCAGTTTTTGATCAACTTTTTAAACGAAAAATACCAAAAATATTTAATAATGATATATGTTTATATATTAGTATATTTTATGCTCTAAGACTTTGTTGTAAATACTGTATTTTTTATTATATATTATTAATATACATTATCATAAATAAAAATGAATTAAAATAAATTAAAATAAATAAAAAAATTTAAATAAATAAAAAAAAATAAATAAAAACTAGATAAAAAATAAATAAAAAATAAATTAAAATAAATAAAAAATAAATTTAAATAAATAAGAAATAAATTAATATATAAAAAAAACCTCTAAATGCCTCTAATTCGCTTTATAGCTGAACTAACTAGAACGGTTAGTGAAATATGTCCAAAGTCACTTTCGTACATGGCCAAAACATTTAGCCAATTAGAAATCCATAGGCCACACAAAGATTTTATGACTAAGACGTTCAACAGCTACAATTAGAGCAAACTGTTTGCAGCCTCGCATAGAATGTGCGAGGCTCAAGTGTGCCCCAGAGGCGACGTTTGCCACATGCCTTCACAAAAAGCCAAACTTTAACTTTAAACGTAATGACATCAGCTGCCGCCTGTGTCCTGCCCTGTCCTGTCCTGTCCTGCCCTGTCCGTCCCATCTGTCCCGTCCTGTTGCTATTGCTGATGCTGCAGCTACTTTTGTAGATGATGTTGCTGTTGCTGTTGTTGTTGTTGTTGTTCGTGGCACTCTTTGTAGCATACACTCAGGCGCAAGTGGCGTGTGGCATGTGGCAAGAAGCGAACCACAGGGCAGGCCAAAAGGCAGAAAGTGCAACGAAAAACTTGCAGCCAGCCAAGTTGCAGCTTGCAAGTTAAAAGACAAAAGCGACACAAAAATTACAGCAACTGTGGGCGGAGCAAGGGGCGGGTGTGGAATGTTTGTGCGTTGAAAGCGGAAGTACAGATTGGCCCAGCAGCAGGAGTAGCAGCAGCAGGAGCAGGAAGAGGGTGGCAGCAGCAGAGGCAAGAGACAAGGACTAAAGTGTGGAAATGTCAATTTGCTTTTGCCAGGGCTCAATGGGCAAAGAGTTGGGTAAGGCTGTGGGCGTGGTCGTACCGGAAGATGGCAACAGCAACAGCCGCTGCAAATGCAGCTGCAGCAACATATATTGATTTTCAATTTGACGCCACAAGATAAAATGCCAAGAGAAATGTCATTACAGGCAAAGAGTCAAGGAGAGAAGTAATACAGGCAGAGACTCAGAGAAAGAGACAGATAGACAGAGAGAGAGAAGCAAGGATATCGGTTTGAGAGCCACTGCGCAAATGAACGGGCAAATGCTTAAAAGCAATTTTGCGGCTAATAAATCCGATTTCCGTTTTGTTTCGAAATAAACGGCATGCGATAAGTTGTTGTTGTTGTTGTTGTTGTTGCTCACTTTTAGAGGTTTTTGTGTGCCGGAAATGGCTCTTGGGTGACATCAACGTGCAACGCATAGCAGCAACAGCAACAGCAGCAGCTGCTGCTTTCAGCCGGATGCGGTAAATTAGCAGCTGCAATGGCCACTTCAAATGCACACACGCACACACACACGCACACGCACACCAACAAGAGCCAAACACATGACCTCGTTTCACAAATTTAGCTAAGGGAACAACACTCAAGCCTTTATGAGATACCCTGTAAAAGCCAAGTAAACGAACAACTCTTCCCTTGAAGTAAACAACGACCGAAACAAAAGAAAGTTGAGAACAATAAGCTGCAATAAGTGAACAATAAGTGAGAAATAAATAAATCAAAAATTAATAAATTAATTAAAAATAAATAAATATAAATAACAAAAAATAAGTAATAAAAAAATTACAATAAAAATAAATAAATAAGTAAATAAATAAATAAGAAATAAATAAATTAAAAAATAAGGTAAATAAAAAATACACATATATTAAAAAAAATAATAATAAAAATAAAAAATAAATAGGTAAACATATGAATATTTTAAAAAGAATTAAATGCAAAATAAATAAATACAAAATAAAAAATAAACACAAAATAACTAAACACAAAATAAATATACAAAAATAAAAAATTAATTAAAATATAAATAAATAACTAAATGCAAAATAAATTAAAAAATAAAAATAAATAAATAAATACAAATAAAAATAAATAAATACAAATAAAAAAAAATTTTTTTTAATAAAATAAATAAATACAAATAAATAAAATCTATATGCAATAACAACAAAATGTTAAAATAATTAAATGAAGAAACAGAAGAGTCTTTAATTGGTTGAGCTTAAAGATAGCAGAAGTCTTCTTTTTTTTATATCATAAAGAGCCGTTGCTCATTAAATATTACAAAATAAATTCTTTAACATTTCAATCTCTCGCATCAATATATGTATATATATCTATAAAGTCAGGGCTGGGATTGCCTAAGCAGTCCCTGTCAATATTATATCTTCGCTATATTCCATCACAGATCAAACACTCACCTGTACATCAAAATTTTGCTGTTGTTGCTGCTGCTGCTGCTGCAAGAGATTGCCTGGAGATTCCATATGATTAGGGCCTCCGGTCTGTGCGCCCTGGTGGTTTAACATCGGTGACTGCCACGAAGGAATGAAATAAATACATATGTTATTTACAGTGCTTGTCAAACTGGTAACTGGCATTGCTCACCTGTGCAGCCATTGGCATTCCGCCACCAACTCCGTTCATCATTGGCGGCTGCAATTGACTCATCTGGGCCGCCATCTGCTGATGCGCGTAAGCTGCGGCAGCACCGCTGCCCACTCCGCCGCCACCCACCGCCGAATTGTTGCCGCCAAGGGCACCGCCCATGCCGTGGCCATGGCCCTGGCCGTGATCCATGAGCATGTGATTAAAGTGCGGCATTTGTGGGAAGCCGCCATGGTGTGTGGGATCGAGCAGTGTGGGTGGGCGTGGCAAGGTCTCTTCTGCGGGCGAGGGCTGACGAGAGCCGGGAGTGCGACTGCAATAAATACGAAAGAGTAAAATATTAGTATAAATTATGATTACATAGCCATTAACAGTTGTACAAGCACTGCTGTTACTTGATAAATTAACTCAGGTTTGGGAATCATTGCTATTAGGGTAGAAAATCCAATAAAACAGTTGCAAATGAACTGTGGAACATGTTCTAATAGTTTCACATTCACTGCTCATATCCTTAGTAGTAGTTACGGTTGCGCAAGCATTGAAATAGTTTTGTAGCCACTGCTACAAACATGTAGCATAGACAACAACCTAAACATCCTAGACACACACCAGTGATGTACTAAAAGCAACGACACATTTAGCACAGTGTTCTCAAACTGTGCGCTAATGCTTCACAACTGTTGCAACAATTAAAATCATATTATAATTAAAAAGAAAAAAGGCTCATTAGGGTATTTAAAATTAAATTTTCCATCAATTGGCCAAAGATTAATTTGCGTTTAATATACGTTGCTGCAGTTGACGAGTCACTGCCAATGATTCGCCAACTGTGCGGGCACACACACAAATGACTTAAGCAGCAAACTTGTTCAGACTAATTGAACGAGCGTTGGGGTCTCTTACTCTATGACGTCACCATGAAGTCTGTCTTCGAACCGCAACTGGACAATGGCTATAAATTAAATCAAATAAATAACAATTTATGCAAACTGCTTTCAGCGTATGGCGCTTTAAATGCAAATGTAAATAGGTAATTTATATATATAGATATATTTATATGTATGTATATATAAATAACAACAATTTGTGTTGGCTGCTTGCTTGCTTAAAGCTTTAGACGTTTCATTCATAGCTCACGCTCAGCGGCAATGCCTCTGCAACCGCTCAGTTTCTTTGCAACTGTATGCGTTTGCTTAAGCTGCCGTTGCTGTTGCTGTTGAGTCACATGTGTTATCTGCCATCTCGCTCTGACATATGCAATCGCATCAAATTGGTCATAATTTAGCTGTCGGGTCATTAACACCATTAACAGCAGCAACAACAGCCGCAGCGACTGCAGTGGCCGTCCAACTGTAATGACTCTGACTAATCGTCATGGCAATGCGCTACACCAGTGCTGCCTAAACTGTTAAGCTGTAACTTTTACACGTGCTAACAGCTTGATTAAAACTCTAACAAATTTTATGATGCAACTGGTTTTTTTTTTTAATGTATAATCAATCAATTTTAATTAATTGAATGCAGTTGAACGGAATTTGGGAAATATTTTGAGTTTTAAGGTTATTAAATATATATTTAATCTCGAATTGTGCAAACTTTAAGCATTTAGAAAAAAGTTCTATGTAAAAAAACAATTCAATAAGCTCTATGTATGCTTTTTTTATGATTCTATATAAGCATTTGAATTTCCACATATTCTGACTGCAAAAGTTACTAAAATAGAGCTCAGATTCTATTTCACTACTATAATTTTTTAGAGCACAACCTATATGCATTCGTAAAAGGATTCCATTTAACCAGCCTTCCATTAAACTGCCAAAATGGTCAAAAAGACCACAATAGCCGCCCCACCCGCCTTTCTCCATCAACTTGTGCTAGGTCAGTTCCATTCGTTTCTAAATGCGGGTCAAAAGAATCTCCAATTCTAATCTCGCTTATGCAATGGCCACAATAAAAAGAAATGAAATGAAAGAAAAACGAAATTTTTCACTTTCAACCAAAACCAAAAAGAAAGTGCGCAGCCGGTAAAAAGCTAAATAAAAAGGTCAGCAGAGCGCAAGTTGACCAAGTTAGCAGGCAGACAGCTACAACAACAACAACTACAACAACAACAGCAGCAGCACAATCTGTTGCTGCTGGCCATGTCTATGTCGAGAGTAGGTCGCCGGACAGGTGGCTCAGGTGTAGTAACTGAAACCACAAACGCCAACGGCTTGAAAACTCGAACTCAAGCCCCCGGCCCAAAGTTGGGGCTGTTGCCACAATTTGCAGCCGTGTTTCAAATTTTCGCAACTAAATTTCAGTGTGCAGCGCACAAAACGTGAGCCAAAAATCAAAAAATAAATAAATTTGGTAAAAAACAAAAAAAATTGAAATACAAAAAAATAAAGAAAAATAAAAATAAAAACGAAACCCGAGGCAGCAACAAAAGCAAACATAAACGCAAACTAATCGAACAAAATGCTATACCAAAACAGCTCAATGGAGCTATAAAGTTGTTGCTATCTGAATCATGTTGTTGCTGATGTTGCTGTTGTTGTTGTAGTGGCTGCTTGCTGTTGATTACTTACATCATAACCGTTATTACGTTTGGCATTGAAACACGTTTTGGCTGCGCCGCCGACACCGGCAATGAAATTGCAAAACAACAAAAACAACAACAACACCAATTGAAAGAGAAAACCGGCAGACCAGAGCAGAGCCGAGTACACAATAAGAACAACAAAAGCAACAACAACAACAACAGCGGTCTGAAGACACGACTACGACTGGTTTTTAGTTTTCAGTCTGGCTAGGGGCTCTGCAAATGGCCAGAAAACTTTAAAAGGCCTCAGGTTTTAGGCAGTTCGTGTTTTGTAAGCGACAACTGAAATATGATTACAATGAAAGCGAATTATGTTTGCACTACAGCTGAAAAGGTACAGAAAGAGAGTGTGAGAGTGAGAGTGAGAGTAAGAGTGAGAGAGAGAGAAAGACCGAGCATATCATATAGGTAAATAGAGAGACATAGAATATGACGACTTATCGACACAGATAGTAGGAAAAGGGAAAGATATATGGAAGTAGAGTGAGAGAGAGAGAGTTAGACATAGATAGATCTTTACAAAACTAATCTAATACAATAAAAACTTGGTCAAATTGTAATATTTTACAATAATTAACACTAGAATATTGTAACAATCATATATTCATATATACAACTATCATATACTGCCAACTACTTCCATCTTTTAAAGACATTTTATATATCGCAATAAACAACTTCGGCATCCTCATGTCGTTGTAGTTCATATAGAAAGTGCTGCGAAAGACCCAACCTCTAGACATATAAAACACTTGACAACAAAAAACTGAATCATCTTTCGATATGCGAGCTACACAACAAGAGGACAGCAATACAGAGAAGAAGAGGAAAATAATTACAGCAAAAGCGATAAAAAATCGGCAGCAACAGAAAACAAAAAAAAAAATAAATAAATAAAAATAAAAATGTGGGCCAAGTGGGCAGCATTTGACAAAGTGGGTGTTTTATTGTTGACTCAACGAATCTTAACTGACAATTGGAAAAAAAATGTGAACTCTGCCGAATCTACACATACATACACAAGAAACTATTGATCGCGTTTACAGTTCATTGATAAGTTAATAACATTTGTAATGAAAACAAAAACTTAAAGTGAGAATAAATTTAATGAAAGCCCAAAGCAATGAATTCTTAGTTAAGAAAAATATGCCTATTTGAGAAAGGTATTTATAATCTAGAAATATATTGGGAAAGCTCAATACAACTAAGACTTTGAACTGGAATAAGAGAGTTGAGAACATGAAATACAGTTTTGTGGAATCATTAATGAATGTCTATTAAAATATTTCTGAGTTACTTCGTAATGCAATTTATTAAGAATTTTCGAATACTTTTACTGAGTTTACTAGCATGCCTATAGCCACAGATATACTTCCATCCAATCAAAATCTACTTCTAACAACAAATATTGTCATTTATCCTATCCTATATAAACAAAATACTACCTCAGACCTCTCAGCTGTACTGAGTGTTACACTAAACTAGAACTCGCTTGGGCACACACTAAACAAACAATGAAATAATACTCCACACTCTAATACACTAGCTTGAGGATGACATTACAAAAGAAGACACCAATGACTCATAATTTCCCACCTAGGCTAGAAACTATACAAACAAATCTAGATTTACAGCTTAAATACCAAAAGGAAATTAGAAAAGCATTACTAAATGATGATAATTTAAAAAAATATCATATCGGAACAATAAAGACATCCTAAATATTATTTAATATTTCTAAAATTCTTTTAATTACCAAACTAAGAGAAATGAATTGAAATCAAGTTTATCTCAAACACTACTCTCTCTCTCTCTCTCTGCCTCAACGCAAACATAACTTCACTTGCAACTTGCAACTGACGCAACTCGAGTACTCCCGAGTACTCGCCCCTTGCCACACCTGCACGCAATACAAGAACATGTCTTGTGTTGCGGACCTTGAGTAAACCAGTTTCTGGCCATGGCTTAGGCCTACAGCATAGCCATTCTAATGTCAATGCCATTGGCCAGACTTGAACTAGACACTGAGACAGAAAAGTTGATCCGACTGATTTGATCTGGTTCAACATGCAACGGAGTCTGAGCTACTACTACTCACTTGAATCCCTTGTCATCATCAATGCCATTGACGACTCCATTTGTGTTTGTGACTTGGTCGTCCTTCTTTAGCCCGTTTGTATCAAACGGAGAGTTTGCCTTTTCCTTATCATCGTGTGACTGTAAAATGATATATATATTATATACACATACGTCTCAATTATTATTTCTACTTACCTTATCATTATCGTCAAATTTCAAATTGCGCATTCGCGGCTCCAAGCTGGACAAGGGGCTCTCCTTGTTGGTGGGTGAGCCACCCAGAACATATTCAACCATCTTATTAACACATGTTGAATCGCGGGGGCTATGCAAGAGATATGCAAAATTATTATATGTATATAGAATATATGTAATTTAACAGAATTAGTCAACTCACCTTAGAATGCCCACATTGCCGCTGTTTGAGCTATCAGAAGCGCCTGTATGTGGATAACCACGCGGCCTTGGCGGTGCCAATATATTTTCGCCCTGTGTGGACCATGTGTGATCTTTCCATACGGACGATGGATCCCCGACGCCGGGAATTTGCAGTGGATTGAGTGGACCGCCTGCTGTAGCGCCGCTTTTACCATCCGATTTCTCCCACAGCTTCTTGGCTGTCGATGTGGTTATCTGCAAAAGAGAGAGAGAGAAAGAGAGAGAGATAGTGAGTAAGTTGTAAGGCAAACCGCAAAGTCCACGAGCAAAGTTTTTCTACAGCATAAACAAATCAGAGGCAGGAGCGCAGCAAAGTTTTTGCATTTGCCCGATGCAATTGAATTATTAACAAAATCAATAATTCAACCTACCGCACACAACAACCAACCATTTCCCCCTCCCCTCCCTTTTCCACTGTCATAGCGAAGGCAGTCAGTTTCCTGTTGAAGCGTGTCCTTTGCCGCCGCAGCGACTGCTGGCATGGCTGATAAGTTTTTCTCGGCTTTTACACCTAGCTAATTCCACACTAAATCCCAGTTACGTCCATCACAGCAAAGTTTTTATAATCCTCAACTTTAATGCAGACCCCACCCCTCATCTTTCATCCTCACAATGTTCGCCCACACCCCCCTCCCCCCACATCCTGCACATTCCAACAGGCTGCTGCTGCTGTGCAAGGAGCATTGCTAATGAAATCAAATTAGCTGCAGTTGGACTTTTAATGAAAACTACGTGACAATTGCATTGCTTTGCTGAATCACAGTTCATTACGTAACGATTATACATACATACATATATATATATATAGCAACTGGACGCGAGTTCAACTTCAGAAATATGAATTCAATATTAAGAGAGTTCAGCTTGAGCAGGAATAGGACTTTTCTACGTTTATTTATTTATAGAAATTTGCATGCAATTAGGACTCCTTACGTAACAAATACTTTACGTTAACAATACGTTACGTTACATTAAAATAGTTACGTAATTAGAATCTAAAGAGAACGGGCTATAAGACTTTATTATTATTCCTTACGTATGCCTTACATATTACATAAGTGGAACGTACGTAGCCATGAAACGTTTTAAATTCGTTGCTCACTAAGAGCTACAAATTTTCTTATTTATCGCTGTGTGCCTTACGTAATTACGTAAATGGAACGTAATATATAGCAGCATCAATTGACGTAGCCGAATTGAGTATGCATGCTTGCTTACGTAGCTTTAAAACGTTCTATAATCGTTGACCGTAAATCGTTGATCATTAATATAGATTATTTTTAACTACGTTACACATTAATTAGTTACGAAAACAAACTGTTATATGAAATGCCTTATTCCTGCATATAAAATACATAACAATAACAGCATCGATTGACGTAAACAACTAAGTCTAGAATTAAAGTTTACGTTACTTTAAAACGTTTTAAATTCTTTGCTAGTTATTCAGTATATCAAACATATATCAAACAGGTTTGATATGCTATAAATAGCAATATTCTGGTAAGTAAAGTATAAATGCACTGCTAATACCATTAATTAACGTACAGAAGCTACGTAATGCTTAAATAACAGCAAACATTTATCTAGTCGCAGACCTCATTCTGGTGCACAGTTGCACTGTTGGAGCGTTTGGGCCACTGACCCCACAGGGCGTCATTCGCTATAGGTATAAATCATATGGGAGCCAAACGTCGAGCGGCAGGGCAAGGCGTCACCCTGAAAGGCGGGGGCAGTGAATCAGAAGCACATCAAAGACCGTAGACAGCGGACAGCGTACAGGGGACAGCAGACAGTAGTTAGTTACATTGCTCAGCTGTAAATCAAGCGACAACTTATGAGAAGCTTGCCGTTGACAAACTGACTGCACTGCAAATGGACAGTGCGATTGAGAGAAACAGAGAGAGAGATAGAGAGACAGCACTATTGCTGTCTAGCAGCGAGAACAGTTGACGGGTTTGCTTCATCAGTCAAGCAGCTGCCGCAACTCAAAGCCATTTGCTGCAACAATATAGAGATTGCATTGAAAATGTAACAACTAAGAGATAGACAGAGGCAGAACTAACTTGCGTAAGAGAAAGAGAAAGATAGAGGGACAGAATTTATTGCCTTTTACATATCGTATAGCCCGAAATCATATCGTGCCACTGATATCTGCTACTGCACATCTCCACAATCTCTTTGTGCATCCAAGCTCACACTGCCCTGGGATCTGAGGCATGTGTTGAAGCCTCGTGAAAATGTACCTAATTAACTTTCATGCCACACAGGTTTTTATTATTGTTTCAATTTATTGCTTCTTCTTCTTTTTTTCCCATGGCATTTGCGTTGTCATAATGCGTCAACGCGACACGCGCGGCACGTGCCACAGTTGCCAGTGTATTTATGCCCCATATATGGCAGCATCATTTTAAATATTTAATAAGCCCATCACACACATGTATGTATGTATGTACATACGCATACACAGTCGCAGCAACTGTTGAGCCGCGAGTCTCATAAATACTGCTACACGCGGCAAGGACACAGAGCCTACAATCCTTCGCCCCTCCCTTTGATCACGCCCTCTTAAGAGCAATTGCTGAAACTGAAGTGGAAACTCTCGTTTTATTTAAATTTTGTATGTCTTACTGAAATTAAAATCCGATTGCGAAATTCGCATTGTTTGACAGAGATTGAACGTAATTGAATTGTATTTTTATTAATATGTTTACTATGAATTTAATTATAGTAAACCATAGAAATACGTGTCATAATTAGTTTAATCTATATGAAGAGGCAAAATAATGTTGTCTATATTTCTGTTTCTTTTAAGATTAATTTCTAAATTACATTATTGTTTATTTGAAATGAATTTTACATCTTTCTTATAAGACAACATCTCGTTATTATTATTCTTTCACTTCAGTTCTATGCACATGGAACAAGAAGAGGTTAAGTTCTATCAAATTTCACATTAAATGATATCGTATGGCAATGCAAACTATTTCAGGGTTGATGAAAAACGCCTTCTAAGTGGGCAGTGGACAACCTTGCGCTATAAATTTTCAACAGTCCCAAACGCAACCCAAAAGTGACAAAAGAAAAACTCTACCAACACGGTCACACACACACACAAGCAAGCAAAGCGCACAAATTGTTTGTTAAACAATATTTGCATAGTCCAAAACTAAAACTGAAGCGCTGCAAAAAACGGCCCAAAGGTAACAAAGTTGTATTAGCAACGACTACGCAATACCCTTTTATGAACTAGTACAACAATTTGGAGCATAATCATAATATACCTTTCTTCTATACATTTTCCTAGGGTATTCAAAATATTAACTTATCTGATGAAAAGTGTGAAAGCGCCAACAAACAACAATTTATTTCTGCCAACTGAGCGCGGCGCACAGACTGTTTCAATGGCAAAAGCAACAAAATAAAAATAAGCTACAAAAGGTGTTAATAAACAATAATATTTTAACGCAACCAAACACATTTCATAATAAAATACAAAAAAAAAAAAAAAGTTTACCAAGCAATGTGGGTCAGCTTTAAAGATAACTGTTCCGCACCCACGCGAATATTGAATTAAACTTATAAATTAAAAAAAAAAAAAAAAAAAAAAAAAAACTAAATTCAATTTTAAATATTTTTTTCTTTTTTTTTTTGTTAAAGAAAAATAGAACAATAAATAAAACTGCGGCGCTTAGCAAAAGACAAATAAATGAAAAGAAAGTGAAGCTATAAAAAAAAACAGCAAAAAATGACAACAATGTTATCAAAAGCTTTCAACTGCAAGATACCCTAATTTTAGTAGAATCAAAAGTCTCATACTGTCAAAAACAGTAGAAACTGAAAGCCCAAAGTGACATGAATAACAACAAAAATCCCAATTCATATTCAACTACGCCGTATTCTGCTTCTATTGGAAATTTTGAAGAAATTATAAATGATTTGTTTATATTCTCAAATTGATATTCCTCGTATATTTTTAGACTTACAACAACAGAAAAACCAATAAAAAAAAATTCTTTTTCCACATGAAAATACAGGGTATAGTCTGGAAAAATAGCTTTCTTGGCACTTTTAGCGCCTTTCATTCAGCCAATCGGCAAGAAAAGAAAATAAAAAATATATTTATATGTATATACATAAATATATATATGTATGTATATATGTATGTATATATATTATGCATAAATAAAACGAAAAACAAATTTTTAACTGAATAAGCAGCAGAAATAGAGAGAGAGAGAGAGAGAGAGAGAGAGAGAGAGAGAGAGAAAAGAACAACAACAAATTGAAAGACAAACGAAAATGAGTCAACAAAATGTGCGAAGAAAAATGGGAAGAGTACACCCCCCACGCAACTCCCCCTAGCTACTAGCCTGCCCGAGAGGAAAAACGGCTCAAAAGAATTACAACAGCACAAAAAAATAAAACAAAATCGTTCATTAACTTGTCCTTGACTGTGAGGAGACAACAAAAACAACAAGAGAATAAAGAGCAAATATGCGAGAGCGAAAGAAAAAGAGAAGAGTATGCGTGTATGTGTGTAACTGTGCGTGCGTGTGTGGGAGCGAGAACGAAGAGCTAACCGGCCCCAAAAACATGCGTGAGAGACAACAAGAAAACAAAACGACGACAAAGAACGCGCACAAAGCCAACATCAAGAACAAGAATAAGCGGCGAACAACAAAAAAGGCGAAAAACAGACACAGCAATAGAACAAGCAAAGAGCGCCAGCCAAAGAGAATAAATGTGTGAGTGTGTGTGTGTGTGTGTGAGAGAGAAAGAAAACGAGAGTATAACAAACAAGCCACTGGACAGAGGGGGTGGAATAGGCTTGACAGCAACAACCACACAACAACAACAACAACAACAACAACAACAGCAAGAGCATACTATTTAACTAGAAAACCAGTCGATAATAAAAGCAGAACTTTTTATACCCTGAACCCATTGAAAATGGGAAATCAGGGTATAATGGTTTTGTTCAAATGTATGTAACAGACAGAAGGAGGCGTGGCAGTCTCCACAAAGTATATATATTCTTGATCAGGGTGACGAGCTAAGTCGATTTAGCACTATTCGTATGTATATTTCTTCTAAATATTCCCTTTACGTATTTCGAAGTATTTCTTCTGATATTTCCAATAATTCTTCACGTTTTACTGCTTACAAAAGAAACACACGCAAACACACAACATAGACACACATTGGCACGCTCGCATCAACAGGCATAGGCTCAACATTTGAGAGAGACAGTACTTGAGTAAAAGTAAATGCAAGGAGAGAAGAAGTGCAGATATACTTATATCCGCTAATTACAATATTTACAATATTTCCTCTACTTATTACCTTTACGTATTCCTCTACGTAATTCGTTTACGTATTTCCTCTACGTCTTTAATGCTCACCTAATCGATCACACACTGTACTTCACTTTATTACGCTGACCCCCAGCAGGCCTGGACGACTGAAGACTGACTGAAGAAATGCTGCAGCTGCTGCCCTTTATATAGGGCAACTTTTACTCAAGCACTGTCTCTCTCAAATGTTGAGCCTGACGGCAGGTAGAATTCGTTACAGTCGAGCTTCCAGTGACCAATGGGAACGCTCTCTGCTGCTTCAAGCATTCTAGCTTTGTTTTACCTCAATACAAATAGCAAATGAGAACTGCTGCGTACACATATACAACTTTAATGATCTTCTGCACTTCTTCTCTCCTTGCATTTACTTTTACTCAACTACTGTCTCTCTCAAATGTTAAGCCTATGCCTGTTTATGCGAGCGTGCCTATGTGTGTCTATGTATGTATGTGTGTTTGCGTGTGTTTCTTTTGTAAGCAGTAAGACGTGAAGAATTATTGGAAATATCAGTTCTCTGAATGTTTCAGGGGATTTCCTAGTCGAGCAGTCTCGACTAGAGCTTTCTTACTTGTTTTATTTATATTTAGTTAGTTGCTAATTTTAATTAGAAGTTTAGTGTTTTGCTTTTTTTTTGTGCAGCTATTTTTAGTTGCATGAAAAACAATTAAAATCGGTAAAAGTAAGCTAGAAATCAAGCTAAAAGCCTCGAATAAATATTCAGTGACAGATCCAATTTGTTATGCATAATAAATTTAATATAAATATAAACAACTGGCTAATTTTTGTATTTAATTTATTTTTGTCTTTTACAAAATTCTACCAATTCCTATTTTGTATTCTGCCGTTAAGTTAAGAGCCTTGCTTACTGCCATGAAGGTAGGCATACAAACCAAAATGAGACCTTTAAAGTATAACCTTTGAAAACAAAAAAAAAAAAAAACCTCGGTCGGGTCGAGCTTTAATTACGTTTAGTTAATGAAAACAAGAGCTGGAGCTGGAGAAGAGTGCATCGCAGAATTAAAGAGGCGTTACAGCAAACACTATAAATTAATGTCTAACGACTATGTAAACAATGCACTTGACATATATTTGCAAAAAAATAAAAATAAAATAAATAAATAAAAAACATACATGTGCAAAAAAAGCAATATGAAAACATAAACAAAAGTGACCAAAAAACATTAAATTGTGGCCATATTTTGTGCACGCAAAGCTGTTGACTTTGAATTGTTTTTGGGAATGTAAAACAAATGAAATACAGTCCAATGAATAGAACGTTTGTTGACTAAAAAGATACCCTGTAAAATGCTGTGTATTAAATGACTGATATTCTAAATGCAAAAAGTATTGCTGTCATCATTTGAAGCAGATTAATTTTTAATAGTTCAAGCTTTCTTTAGGTTAAAAATTCAATTTTCTTGACTTAAGCATACCCTGTACACCATGTATACATACAACATTCAACGATATCTTTTCTAATAATATCCAATATGTACAGGGTATGCTACAATTTAATTACTACTCTCATTTAGCAATAACAGAGCAACAACTTGGTGCAATAAAATATCTCATAAAGCTTCTGGCACAAAAGTATTAAGAGCCCGGCCAAGCCAAGAGTGGTTTCAGGCGCCTGAAGAGGCCCCTTCATAGTGTTTTTATTATGAAGAACTTTTTAGCTACCTCTCTCACCTTAACTCTTCCGTTCCCCCAAGAGCAAGTGCAAAGACCTTTTGCGTGTTATACCTCACACACAACCATAACAAATATAAAGCAATAAATGCAAAGCAAGTGAAAATTCTCAGAGTGGGCAAAAAAAAAAAAAAGGAAAACAAAAATACAATATGGAAGTGACAAATGCTTGACAGTCGTTCTGTTAGTTTTTTGACAAACCGGAACCGGAGTTTGGGCGCAGAGTAAAGAATGTGGGCGTGCCATGTTATAGCATAATCAGGAACACGAAACAAACAAAACTGCGAATGTCAACTGATAAAGGAAAATCAGAATAAAGAGCGAATAGGGCGAGCGACATTTGAAGAATATATGATATATGGTTTAATATCTGACATGGATTTGCTTAAACTATTTATTTGTTTACTCCATTCATCCATTTTCTATCTCCAATATTATCTCATGCAATGCTAACTACTATACTCAATCTATTTATCCATATATGTATGTATAATATATTCTTGACCTATTCTATCATAGCATAAGTCCTATAATCTTTACCTAACTATAGGTAATCAATATTATTTAAATTAAAATACTTGATCTCTTGTAAATTTCAATATATCAATTACAAATCCTCAAATTCACAGTCCGTTTTAATGAATAATCACTGTAGCTGCTATTGGGAGGGGTTCTCAATCGATATTCATCCCATGTGTGTATGTGTATGTAGTGTTTGTTTGTGTTTTTGGCCAGAACGGCAACAAAAAGTAAGCGCTGATAAATGCGTTTATTGCGCTTTTCAATCGATGTCGCTGTGCATATTTATTTAGGTTGCCCCCGGCCCCTCCTCCCCACTCAGAAATGTTTGGGAGCAACGTTATTCAGCTTTGCATGCGCGGCTTTTGGTGAATGCAGACGGAAAAATCTGTCTGGAATAAATAGTTATATTTGGCCAATAGCTCGCATTCTATACGTTAAAATTAAATTTATTTTGCTAATGCTCAGCTTTTTGTAAAGGCTCAAAGAACTCTAGAAAAATGAACTAGTTCCAGTCAAAATGTCATTTTGATTAGGCATGAGAGTTAGCGTAAATAAATGCTCTATTCAGAAATGTCACGTATGTGTGCTTTAGAACTAGTTCAATTCGTAAAAGCCAATCAAATTGGTATTACTTTTCAATATGAATTTCCCGCAATTCCTGGAAAACACTCGACAAAATTTCAGTGGCAACAAAAGGCGACAGTCAAAATCGCAAAGCTGCTTCCTTCGACTGCATTGCGAAAAAACAAAAGTTCTAATGCTAACTGAGACACGTAACATGGCACGAGAAAGAGACAGATGTAAGCGTGAGCGAGAGAGAAAATGGTATGCGTTTCAGCATAAGATACACACCCTCCCTCCCTCTTACGTCTCCTGCTGCATTGTTTACTTGCAACATTTGCAATTTTGTTGGCGTGTTTATTGGATTTGTGGCACACGCCCCTCTTCTCCTCTCACGCCCGCCCACAAGTCAACTGTCAGCTCTTCCCATTGCCTTTGCAATAAAAACTGTAGTCAGCTGTCGTCCGTCTGCTGTATTTATTCCTATTCGCTTCTCCTTTCATCTCCTTTCGTCCTGTGCATCACATCAACTCGTTAAGATATCTCTCATCGTCTTCTTGTCGTCCACCTACCTACACAAGTTAATTGAATAATTGGACTGACTGCATAATAACATTACATAAGGGGCAAAGAGTAATGTTACTAACAAGTTGAGTGTAGTTAGTAACATGTCCTCAGACACGAGCATTTACTAACGAGCGAAAAGGAAAAGGACTTGATAAATTAAATAATTGCAAACGATGTAAAAGAATGTTTTAAGAATGATATTCTTTTTGGGAATCAAATTCAAATAAATAGTTCATACTTAAATCATTATTTATATCAATTAAATGGTCATTTAAGGCGGTTCAAATTATACTTGAAAAAAAAAAAAGTTTTATAGTTATTCAAATTGAGCAATTAGTTAATGAACGGTAAGCAAACAATTTGGATTGCCATAAAAATTGAAATGATTGAATTGTTTTTAGCATTTATTATAGTTGTTGTCATCAGCATCGCTATTGGCCACGCCCATTTTGTGAGGCATTCAGCTAATCGGGTAGCGGGCAAAACGATGACAACAGCGTAATCAACCGTGAAATAGACTAGACAAAAAGCAAGGGAGACCCCGATAGACACACACACACACACACACACATTCACAGAGCTACAGATTGCATATAATTGAAACCGGAAAATATACATTTTCATGTAAATTCCTTAAAAAATAAAAAATAAAAGCGAAACCGGTACCAAAGCCAAAAGGGGCAAATAGCATAAAATTGTATAGAGTACGCAACCCCTGATTCTTTCCCTTTGGCTTCAGTGAATTCTATGATGCCCCCATCGGACTTATATATGTATAATAAACACATATACACACACACACAAGTATTTAGTTTTTGAGTTAGGGCTAAACTACGTGAAATGCATATAAAAACAATTGCTGGAGCATAGCAAGAACCACACAATATTTTTATCTATCTATGAAACATAGGCCAGACGGACAACCGCGACTGATGCCGTAGTGCGCGGTCGGGCTGCTCTATTTGGGGTCGCATTTGTTTGTGAGTGAGACCTATTATCTAATTGCGGCGAGAATATTTGGAAAACAAAACAGAAGCAATATTCCGACAATTAACGCAAATGTTGCAAAGCATTTTTATGTCGCAAATAAATGTTTTTATAAAATAGGGTAAATATCTATACAGCAATAAAGTTCTTAATCTTTCTGCTTGGCCACGAACAGGGAGAAATAAAAATCAAAAATAAATATAAATAATGTGTTAATTTATAAGACACAAATGCGCTCATAATCAGATAAATTAATGTTTGACTAGATTGAATTTACATCGAGACAGATTAGATAGATAGATAACAAACATTAATTTCTTAGTAGACTGTAATAAACTTTCTCTGTAATATATTCTTTATTTGAATTTATTTCTTTAGCCATTTTTATTACCATTACAATGTATCTTTCTCATTCATTCAAGCATTCTCAAAGAAAAACACTCTACAATTCATCCAAAAAGGACAACAACGTGAGCTAATCAAAACTAAAACCATATCAAATGAAAAGTGAACAGTAATTAAAGATTAAAGCAATTTAATGCGCTTGTTCACAGCTATTAATATGCAAATACATTACAAATTGTTCATTGAAATAAGATAAACAAAGCAATGTGCTCGCTGCTGCACACAGATTGAAACGCAAACACAAACAGAAGCAATTAGCGAATAGCATGTAATTAGACAGATACATTGTTAAACAAAAATAGAGAAAACAAAACCAAAAAAGCACTAACAGCTGCTATACTCTGTTAGAATATTAAGCGCGGGTAATGCATCAAAAAAACTAAAAGAACTCAAATGCTTCAATCCACAATAACAGCGCATGCACTTGCGCTCGTCTTGCTCTTCCAATCAATCAAAGGAGTCAGAAAATAAGCACGTCACAAAAAGAGAGTACACTATCTCTCTCCCTCTCCCTCGCCCTCTCTTTACAGCTTTTGAGCAGCGCAGCCTTTAAAGTAGTAGTTATGCATTTAGTTGCTTTACCATTTCCTGTGTGAGTGCAATATCCTCGGCAGTGCGCGCATCCAACATAAAATCGTTCAGTAGTTTCATCATGAGTAGGCAGGCTGGAAATAACGAAGCACGACGAACGATCCAGAGAGCGAGAGTTTCTTATTCCAATGCGTGAAGGAAGTACAATGCGCAACAGAGAGAGAGCGCGAGAAAGAACACGCCACGGTAGTGGATTACACAGCACAGTCACAAGCACTCAACACACACACACTCACACAAAACAAGTTACACAGGCTTATTTTCTTGTCGTTGGTGCTAAATTTATATGCTTATTATTTATGATTTATACAAGAATTTCGATATTGATTTTTATTTTTGACTTTGAACAGCTTTAATTATAAACGAGCATCAGCTGCGCTTTTCACACATAACACTAAAACATATGTATGTATATCCATATACATTTATACACACGTATGTATACCGAATATACAAAACGTTGGAAACATTTACAGCATTTGCGTTGATTTTTTTTCCCCTTTTTTTCACGCAAAATAACCTGAGTTATTGTTTGTTTGCACTCTCTTCTAGCCTCGCTACCGGTGTGTAAGCATATGTATGTATACATAAATACAAACACATTCGCAGAAACCAACAAAAAACGTGCTTAATGATCGCACACGAGAACTCCACACACAAACACGGACGGATGGGGGCCTAGCGAAAATTATACAGCATGCAGACGAGTCAACTGTTGCGGCCAAACTGAAAATTCTACGTTGTGGTCTGCTACTCAGGCGGCGTAAGCAAAACCTGGCAAATTGCGAGCAGCGAAAGAGCGTACGACGCGAAGAGTGTGAGCGCGAGAGAGCAGCGGCGGCATAGCAGCTGTTGCTCGCGAGCTGCGACTCGCAACGATAATACATTACACACACATGCATACACACGCATTCTCATTCGCATACATATTCAGCGGCTATTTATGCTATCCAACCAACAAAGTCGACGTTGACGCTAATGAGAGTATACCCCCAAAGATTCAAGCCGGCTGAAATGGCCCCCTCTCTGCTCAATACACGTGAGCAACACTTTTTGTATTCTGTTTGTTATGCGTGTGTGTACATGTGTATAAAGGTGTGTGTGCGTACGTTAAGCCTCATTTGGCATAGTTTTACGTAATTTGAGTGAAAAGAGAACTATACTTTGAGCGTGGCTTTACTGATGCTTTCATTGTGTGGGTAGAGCGAGCGAGCGAGCCTCTCACACCGCTTGTGCTTATTTGCATGTGAGCTCTGCTCTGATCATGACAGCTCTGCTGCGACTGTCTTAAGCAGCTGTTTGCTATCTACAGCAAAAACGAAATAATAAGAGTAGATGAAAGTGAGGCCAGCTGTGGGAAAAATAACAGAAAAGAGTATTTCGCTCGTAGTAGCAAATTAATATATAAAACTTGCATGCTGATCAACAGGGGGCAATGTGAGTGACTTAGCTGATAATCAACACGCCTGTTAGAGTAGCGGCAAATAAAATCACTTGACTCAGTCAGCGGGCGGCAAAGCTAATATCAAATTAATTTGTGGAGCTATTTGAGGATGCATTTAAAATGAATATTTAATTAATGCAGATAATTGAGCACAGTTAAAGAGACAGAGAGAGGGGAAACAAAACCTATAGCAGCAGCTGTGCTCAAAATGTATGCATCGTATCACAACAAAGACTAAATAAAAGCTTATCAGATAATGCGAATGTTCGCAGTTTTCAATCATATGCTGTGCCTGCAGCGCTTTTCGTTCGATCGATAAACCCGTCGGCAAATTAACAATGCATTAACTGTCGCCAATATCAGCTGGAATGTCATTAGGTAAACGTTTTGTATACCCTTTATTCCACTAAATTGAAGTCAGAAATTAAATATAGATTTAAACTAGCCATATTTATGTATTATATTATAATTCTTTGTTTCTAAGATCTCTCACAATAGCATGGTTTCAGCGGATTATTAATGCAAGGAGCAGGGAGCGGGGCTTGGAGGCTGCCCACCACCAGAGGTCCATGGACCGCATCGTAGATAGCATAGTAAAATGGATGATCCGCGTAAAAGTTGACGGGCGACGGAGGCTTACGGAGTCTGCCCTTAACCATCGTTGCCTTGAGTTCCGGCAGAGGTAATACTTCGTCGCCCGCTTCGCTTAATTCAATAGATGCCTTATGTAAAACCCTGGAGACTTTTATTACTCGATTCGTCTCGGAAATTTTACCCAATTCGGCTTTATTCATAAAGATCCGCTTCACGCCAAAATCTGGGAGAACAGGTGTCAAGTCCTGTTCGAATTCAGCCGTGAATTTGGGCAACTTTAAATAGACTCGCTTTTGAGTAAGCAATGAAGTAATACTCTCCAGCGATGTTGTGGCCAATGCTTCTATTAGAGTCTCTAGCCCGAACGTCTTATTTGGCAGGATGATAATCATTTGCAGAGGGGTATTAGTGAAGTTTAGACGCAAAGCTTTTGCATCGAATTGTTTCAACTCCGCATAGTCATATTCATGGAAATCGTTCATCATCAGTACTCTGATTTTGTTCTTTGGGTCGATATTAAAAAACTCTCGGCGAGTGGCCCGCACTGAAAATCCGATGCTCCATTCGGCTTTAAAGTGAGCAGCACTTATAAGAACGAGTCCTGTGTTTTCATCGAGTATATCGGGACTGACCTGATCTTTGATAAGATGATTCATCTTGGTCTCTACCCATTCGTTTATCTTTTCTGCAGCAACTGTGTTCTCAGAGAAATCTAGATTTTCAGGTTCCGAGTGGAACTTTTCAGTTAAAATCTCATGAAATTCCGGACGTATTTCAAATTCCTGCATAACATACATCTTGTAGGCCATATTCAGCATGGTGTCATCCTGGTAGGGTTCCAATGCGATATGAAAATCCTCGGCTATTTCCGACTCATCGCTCGAAGTAAACCCAATGCCCTTATCTAGCTCCTTAGCCGTCGTAGTGCCTTCAACGGCACCCAATCGAATCATACCCAAGCAGGAATGTATTGAGAGTGGTGAACATATCAGATTTTTACCAGGATTCATGATAAACAATTTACTGACAAGTTTTCCAGAAAAGTTATTTAGAGCGCTAAAGAAACTTATTGAGCCCCCTGAGTCTGCCATTTTGGCTGAGGAAGTATTCAGCAGGCCATATAACCGCAGTTGAATTAAGCGCTGCTAGATTGCACTCAGAAACACACTATACATTTGAATAATTTAAAAATAAATTTTTAATAATTATGACAAAGCTTTGATGTATAAAACCTACAAAACAATGAAAAGTTTCAAGGTAGCTTTAGTACATCTTTATTTTGAATTTCTATCAAATACAGGGTATCTCGTAGTCGATAAATAATTTCGCTTGGACATCGTTAGCTATTATTCGGTTGTCCCGTGCTGTGTTGTTGGAAAATTGCAGGCAAACAGGCAAACATTTTCGCTAATTGGCAACCGCGCGGCAGCCCAAAGAAACGGCAACAAACGCGTTGCCAGCGGCGACTGCGACTGTAACTGCGACTGCGACTGCAGCTTTTGTTCAATTAGAAGCGAGAGCCAAGCACACGAAGGGAAGCGCAACAGGAAGAGCAGAAGGTGAGGCGCACAAACACACCAAAGACTTCTTCAGTTCGCGCTCAGAGTGTGTGAAATTGCGAGAGTGCAACAAACAAAACGAAGAGGATGCAGAAGAAACAGAGCAACTAGAACAACAGCTAATTGTTTTACTCAAGTCCAGAAGTGATAAAGTTAACAAGTCTAATGATGATAATTATTAAACGAAACAACCAAGCAACTGGGGGATGGATGAGGTCTGCATGTGGTAAGTTTTCATATAACCAGTGCAACTGTAATTGGACATCCAGTTTAATTAGCTAAATTATAAATCCAGAAGCCACAGCAAATTCAATTCTAGCTCTATTCATATCTAATCTAGGTTAACATTATCATTACAATCAGGGTTAACATTTCCATGCACACGCATCTCTTAACCGCAGCACACACACACACTCACGGATTTACAAAGTTTTCGTGGTGAATTGAAAAGCTTCTAAAGACGCCCCAAATCTGCAAGCGCCCATTGTCCATTGCACCGAGTCAAGGCGCAGCGGGTTGGCCACAGCAGAAGCATCGAGAGAGAGACAATGACAACAACAATAAAAGCTGCGCTCAAAATCAGACACCACACAGACACACATTTAAATCATTACAGCACACGCAAAAAATGAAAAAGAAACAAGTACAAAGCATGGCGTGTAAAAAGAAAACGACAATTACAGCAACAACAGAAGCAGCGAGGCGGCAGACAGCATGCAAGAAAAAGTAATAAGAACACATATAGAAGAGAACCAGAAAAAACAGAACGCCGAATGCGCCACATGCAACGATACAACAACAACAGAGAACCTGTACGGAAAAAAAAGAACGAAACAGAAACAAAGGGCTGCTCACGAGCACTGGGGAGACGGAGCGCCCATAGATGAGGCTTCTGCCGGCAGCTCCGCGCTGTTAAGCGCAAATCAATGACCTACGACATCAACAACAATGAGAGTAAACGCAGCGGCAACGCCAAAGAGCGAGAGAGAGAGAGAGAGAGAGTGAGAGCAAAAACGTAGCATAGTGTTGAAAAGATGGCAAATGTTCGCTCTGCTGCTGCTGCCGCTGACTGGGGCCTGTCTCTGTCACACACAAACACACACACACACTCACGACTAAAAGGCGAACGAGCTAAAAAGTGGAGTAACAGCGACAGCAACAAAACAAAAGCTCACACACACACACAAATACAGTTACAAATTTTGTCTGTGTTTTATGTTTCGTTTCGCTCCTGTAGCTGTGGCTGTGGCTGCGGCTGCGGCTGCTGTCCTGGCATAATTGCAATAAATTCGTTTTCTGTTTCGTATTGTGAGCTGCTGCCAGCCAAAGAGATTGCGAAATAAGCGCAAAAGGAAGTTGTTGCGAAATAAAAAAAAAGGTAACGCTCAGGCAACAATAACAAGTAAAAGGGACGCGAGTTGCGAAAGTGAGAAATTTTGGAAAGAACAAAATGCGACGAATGGATACTCTCAAGAAAAAAATTGTAAAAATGAAAGAACAAAAGGAATAAATAGAAATTTGTATTAATAATTTAAAGGCAACCCTTATGAAAAAAGCAAAAAAGCTTTATCTTTCTCTATCTAATATCCCGGTAAACTGTTGCCTGATCGTCTGGCAGACTTTAACCACAAACGTAAAGCAGAAACCACAGCGAGTGAAATTCTTTAATTAAAATTGCTTTTCCCTTAAACATTTGTGACATAACAACCACAAAGAGGCGGGGTGAACAAAGAAAAAATTAAATAAAGAAATAGGAATATGTAAGAGGCAAAGGTAGAACTTGAGGTGGAAAAACTGCATGTAGAGCTAGCTGAGAGCTCATTAAGTTCAAGTCGAGTATTAAATTCTTTTATTTATAAATGCGAGTGGTTTCCGAGTACTGCGAACAAATGCCTCCACAGAACCGACTTGTTGTAGTATGTGGATGCGCGTTTGTGTGCCCAACGCTTATAAGGTAGAAAATTGCAACCGGAATGCATTTGTTAGCGGAACAGAGAACAGAGAACTAAACTAACCGATGGGGAGCAGAGAGCGGAGGGGTGCTGGAATACGAGGCAATCGAGAAACCATAAGCAAAGCAAAGAGACAAAGCGCTAAAACGTGTCTCAATTCTAAAAAAGAAATAAAAATAAACCAACCAGCAGCTGGCCAAAAAGAAGAAGACGAAGACTAGGCAAAGCAAAAGAGTAAAACATCATCGCTAATTTAAATTGGCAGCTTATTAAAGTTAAAAAAATGAGAGAAATAAAGTTGCTATATATAACTTTTATTATAGCTAACTTTATATTCAACATTTACGAATGCTTAAGAGTGAAGACTTCCAAGAACTATCTAAATATTATTATATAAAAAAGGAAACGATATTTATAATAATCGATAAGCAACACATTTCCAATTTGCATAATAAAAATTATTGTTGTTCCACTTCGACTTCAAAAACCCAATTATCTTAACTATCCTTGATTATGTAGTGAACTAGGCTGCACCAAAATCATAAAACTAAACTTGTCATTCTCTAAAAGAAAACTTTTTTATGACAACGCTATGCCCTAGTAGTAAATTGTATTCTTCTAACAGCTTTTTATGCCAGAGCCAATAACAAAAGCTAATGACAGCAATGGCACATTTTATTAACACGTGTGATATAATCTCCCAACTACCCCAAATGCGTAAACTTCGGAAATTCCCTTCCCAATCCAGTGTCTAGACCAAAAGACAATCAATTCGGATATGTGAAAATCATTTCATTGGCTACGCACATAGCGAAAAGTGAGAAGGAAAATAGGAAAATATGATTTCACACATCAATTTATACGTACGGGCGGAAAATGAAAAATATAATGAAAACAGAAAAAACCAGCAATAACAATCAACAATTTTACGATATGTGTGTCTATAACGCAGAAACTTGAAAGGGCCTCTGAAGAGCAACAACAAATTCGGATTCGAAAAAAAAACAAACAGCAAAGAAGAGCGCAAATAAAACTTTGCAATTTACAGCAAATATTTTGCTTTAGGTTTGGGGCTTCTTCTCCTCTTGATTCGGACAGGGTGGTAATTGGGGATATACAACTGGCCATAAAAGCCAAATTATTGATTAACCAAAGACTCATGCGGCAAATTTTACGACACGAGCCATTTGATCACTGGGAGAAAAAAAAAAAGGAAACCATCATAAAAGCGAAATTGTGGAAATCTTTGTCATTTCTAGTAGCCCCCAAAAACCCATGAGAGAAAATTTGGCAGAATATCTTTGGGATATAGAAAAGTAAAAATGTAAATCCTACATTTAATTATTAAGACTTAAGACCTTTTGATTTAATAAAAATATGACCAGGACAAACAGACTCCATAAATCCTTTAAGTTTTTCTTAATGTATTCCAACATTAAATAAATTTTTAACTATGTGTATACAGCACCCCTGATTCGTTAATATTTAAACACATTTGTAAACCAAATATCATTGGTATATAGAGCCCTAAAACTTGTCCATTTAATCATCAAACAAAAATCGCAAACACAAATCAATTAATTGATTAGCCCAAAATGGAGCTTATCTAAAGTGCTAAATCTAGTTGACTAAATATATGTATGTATCTATATTTGTCGTGTCTGTATATGTAGTTAATCTACTCACCGCTGCATTCCGATTGACGGCGGCAGCAGCTGCGGCCGAGTTGTTCATATATTGATTCTGTGGCGGCATCAGAGCAGCGCCCATAGCAGGGGCGGCGGCAGCAGCGGCATGCTGTTGCCCACCCATATAGACAAAGTCCTGTGGTCCGCCCGGCGGTCCCAGCTGCGGTGGAGGTTTCGGCATACCGCCATTCATGCCCGGATGCAGGGCGCCTCCATGATGATCGTACATGTTGCCGGTGGCACCAGATTGGGCATACGGCGTCATCGGGCCCATGGCAGCGCCAGCAGCAACGGCTGCAGCCACCTGATTGTTCATCACATGGCTGAGCAGATTCGAGTTGTACTGATGCTGGCCGGGATGTGTCTGGCCGGGATTTTGGCCCTGTTGCTGTTGTTGCTGCTGCCCGGGATGCGGCTGACCCAAGCCGCCGAGTCCATTGCCATTGCCCAGTCCATTGCCGCTGCCCATCATATGATGCGGTTGACCCTGAGTACCCTGCTGTTGTTGCTGCTGTGGATGTTGTTGCTGTTGTTGTTGTTGTTGCTGCTGCTGCTGTGCTGCAACTGCGGCAGCTGCCTGTGACATCATGTGATTATGCTTGGCCACGGCGGCCTGTTGCATGGCAGCCATATTAGCTGCCGCAGCTGCCATCGATGGATGATGTAGACCACCATTCATGCCGCTGCCATTGCCGCCCATGCCGCCGCCACCTATGCCACTGCCCATGCCAATGGTACCAATGGCACCGGGTCCGCCATTGCTGCCACCGTTGCCCGGCGGTGCGCCAGGTGCAGCATTCGCTGGATTCATGGGTGGATTGTATTTCCATTTATCGGGATTCTGGAACACACACAAAAGAAAATGGAAAAACTTCATTAGAATCCAATTCTTCCTTTAAAAAAACATGCATACACAACTAAAAGAAATATTTACTCCTACTCCTTCCCACCCAGTAAGACCTTTCCCCTGCTGTTCCTGCTGTTAATGCAACGGACTATACCAACAATTAACATATGCAAAAGCGTCAACAAGATACCCCTTAAACAGGCAAATAATAAATTGAAAATCGATAGCTTAACACAAAAGAAACTAAACTGATTTTTTTTTTTTTTTTTCTTTACTAACAAATTGTTTTTTATTTTTCAGTATACTTAATTGTGAATTAGCAAGAATATACTGTTCCATAAATTTTACATATTTCATTTCAACTGTACAACCCTTTGACATATTATGCTACAGGGTATCAAAGGCAAAACAAAAGAACGGTGGAAAATAGCTTTAAAAAAGAAATTCCAGGCAGTGAATGTTTTCCATAAAATTATGAATTAACAAAACTATTTTTTGTTAAATACTGAATAATTCTAAGTTTTAGTATTTTCAGCTAGGCTCTTCATAACATTTCCTTTGCAAATAATGAATTAACTTTGGATTTTAGAGAAAAAACAAATGATTTTAGAGTAACAAACAAAATGAAATTTGCTTAAATATTTTGTTACTTGCGCAATATTCTCTACAAAAAAGTTATTTATATAAATTAACTAGACGTCGTTTGCTTAATTTTAGTATTTAGTACATTAAAAAATAAAAATAAAATACTGATTTTAAATTTTGATAAATAATATGATTTTAAATGTAATTTACTCGTATTTTAGTATTTATTTATTATTTTTTTTATTACATTAATTTTGTTTTTTTATTGTTTATTTTTTTTTATTTATTTATTTTTATTTATTTATTTTTATTTATTTATTTCTTTTTATCTATTTATATATTTTTTTTATTTTTATTTTTTCCTATGACTTTTAACTGACACCCCTTTATGTATTTATGTAAATATATAATTCACAAAATTCAATAACAGAAACTAGCGCTGCCCAACTACTCTCTCTCTCTCTCTCTCTCTCTCTTTCTCTCTCTCTCTCTCTCTCTGACTTATACCTCGCTCCTGGAGACAATTCTTTATCCTTGCTTTTAGCTTAAAGTGCTGCTGGCGCATAGCCAAATCTACCAAATAGTTTTATATTATAAATACATATATAAACGTATATAATTTATTTATGTTATTTTATTTATATTTCTGCTAATGTACTCACATCGATGCCGTGCTCGTCGCCGCATGCCCAGCGCGTCTGCTGTTGTTTCTGGGCAAAGTGGACTGCATATTCAGCAGCCGCAGCGTCATGCAAAGTGGAGCCAACGGGTCCGACGCCGACGCCAGCGCCGATGCCACCGCCGGGTGATGGGCGCTGCTGAAAAACAAAGCCAACGGCAGCGGCGGCTGCGGCAGCGCTCGCTGCGTCCACATCCTGCGCATTGGATCCGCGTGTATCGCTACCAACGCCGACGCCGACCCCGCCGCGTCCGTTGCGATCATCATTACCGCCCAGAAACTTCATGTGTTGCAACTGTTGTTGTTGTTGCTGCTGCTGTTGTTGTTGTTGCTGTTGTTGTTGCAAATGCTGAAAGTATGGTGAAGGCGGCGGCAGTGGCCCGTAATGTTGCTGCTGCTGCTGCTGTTGGAGATGATGATACGGCGCCTGCTGCTGCTGCTGCTGTTGCTGCTGCGGCTGTGTTTGTAGATGATGCTGCGGCGATGGCGACGCGGTTGGCGCTACCGTCGATATCGAGATTGTGGGTGCGCTTAACAGCTCAATTTTGACGGCTGTTTGCTGCACGCTCAGCTCACGATTTGGCGCGTATTGCAAAAACCACACAAAAACAGCCGAATAAAATCAGAAAACAAATAACCAAAAAATGACGTACAACAAATTTGACGGAACGAGAACAACAGTTTAAAAGTAACTGGACGACGTTACGTTGTGGCTACAATTTTAAAAGTTGCGGATACGTCGCGTGCACAGTGGGACGAGAGCACATGTGGCTATTACCGTTTTACACTTTTTGTTGATTTTTGGTTTATGTTGTTTTGATTTTGCGATTCTTTTCCGTTTGTTTTTACTTTTTTATTATTATTTTTCTTTACGTAGAAACCACACTTTAATCTTTCTTAATATTAAATATTAATATACAGTCATTTCATAGATTTAATTACATTTGTCGATTGATATTTGCATACACTCGGAAAAAAAAAACTTGCACGTTTGGTATGGTTTGATTTTTTTTTTACAAAAATTTACACTATTTAACAGAAATTATGAATAATACTTTACACAGTGAAACCAACCAAATAAACTATTTTCAATGCATTATGTATGAGAAGTGGGTTTAAACAATTAAAACTTGCTATAAATATTTTTTACAGATCGATTGAAATTTATTGAGATTTAAAGATTTGATGTTTTTAGTTGTTATTATTTATAATTAGGATGATTTTAATTTACACGACGCTTTAATGATGAAAATATACACAAACTGCAAAGAGAAAGAATATAAAATAAATATTATTATTATTTTAAATTGTAAAAATTATATCAATATTCATACATACACTTTTAATTTACAATTATCAAAAGTATTACCACTGTGCCTACTTTGAGCTGGTCATGGTATAGAACAAAGATAACGCAACTGGCAGATAACCAGCTCAAGAATATGTTGAACAAAAGCTTTAACATTATAAATGAGCTAAATAAATGCGCTTCTGCCTCATTAAAAAAAATAAATAAATAAACAATAACAAAGCAGAAAACGCACACGAAAAAGAAGAAGAAGCAAAAACAGGAGTAACTAAAGGCAAAAAGCCGAATATCATCAGAAGCAATTGCAAAGAACAACGCGACGGCAACGACGCTGAATCATGCGCGAAAAATACGCAAAGAAAACGACAGTAGTCGAAAGGAGGGGAGGCGACTAAACGAAAGAAAAAACATATAAATTAACATATACACACACCAACAACAATAACAAGAACAACAAAACGAAGTGAACGGCGGCCGGCAGCAGCCGCAGCGTTTTGAGGTTAAGTTACAAAATATGTAAGCAATCGTCCATCGTCTGTTTCTCTGTTGTTTATATGCGCGCGAGCCAGCGACAGTTTGCCCACACCCTATCCCCGTTCACTCCCACTGACATCCAAAGAGAGCGCCCAGAGCACGGGCAAAAGACAAGTGCAGCATGCGAAACCACAGCGCCTAGCGGGGGCCTCACTCACTCAGTCACGCACACACAAACACACACAAACACACACACTCACACAAGCGAACGCACGTTGCCGATACAAAAACAAACATAAAGATAAACGCCAAAAAGAGACATGTGAAAAACAAAAGTACGAGAACAAACAGCATAAAAAGGAGCTGTGAAGCGAGCGATGCGCACAGCCACCAAAAGGGGGGTGTGGCAAGCGCATTAGTGTATAAATATTATGTATATAACCAAACATACAAAATACATAATTTAGTTAATTAAAATAAATATTTAGCCAACTTTTCGTAAGTTAATGTGTTTTTTATTTTAAACATCGGTAACAACACTGCCGCTCTTATTGGGAAAATTCTTGTATATAAATGCAAGGCACACGGCAAGAGAGCGAGAGCGCAAGCAAGAGTAAAAGAGTGTGAGCGAAAAAAACAAATATTTTAAACGCCGTGCCGTGCAAATGTAAAGAAGAAGCAAATGGCCGCCGCTGTTAAGGAAGAAAAAGAAACAAGGCACAGGCGGATAATGGACGAATGGACAGAAGACGGCAAACGCACACACGCACAGAAATAAGAATATACTCTAAATATTCGTAGAACCAATCGGAAAAATTATTCTTTTTTTTGCAGCCACTTTTCAAAAGTTAGTGCAAACCCAAATTGAAGCACACGCATAAAAAGGAACATGAATATCACTCAATTGATTTTTACCTTTTATTTTATGCAGCGACGCACGCGAGTAGCATTTTCTTAAAAACTTACAATTTTGCTACTATTTATACATGTTATGTACATACATGTACATCATATACATATATATATCTATATATACATATATGCAAATCTTCTGTGTGCGTCTAATTATGCGTGTGTTGGTGCAGCCGCTGCTCGTCTGGATTTATACATAAGGCACACATACAATATATCCACACACTCACACAATTTATACACATGTGTTTGTGTATATAACAAATTTTTGCAGCCGCCGCCAGTCGCAGCAAAAAGGAAACGACGATGACAATGTAAAAAAAAAGAGGCAGGGAAGCAAAAGTGTCTCGAAACTAAAAATTGAATATGTATAGAATTGAATATTTCTATAATTTTTCGGCACTTACACATACACTTAATGACTTGGTAAACACGCGCGAAATGCCCTCAGATTGCTTATTTTATTAGTTTTGCGTGGTTTTTGTGTTTAATTTAAAATATTTAAATTACAATTATTTACACAGGATGAAGAAGAATACGGCTAAGAATTCTTCGACGTTGTCGTCGTCGCGAGAACGATAATAAAGCGAATGCGAATGCAAAGACAAGCGCCAGCGTCGAAAACACAAAACCAGCAGGAGATTGCGCTCAGAGAGAACAAATTCATAGAAACAGAAAGAGAGAGCGCTAAAGAGAGAGCATGTGCCGGAAAATAGTGTGACCAAATTTGGTTAATGTTGCAAATGGCAAACAGCAAAATTAATAATAAGAAACAATAGCCGCAAAATACAATTTCTCACCGCTATTACATTTTTTACCGATCACAAGAAATTATGAGCTACATGAACTAAATAATTACGTTTCTTACTTTTGGATCGCGGTAAGTCAATTTGTTAAACCAATTTAGTCTTGCGCGCATTTACAGTTTCCGATAAACAGAAACAACTACAACACCGATGGAACAGCTGCTCGAATACAAGGGCTCATTCGAACAGAGTTGCCACAAGTTGGCAAAATTGCAATTATTCAATTAAATCTAAATTTATCAATAAAAACTAACACAAAATGTTGTGGAATGAGAATAAGAAAGCTTTCCTTATCAATAAGAGGCACAGTTGCTCAGTCAGTGCATTATTGACAATTATAGGCAAGCAAAACATCACACACGTGCACTTAAACACTCTTGTTTGTAAAATAATTACATTTGTTATGCTTAACCATATAGTTTCAATAAATCATGTTTGCATAAAACAAACATTTATCTAGATCGATTTTAGTGACCGCTACAAATTTCATTAGTCGTCCAGTCCAGACCACACTGACACACGCACACTCACAAAGCACTGCTGCTGCAGTTTGCCTGTGTATTTGTTTTGTTTTCGTTAGCGGCATTTTTTTTATCAAATTTGCGGCGTTTTACTACTGCCGTTACTTGTGTTACAATGAAACAAAATAAGCGTTGGGCATCATTATTCGTATGCAATTAGCATATGAATTTCAATTTATCTCTTTTAACATTTTGTGTCTCAACTGAACGCAAATTTACGCAAAACAAATTATGAAGCCGCACGCACGCACAGACAGTTAGAACCTTCTCAATTTGCACGTGAACAATTGCAACAATGCGTATTCTAGTTATGCAAATATCATCCTAGAATATATTTACGGGTTTCGTTCGATTAAATATTATTCACCTTAGCTTATTTGAAAAATTTACATATGTATGTATTACAAGCACGCTGTTCTTACAAACGATTTACAATGACTAAAATTTTGTTGTCGATAGAACTTGCATTATCGACATCTACAATGCGATAACTGTGGCTAAAATTTGCTGCTAACAGCACTATTCATGTAAAACATATTCGATATACTCAAGACTATCGTTATGGCGGTAGTTACAAATAACCCGTACACATTGGAGGTCCATTCGCAATTTTATTCTATTTATTTATTTTTAATAAAAGTAATGATCTGCACATTTTTGCACATGTTGCTACAATGATATTTAATGTATTTCTATTACGTAGTTTAAGCCAAAATTAATCCAATTATATATATTAAAAATGGAATAAGATGAAACATTTTTGTTCAGAATTATATATAAGGAAATGGAGGGGTGAATTTAACATAAAATAAAAAACATATTGTATGTTCTCGCTGGTTTTTTTGTCTCCTTTTTTTCTGGATATTTTGTTGGTTGCTTTGGGACATGTCGTACGGAATTACTGCCTAGTGCACTCCAGTCAAGGGGTAAGGTGTGATTGGAATTTGCTTTTGTAGTAGTTATTTCATTAATTTGTCGTGTCCCAATAATCAATGTGCTGTTGCTGTTGTTGTTGCCTAAATACTATTAAAATTAAGCATTATTCCAAGATGCTTCGTCGGAGACACATTCAACGGAATCATTCGCATTGTCTCCATCGCCATTCTCTGATGAATTTACTTCTTTGCGTTTGGATTTCGATTCGGTCAGGTTTGGCTGCTTCCTCGGCTCATCGGAATCCTCATCTCCGGTCTTATCATTTAATCCGCCGCCACCACTGCTGTCCTCATTGTCCTCATCGGCATCACCGCTGTCGTCTGCTGTTCCTTGCGGCTTTCGGCCACGCTTCTTGGGCACCTTGCCATTGGATCCATCCCCGACATCGCCAGCCGAATCTAGATCATCATCATCATCCTCTGGTTGATTGTTTGGTGATTTCTTGGGTCTTCCACGCGGCTTGGCGCCCGATCCGCTTTTGTTGTTTCCCGCCAACGCGGGTCGTCCTCGCTTCTTTGGCGTGGTTGACACTGCCGCTGTCGACTCCTCTGGCTCCACAGATCCATCATCATCCGATATAGTCTGTGCCTGGTCATTATCGTCATCACCGTCATCTGCAGCCTTAACAGGCGATTGATTCGCTTTAGGCCGTCCACGTGGCCGTCCTGATGGCACATACTGAGCTGGCTTATTAGCCAGCGATGGACGTCCACGCTTCCGGGGTACTGTAGATGCATCATCGCCATTCGATTCGCCGGCTGGTGATGATAGCTTCTCACCCGCGCCCGACTTATTCTTCCTGGGACGTCCTTGACCTCGACCAGTGCGTACAATATTCAAGTTGATTGAGCTACTTGCAGGACGACCAACTGGACGACGCTCGTCATCATCATCTTCATCAAATTCTGTGTGCAGACGATTTAGATACACATGTATAAATATATGAAGATTGAGATATTAAGACATTTGAATAATTACCATCATCATCCTCGCTGGGTTGATGCTTACGGGGTCGTCCTAACTTGCGGCGCTTGGCAGATGATGGCGACTTTTGTTGCTTTGCTGGTGGCTTCTCATCAGCCGACGAGTCCATATCATCATCATCGTTACCACTGTTTTCTTGTGCCTGCACCGGAACCTTGCGCGGACGACCGCGTCCCTTGATCTTAAGCGGCTGTAGCAATTCGCCGTTGGCATCGCCCAACTCATCCTGATCCAGATCATCGTCATCACTGTTCGCGGCCCCAGCGGACAACTTTGGTGGCCTGCCACGCCCACCCTTGACCTTTGGCGGACGGCCGCGCTTTTTGGGTATTACTGGAATGCTGCTGTCGACGGAAATGCCCGCTGCCGGAGCTGCACCGCCCGAAGTCCCCTTTGCCGGGCGCCCGCGCTTTTTTACCACTGCAACTTCCTCCATTTTTAATTATTTGATATAATTGTTATTTATTTATTTTTTTGTATTATTATTATTTGCGCTCTCGATTTGGCTGCAATGGACTCTGTTTATTTTTCAAACAAATTGTGTTTGCTTTATACGTTCTTCTTTGCATTCGCCTTCTTATTTTGTATGCTCACTTTGCAAATTTGCTGTCGAAATACAAAAATATCTATTGTTAGAAATATAATTAATTCGCTATTGTAAATTTTGTCAATGAATTATTAATTAGTAATATTATTTTTTAATTTCAGCACTGGGAAATATAATTACATTTTGCAAATGGCAGGCACGTTAATAAATCCCTCCGAAAAAATGAAAATCGGCGTCGGCGTCTTTTTTCTTGTCACTATCTCTACGTTCTTCGTTCTTCTGTGCACTCGCCTTCGTATTTTTATATGCTAAAACAGCAAATTAGCGCTGCGAGAAAATAGAAAATAAATATTTAATACCGAAAAATATATATATTATATTTGCTTAAAAGTTTTCACTATATTTTGATATGAGTATTAATTACTTTTTGCAAACGGCAAGTACACTACTAAATCCCTCCGAAAACTGAAAATTGGCTTCGGCGTCTTTTTTCTGCTCACTATCTCTACGTTTTCGTCGCAGCGTCGATGCACGAACTATCGATAGATTGGTTGAAAAAGTTTTGTTTTATTGTTTTAAATAAATTTAAGTGCGTTGCTCGCACAACGATAAATGTACTGTTGTAAAATTCAGAATACAAAAATTCTCTACAGCTTTCAATAAATCTCGTAAACAAAGCAACGCAGAATAAATTTTATTTTCATGCCGGCCGGTAAAATTCGAGACTTATCGTAGTTGGCACTGCTAACTGATTTGACTGGCTATCGATTGTTAAAACAGAGCGCTCTTTTATTATTTAAACACATTGGAATAAACAAATGTGTATCCGTGGTTACAAAAGTCAGTTCTACGGATTTCACCATTTTCATTTCTTATCTTATACAAATAAATAAATAATAAAAAAAAAATGGAAAATACACATACATATGTACATATGTTTATATGTTTATAAAACTTTAAATATATCAACATAAAATATTATATAATTATTATACTGCAATATATAAATAAAAATTAATAATATTAATTTTAAATATAATATATTTCGCAAAAACAATAGTTTAAATATTTTATGAAATAAAATCCATCTGCATTTTATTTAATAAATAAATTTATTATATATGTATGTAATTGGCCACAATAAAAAATATTACATACATATGTATGTACATAAATATATACATAAGGGCATTATTTTTCGAGAAAAATCTACTTTGTGTAGCGTGCGAGCTCCTTAGTTTTCTGTAATTGTGTATCTTGCAAATTCCCCAACTATAGTGCTAATCAAGAGCTGCGATATTAGCTATTATAGAAAAAGAAAAAAGTAGTTTTCTGTTAATAACTTTAGTTGGTGCTTTATCAAGATAATTACATAAAACCAAAGGGTTGGCACGGTACACAAAGTAGATGTTTCTGGAGAAATATCCATATACATATGTACATACATATATAAACATGTATGTACATATGTATGTATGTGCATGCATACTTCGTTGTTATACACAGTAACTCTGAAATTTATATTTAAAAAAATATAAAGAGTTTTCGGGAAAAGAATAGACTTTGTACTGCATTGGGAAGATGTACATACTTCCTACGTCATCATCTGCTAGCACACGTAGTGTCAAATTCATCATACCTGATTTCCCCGTCTACAATACACTCACACAAGTTCAAGATTGAAGGACTTAACGGCATCTCGCATTTTGTATTAGTTCAAGCTGAAAATTATGTTTACCCCTTTTCAAGGCAATTAAAAGACAATCAGATTTTCTTTTCTCAAAATAAATAAATTGGTTTATTCTAAAATTTGTTGCTAACTTAGAAATAGTTTAACAATTAACTTAAATTATCCGACGGGTCTAGAACTAAATACATATATGTACATATATCGCCGAAGACTCTTAATTAGTCTGCTAAACTAAAAACTAATATCAAGTATAGGAGAGCTATGGCTGGGAATGACTTTAGTCGACCTCCTCCACGGTGGGTCCTTTGTAGCCCGCACCGCCAAAGCCGCCCGCCTGCTGGCCACAGTTGGCGTTGCTCTGTGGCTGACCTTGTTGGTGCATCTTGGTCATAATTGGGGAACAGTGCTGCGTAAGTTCCTTCAGTTTGTACTCGTACTCGTCCTTGTCGGCTGTGGTGTTGGCGTCCAGCCACTTGACCGTCTCGTCGCACTTCTCGAGTACAGAAGATTTCTCGCTCTCACTCAGCTTGTCGGGAGTGGCCTGCTCCACGGCCTGCTTGACGCCGAACACGTAACTCTCGAGACCATTGCGAGCCGAGATGCGTTGGCGCTGCTTCTCATCCTCGTCGGCGTAGCGCTCGGCCTCGTTTACCATGCGATCGATCTCTGCCTGCGAGAGGCGGCCCTTGTCGTTCTTGATGGTAATGTTCTTGGCTTTGCCGGTGCTCATCTCTTTGGCTGATACATTCAGGATACCATTGGCGTCCATGTCGAAGGTGACCTCGATCTGGGGCACGCCGCGCGGTGCTGGCGGAATGCCTGACAAATCGAAGGTGCCCAGAGCATTGTTGTCTCGCGTAAGGGCGCGCTCGCCCTCGAACACCTGAATAGAGACACCTGGCTGGTTGTCCGAGTACGTGGAAAAGGTCTTCGTCTGCTTGCACGGGATGCGCGAGTTGCGCTCAATCAGCTTGGTCATGACGCCGCCTGCCGTCTCGATGCCCAGCGAAAGGGGAGCCACGTCCACTAGCAGCACGTCCTGGATCTTGCCGCTCTGGTCGCCGCTGAGTATAGCTGCTTGGACGGCTGCACCGTAGGCCACCGCCTCGTCGGGGTTGATGGAAAGGTTCAGGCTCTTGCCGCAGAAGAACTGTTGCAACAAATTCTGCACCTTTGGAATGCGCGTCGAGCCGCCGACGAGCACAATGTCGTGGATCTGCTGTTTGTCCATTTTGGCATCGTTCAGTGCC